>CM060913.1:241782309-242382309 GCA_030737875.1 Allium sativum
TGAGACATGGGCGGATTTCAGGCTTAGGTTCGAAGCTAAATTTCTCTCAAGGGCTGAAGAGAATATATACATGGAAAGGTTTTCGGCGTTGAAGCAGGGATATCTATCAGTAAAAGAGTATGTCAACAAGTTCAATCAGTTGGCAAGGTTTGGATTAGACTTGGTGAACACACCTAAAAAGAAGGCCCTAAGATTTGTTAAAGGCTTGAATGAACCGCTCCATGGGTTGGCTATGACCCACATCCCTATGGGAGCCACCTTTGCGAGACTAGTTGACATGGTGCTTATGCACGAAGAAGAGAAAGGTGCTAATGCTAATAAGGCACCCGAGAAGAAGGGGATCAAAAGAAACCGCAACAACAACAACAGAACAAGAAGGGTGGTAAAGATAACAATGGCAAGGGAAAGAAAAGATGCTTTAACTGTGGGACACCAGGCCATTTGATCCAAGACTGTAGGAAGAAAAAGAAGACTGACTGTTTCCACTGTGGCGAAGCGGGACATCTAATTAAGGACAGCCCAAAGAAAGGACAAAGGGCAGGGTCTACTTCTGGAGGGCAAGTTCAGGCTCTCATGGCACTAGAGCAGGCAAGAGGGCAGGTCCAGGCTCTCATGGCTCCACCGCTGCAAGAACGAGGTAGAACAATTTCTATTGAAGGTTTAGTTTCTTTTTGATCATCCTTCGCATAATCTTTGATTCTGGTGCATCGCACTCTTTTATATCTACTGCTTTAGTTTAATCACTGCACCTAGACACTAGTATAGTAGAGGATCCCCTAGTTGTTTCAAATCCAATTGGGGGCTCGGCCTATTTGTCGATGATTTTTTTGGATTTGAAAATTTCTATACTTAGCGTTGGGTTTAGATGTGATGCTTATGTTTTGGGCTTCACGGGCTATGGGTTGATTTTAGGCATGGATTGGTTACCCAGTAATGGTGCCTTCCTAGATTGTGAAAAGAGAGACGTTAGGCTCATGACTCGCCTTGGTAGCACTCTCGAAACCTCTTGTAATCCCACGAATTCTATCATGCTAAGTTATCTAGAATCGCTTAACGCGTCTGTTGAGAATTTGCAGTCTGTTAAAGTGGTCTGTGAATATTTGGATGTCTTTGAGGAAGTAGAGGGCTTGCCTCCAAAGCGGGAGATAGACTTCCGCATATATCTAGTTGATAACGCAAAACCCGTTGCTTTACCCGTTAGACACATGGCTCTACGGGAGATGAAGGAGATTAGTAAGAAAGTTAAGGAGCTACTAGAAAAAGGGTTTATAAGGCGGAGTATTTCTGAATGGGGTGCTCCAGTGGTGTTCGCAACCAAAGCGGACGGTTCACTTCACCTATGCGTTGATTATAGGCAGCTAAACAAGCTGACCAAGAAGAATAGGCACCTACTGCCAAGAATAGACGATTTGTTCGATCAGCTTGTAGGTGCAACAGTTTTCACCCAATTAGATCTGGCTACCGGGTTTCATCAGCTAAGAGTGGCTAAAGATAGCATCGATAAGACCGCATTCAGAACCCCATATGGTTTCTTCGAATGGCTTGTCATGCCTTTCGGCTTGACAAACGCACCTGCTTACTTCATTGATTTGATGAGTAGGGCATTCCGGGAATTCCTCAATAGATTTGTGGTGGTCTTCGTAGACGACATTCTGATTTTCTCGTATAATGAGGAAGAGCATGCTTTGCATTTAAGGGAAGTCATGGATACTCTCTGTGCACGTCAGTGGAAGCAAAATTCTCCAAGTGCCACTTCTAGAGAGAAGAAGTAAGGTTTCTTGGACATGTGGTGTCCAAAGAGGGGTTAGTTGTGGACCCCGCAAAAGTAGTTGCGGTCCAGGATTGGAAGGCTCCAAAGAATGCAACCGAAATCCGAAGTTTTTTAGGCTAGCAGGCTTTTATCACAAGTTCATTAAAGACTTTGTGAAAATCTCAGCTCTACTTACAAGGTTAACGAAGAAGAACCTAACTTTCACTTGGGATTTGGATTGCGAAGTCGCTTTCCAATGTTTGAAGAGGGCTCTGACAACAGCCCCGGTTTTGACATTACCAGATGGGAGCAAGATGTTTACGGTATACACGGATGCATGCGGTACGGGACTAGGCGCTGTTTTGATGCAAAAAGGGAAGGTAGTAGCTTATGGTGGAAGGCAGTTGAAAGTGCATGAGAAAAACTACCCAACCCACGATCTAGAGTTGGCAGCCATCGTTTTTGCGCTTAATTCTTGGCGCCACTATCTCTTACGTGAGAAATTTGAATTGTATACTGACCATAAATAGTTGAAGTACCTTTTCTCGCAGAAAGACCTCAATCTAAGGCAACAAAGTTGGATGGAGTTTCTTGCCTAATAAGATTTTGAGATCTCCTATACTCCTAGCAAGGGCAATGTAGTAGCAGATGCCTTTAGTAGAAAGAAGCTGACCTTAAGTCCTCTCTTTGTAGAAAGGCAAAGTTTGGAGTACATAGCAAATTTTGATTTTAGACCCTCTGTTGATTATGTGACTGGCCTGATGGCAATGCTAGAGGTGCGGCCTACTTTGTTGGACTCAATAGGAACCGCGCAATGTGAAGACCCACACCTAGTTGATGTAATAGATAAGCTGATTAGGGGTGAGACTTCTAGTCACCTCGGTAGACACTCTATTGATAAGGGTTGGTTGAGACAGGATGGAAGACTATGCGTCCCACAAGCAAGGGATTTTATGAAGATGGTTCTCGAAGAGGCACACCATTCCAAGATGACCATACACCCCGTGAAGACAAGATGTATAAGGACATCAAAAGAGTTTTCTTTTGGAATGGCATGAAGAGGGATGTAGCTGAATTTGTTTCGAAATGCATGATATGCCAGCAAGTCAAGGCGGAGCAGAAGAAGCCTGGTGGTTTGCTTCATCCTCTGGAAGTTCCGCAATGGAAATGGGATAGCATATCGATGGACTTTGTTGATGGGTTACCTAGGTCGAGAAGGGGCAATACCGGTATTTGGGCTATAGTGGACAGGCTCACAAAAAGCGCTCACTTTATACCTGTCAAGAGTAGGAGGACTGCCTCATCATTAACATCTATTTATCTTAAAGAGGTAGTTCGACTCCATGGAATACCTTCCAGCATAGTGAGTGATCGAGACCCTATCTTTACGAGCGAGTTTTGGAGGAGTTTGCAAGAGGCTATAGGCACATAGCTATGTTTAAGCACGGCCTATCACCCTAAAATCGATGGTCAAACAGAAAGGGTGAACAGAGTACTGGAAGATCTTTTGAGACTGTGCATTCTTGACTTTAGAGGATCTTGGGAGGATCATCTCCCTTTGCTGGAATTTGCTTATAACAATAGCTACCAATCCACTATAGGCATGGCACCCTTTGAAGCTTTATATGGAAGGCCATGTCGATCACCAACTTGTTGGTGGGAGTCCACAGATAAACTCACACTTGGGCCGGACATGATTAGAGAGACTTCGGAGAAAGTGGACTTGATACGAAGAAGAATGAAGACTGCCCAAGATAGACAGAAATCCTAAGCAGACAAGAGAAACGCCGACCTTGAGTTTGAGGTTGGAGACAAGGTGTTCCTTAAAGTATCTCCTTTGACGAATGTCATTCGCTTTGGGTCCATAGGAAAGTTGGCACCACGATTTGTAGGACCATTTCCTATCATTGAAAGGATTGGGACGATGGCTTACAAAGTAGAGATACCCGAAAGAATGGCTGGAGTTCATAATGTTTTTCATGTCTCTCAGCTACGAAAGTTCTTACATGAGTCGGCAGAAGTTGTGGAGCCAAGCATACTAGAGGAAGTCGAAGTGGAACGAGAAGCGACTGTGAGGAGAGTTCCAACTCGTATCTTGGGGACGGAAGTCAAAAAGCTACGCAATCGTGAAGTCAAGCTTGTTAAAGTTCAATGGAGCGACGCCGAGGAAGACACGGCTTGGGAGACTGAGGCCAAAATACGTGCAGCATACCCTTCTTTTTTTGAGGGTACATCTTTGATCTCTTTTCCTTAAGTTTATTCAAGCTCGTATCTACCTTTTTAGTGTATTTCCTCGGTATTATTCTTTATCCTTAGGTAGAAAGCAATGGATGTAAACATGTATTTGAAACATGTTATGATTGATGGATGCTAGTGGATGCAAGTGGTTTCTAGTGGTTGCTCGTGGATGAATACACACACGCACATTGGGCACTAGATCGGCTCAATCACTTTCATACTACATATGAACATGTGTGCTTATTTAGGTTAATGGATGTATAATGGTTATGTTATCATATGGATGCTGCATTCGGATGAATGGTTGTGCACGCATGTCGAAATAATATGTATCATTAGGAATCTTTTGCATACATAATGGATGCATGGCACTATCATGATTTCCATTAAGGAGGTCAACTGAATCAGTAGACCGCCTGATTTTGCATTAGATACGGACATGTACACACACTGTGCATGTAAACATGAAAACATTAGAAGTCTTTTAAGGACAATGGATGCTTGTGTTTGATGGTTGAGTAAATGGACGATTGGATGGTAGGATATGCATTCTTCTTGACTTGAAGATTTCGGGGTCGAAATCCTTTAAGGAGGGGAGAATGTAACACCCCGTGTTTTCTGTTAACATTAAATTAACGAATTAAAAAATAATTAATTTTAAATGTGAGAATTGAGGGAAATGAGTTACACCATTGTGTTCGTCTCGGAATTCTGGTTGAGATAGAGTCCGAGTTTGTGTGAATTGGACTTCGTATGAAGAAATTATGGCTGTCGGAAGTTTCCAGAAATTCAAATTTAAATTCAAAATCGAATTCAGAATCAGAACTGGGTAGGGCGGGAAATTTGCCGCCCCAGGCCAGGTCGACCCTAGTGTTGACCTCCCCTACAGGTCCACCTGGGGGTCGACCTGGGGGTCGACCTACCCCCTCGGGCAGTTTTGAATTGAGCTCAATTCTGAGCTGCTGCTGAGTCATCATGGCTGAGTTGGTTATTTGGATGGTTCAGGTTGCTTCTAGGTTAATTGGATGGCCTAAATTAATCCTAATCTCCGTATAAACACATTTAGACTCAAACCTTAAACTAATCAAAAATTTAATCAATGGTTGTCATGCTGTCACTCTAAAACCTAGAGTAGCTGCCACCAATTAGAAGCACAGTAAAGCAACTCAATTCAATTCAACTATATCAATGAATTTGTCTACTTCAAAGGCGAGCTAATTTAACTACAGAATACAGATCCCATAACTCAAGACCTTCTTTGAGTTGTGAGTCCGATTTCTTTAATAAGATAATTAACAAGTTAATTAGGTTGAGTTATAAATTGGGTTATATGGCTATGTTTGTGAATCATTGGAAAAATGTGACATTTTGTGAATATATGCTAGTTGTTCATGATGATAGTTTTTGTTGTGGATCCTTTGTATATGCCCAATCACCTAAGTTCAATTTGATTCATGTTCAACATCCTTTTATACGCAAGTTTGGGTATAGATTATATGCTAGTTTCTATATGGATTGTACACGAATTTACATGTGAATCAAATAAAATGACCATATGCAAGTTTAGGTAGTAATTATATTCACATATATGCAAGTTTACACCTTTATGTTTAGATCTATGACATACATAGTTTATGCAAGTTTACTTCTTTATGTTTAGATCTATGACATACATAGTTTATGCAAGTTTACACCTTTATGTTTAGATCTATGACATACATAGTTTATGCAAGTTGTGTGACTATTGCCTATGCACGTTTGAGTGAAAACCATATTCATACATGCAAGTTCACACCTTTTAGGTCTATGTTTAAATTCATGACAATACAAAGTATCTGCAAGTTAGATCCATTTGTGTGTTATAAAAATTTGTTATGTTTCTTCCATTTTATGTGTTAGACTATTTGCTAATCTAATACATATATATGTCATGTTAAGAGAACGAATAACGTGGGGACGATGGGGATAATATTTTTGATATACACATATTGAGAATTGGCATGTAATGGCCTTAAAAGGCATATAATTAATTTGAGGCAATAATTGGTATAATTTGTATACCTGGAATAAATGGACATAACTCAAGTGAAAATTATGGACATAAGTATATTTGGAATTTATTGACAAATTTGAATAGGGATAATTAATTCAAATTGGGGTAAAAGATTATATGTAATAATCAATGCCTAAGACACGAGGATTGACTCACTTGTGGTGTAAGACTGCCCCGACCCGCCCGGCAAATCCAGCAACCACAAATGGTAGCCCAATGTGAGAGGTCATAGGACCAAAATATAATGCGTGACAATTTTATGGACGCCGGGTTAGGCTCATTTGTGGTGTAAGACGGCCCGGACCCGCCAGAAAATCCAGCAACCGCAAAGGGTGGCCTAATGGGAGAGGTCCTACATGGTTACGGTAGTAATAAACTAAGTAACAATTAACCAAAGTAAACATGTGGTGGGACATGGGGGTTAAGTGGGTGACATGTGGGTGACATGTGGAAATACGAATAGAAACACTTAGCCAAATTGAAACATGTAAGTGGACAAGAATAAGAAGGGGATTAGGTGGGATGTACTAGAGGGGACGAGCATAGGTGGAAAGCTTGTGTCAAGCATGGAGGCCCTTTTCAGACCAGTAACCCATTAAGTATCTTTGCGGGCTCGACCCAAGTCGAGGATTGGACACACGTACTGAGTTTGATTGTAAGATGTAACACCCCACTCCCGCTATGGTCACTCACTAAGGGAATGCCATAGCATCGGTGGAGTATTTTAGTGAATATAGAACAGAAAAATTACAACAAGACAGATATAAATAGTACTTGAAATTTAAAACATCATCTCATAACAGCGGAAGTAAAACATGTCTGGTTACATCATAAAACCACAATAAAAGTCAAGTACAATATCCATCAAAATAAAGAAGTACATAATCCCACTCTCATACAATAGCCATGACGAAAGAAAAGATAACTGGGTAACTGGAGCTTCACATCTATCCAAGCTCCTAAAGACTGGAACAACAATCCGATCAAGCTCCACTACTGCTAGGATCCACCGTAGGACCTGAGGGTTGGGAAAAAGATAAAAACAACGGGGTCAGACATAAGTCTGAGCGAGTCCTATAACTTTAACAATACAATCGTTAAAGTAACCAGAGAAGACATAAACTGATATACGGTAACTAATGGGGATGAATGGCTACACTAAGCAGTCAACTAAACTAAGATAAAAGATAAAGACGCATCTACCCTTCCAAAGGTAAATTACTAAACTGCACCACACCAGTCATTCCTAACTTAAAGGTTGATCCCACCCATGGACTTATAAAATTAACTTAATAGTTCTCGCGTACCCCTAGGTGACTAAGTAGACGCCACGGGGCCCTACAATCCACTAGGTGTACACACTACTCCCCATTCGATCGGCTCCCTAACGTAGATACCCGTGCTGGCCCCACCGTGGGGTGTACCATTCCCCAACGTGGCAACCTGATAAAACTAACGGTGCACGGCTTATATCTACACGATGCAACAACGTCTTATTTACCAGCCCGGGTCCACACACGCATATGAAACCCGTTGGTCATGCGTTGCCACCGCTAACCCATTTTAGCCTCTTATAGTCAAGCCCAGTATGCGTGTCCCGTCCTCGACATGGGTCGAGCCCACTAAGATACGTATGGGTTACTGGTTGAAATGGGCCCCCAGCACAAGCCATCCCCCTAAGCTTGGCCCACACACTAGTGTTTCCCACTTAACCCTTTAATCATGTTTTAATTACATGTTCCACTTTGGTTAAGTATTCTAATCGTATTTTCTATTGCCACCCAAGGAAACCACTAGATTTCCACATGCCACCCAAGGCACCCACTTAACCCTTCATGTCCCTCTACATGCTAATGTGGTTAAGTGTTTCTTAATTAATTAATTAAGATCGTAACCTTTGTAAAGACCTCTCACATTAGACTGTCTTTTATGACCGCTGGTTAAGCCGGTTGGGTCCGGGCAGCCTTATGTCATAACCGAGTCTAACCTCGTGTCTTTACATTAATCACGTATTTAGTTTGTGCCTAAGACCTCTCACATTTGGCTAACATTTGTAGCAACTGGTTAAGCCGGTTGGGTCCGGGCAGTTTTACGCTACAACTGAGTCCAACCTCGTGTCTTAGTCAATTAATTACACCTAATTAATCACCCTCATAATTTATATTAATTATCCCTAATTAATTACACATTTTTAAGAATATGGGTAGACCTAACTAAATAGGTAAATTCCCAATTCCATAGTATGGGTAGACCTAACTTAATAGGCAAATTCCCAACACATAGTATGGGTACACCTAACTTAATAGGCAAATTCCCATACTATGTTCATTTATTTTATGTTATGCATAATTATATTAATTTCACACAATCTTATTAACATATGCATTTAATTAACCCCATCGTTCCCACGTAATTTCGTTCTCATGACATAACACATATAAAAGGTGTCAACTTGCATATGTATGAACATGTTTCAAAGGTGCCATCTTGCATATTAACAAACACATAACTTGCATATGAACTTGCATAACATGTCACATAACTTTGCATATAATCTTGTATAACATGTCACATAACTTGCATATTAACTTGTATAACGTGTCACATAACTTGCATATTAACTTGCATAACATGTTACATAAACTTACATATTAACAAATACATGACTTGCATATGAACTTGCATAATATGTCACATAACTTGCATATGAACTTGCATAATATGTCACATAACTTGCATATGAACTGGCATAACATGTTACATAACTTGCATATGAACTCATAAACTTGCATATGAACTCATAAACTTGCATATGAACTCATAAACTTGCATATGAACTTGCATAACATGCTACCTACTTGCATATGAACTCATAAACTTGCATATGAAGAAACATACAACTTGCATAATTGTCATACATGTAACTTGCATATTATCATACATGTAACTTGCATATTAACATATGATCACAAAGCACAAAACTTGCATAACCCACATACATTAGCAAACTAACATCATGTCATATGACTTAAAACCCATTAATCCACAAACAAAACCATATGATCTCATCATATCTCATCTACTTAGTTTAGCAATTGATCATTAGAGTGATAGAAACTCACAACTAGCCAATTTGCACTCCAAATGAAGAATATTAAGATGCTTAGAATGGATTAGAGGTTGATTAGAGAGTGATTAGCTTGCAACCCTCTTCATAAATTAGTGGAGGCTCATTCTAAGATTTAATTTGGCGGCATGTAGCCCTCAATTCTATTTTTAGTATGGATTAGGGTAGGTTTAGGGTGTATTTATAGATTAGGTGAGTGTTTTGGGCCCTTAGATTAACCCTAGATTAGATTAGGACCCTTAGATTTCGGAACCTTCCAGAAACCAGCCCTAAGACCAAGCCCAAACCAGCCAGAAAACCAGACCTGGTGCACCCAGGTCAATTGGCTCGACACCCTGTGTCGACAGGCAAGTCGACAGGCAAGTCGACTCCCCAGTCGACAGGCCTGTCGACATGGCTAGGGCGGGAAGTTTCCCGCCAGGCCCCCAGCTGGCTCCAATTTCGAAATCTTAATTTGAATTTTAAATCTGTTTTTATCTTTAAATTTTCTGCAAACTTCATTGGGCCATAACTGGGCCATACGGACTCCGATTCTCGAAAACTCGGACTCTATTTCGCGTATTTTTCCGAGGCGAACGCAATGACGCAGCCCATTTCCCCCAATTCTCATATCTGAGATTATTTATTCTGTAATTAGTGAATATTAGTATTAACTGAAATTCGGGGTGTTACATTCTCCCCTCCTTAAAGGATTTCGTCCCCGAAATCTCTAAGCTAAGGAGAATGCATATCCTACCATCCAAACAACCATCTACTCAATCCTTCAAACACGAGCATCCATTGTCCTTAAAACAATTTCTAATGATGTATGAGCATATGCAAAAAGTGTGTGTATATGTTCCCTATCTAATGTATGAACATATGCGAACCATGATAGTGCCATGCATCCAATATGTATGCGGAAGAACCCTATCGACACATACAATATCTATATGAGTGCACAATCATTCACCAAAATGCATCATCCATATGATAACACAATCATTATACATCCATAAATATAGCTATCTACACACAATTATATGCAATATGCAATATGAAGTGACTGAGCCGATCTAGTGCCTAGAGTGTGTATATATGCATCCACGAGCAACCACTAGCAACCACTTGCATCTACATGCATCCATCAACCATAACATGTTTCAAACACATGTTTCAACCATAGGTTTTACCCTATCTAAAGGTCATAGGTACTAGCGAGAGGATATACTAAAGATAAGATAAGTACTAGACAAGCGATAAAGAAGAAGTTAAAAGACATACTCTCAAAAAGAAATGGGTACAAAGAGCGCATCTTCGCTTCCGTCTCCCAAGTAGCATTGCTTTCGTCATCTCCCCATTGCACTTTAACTAGCTGAACTTCTCTGTTCCTCAACTTCCTAGTTTCTGACCCAAGGATGCGAGTAGGAGCTCGTCGAATCGTCGCATCACGCTCTACCTCTACGTCTCTAAGCAAGCTCGGCTCTACCACCTCTGCGGTCTCATGTAAGCACTTCCTCAAATGTGATACATGGAATACATCATGAACACCACTAAGTCTGTCGGGCAACTCCACCCTATATGCCATCCGCCCAATCCTTTCCTTAATAGGAAACAGCCCAACAAACCTCAGTGCTAACTTCCCAACGGACCCAAAGCGAACAACATTTCTCAACGGAGATACTTTGACAAAAACCATGTCCCCAACTTCAAACTCAAGATCCGTCCTTCTCCGATCCGCATAAGATTTCTGTTTATCTTGTGCTGCCTTCATCCTTCTTCGAATCAAATCAATCTTCTCTGAAGTCTCTCTAACCATATCTGGCCCAAGAAAGATCTTATCCGTAGATTCCCACCAACATGTAGGAGATCGACAAGGCCTTCCATAAAGAGCTTCGAAAGGTGCCATGCCAATACTAGACTGAAAGCTGTTATTGTATGCGAACTCCACCAAAGGAAGATGTTCTTCCCATGTACCTCCAAAATCCAAGATACAAAGCCTCAAGAGATCTTCTAAGATACGGTTCACCCTCTCGGTCTGACCGTCCGTCTGAGGATGATATGCGGTGCTCAAACACAACTGAGTCCCTACCGCCTCTTGCAAACTTCTCCAAAACTCACTAGTGAAGATAGGATCTCGATCACTCACAATGCTGGATGGTACACCATGCAATCTAACAATTTCTCTAACATAGACTGAAGCAAGCCATGGAGCGGTCCTCTTACTCTTCACGGGTATAAAATGGGCACTCTTGGTTAGTCTGTCTACCACAACCCAAATTCCCATATTGCCCTTCCTCGATCTCGGTAACCCATCGATGAAATCCATCGAGACACTATCCCACTTCCATTGCGGAACTTCCAATGGGTGTAGCAACCCACCGGGTTTCCTTTGCTCCGCTTTAACTTGTTGGCACACTAAGCATCTAGCCACATACTCGGCCACATCTTTCTTCATACCGACCCAGAAGAAAACTCTCTTCATGTCTTGGTACATTTTGTCTCCACCGGGATGAATAGTCATCCTTGAACGATGTGCATCATCCAAAATAGCCTTCTTCAAACCCTCATCTTGCGGTACACAAAGTCTACCGTCTCTATGCAACCATCCCCTATCATCTATGGTGTATCTACCCAAATGGCTGGACGACTCCCCCCTTATAAGCTTCTCTACCAACTCAACCAACTGTGGGTCGTCTCGCTGAGCCTCGCCAATCCGTCCCAAAAGAGTAGGTCTAACCTCCAAGGATGCTAACAAACCAGGTACAAAGTCAACAGAAGGTCTGAAGTCGAACAAAGAAAGAAACTCCAAGCTTCGCCGTTCTACGAACAATGGACTCAAAGATAGCCTTTTTCTACTCAAGGCGTCCGCCACCACGTTACCCTTGCCAGGGGTATACGCTATCTCGAAATCATAGGATGCTAAGAACTCCATCCACCTTTGCTGTCTTAAGTTTAAATCCTTCTGAGAGAATAAGTACTTCAATGATTTATGGTCATTGAACAACTCGAATCTCTCACCAAGAAGATAATGGCGCCAAGACTTAAGTGCGAAAACAATCGCGGCCAACTCTAGATCATGGGTAGGGTAATTCTTCTCATGCACTCTCAATTGCCTCCCTCCATAGGCTATTACCCTTCCCTCCTGCATCAAGACTGCGCTTAATCCTGTCCCACAAGCATCGGTATAAACAACAAACGGCTTACTCCCATCTGGAAGCACTAAAATTGGAGCGGTGGTCAAAGCTCTCTTTAACCGTCGGAAAGCATCATCACAATCTACGTCCCATGAGAAAACCAGATTCTTCTTCGTCAAGCGGGTTAATGGGGCTGATATCTTCGCGAAGTCTTTGATGAACTTCCTATAATATCCTGCCAACCCCAAGAAACTTCTTACTTCGGTAGCATTTCTAGGAACTTTCCAATCCTGGATAGATACTATCTTTGCGGGATCCACGGCTATCCCTTCCTTAGAGACCACATGCCCTAAGAATCGCACTTCTCTTCTCCAAAAATGACATTTAGAGAATTTAGCTTTAAGACTATGTGCTTGAAGAGTCTCCAACACTTCTCTGAGATGTAAGGCATGCTCTTCTTCACTCTTGGAAAAGACCAAGATGTCATCCACAAAGACCACTACAAACTTATTCAGATACTCTCTGAACACTCTACTCATTAGATCAACAAAGTATGCAGGGGCGTTTGTCAACCCAAATGGCATCACAAGCCACTCATAAAAACCATCCGGAGTCCGGAAAGCAGTCTTCTCTGTACTGTCCTCCGCCACTCTCAACTGATGAAATCCTGTAGCTAAGTCCATCTGCGAAAACACTGAGGCGCCAACCAACTGATCAAAGAGATCATCTATCCTCGGTAATGGGTGTCTATTCTTCTTCGTGAGCTTATTAAGTTCTCTATAATCCACACAAAGTCTGAGGGACCTATCCGCCTTCGTGGCAAACACTACAGGAGCTCCCCACTCCGATATACTTCGCCTTATGAACCCCTTCTCAAGCAACTCCCCTACTTGCTTATGAAGTTCTCTTCTCTCACGAGGAGCCATGTGGCGCACTGGCAAAGACACTGGTTTGGCATTATCTACCAAATAAATTCGGAAATCTATTTCCCGCTTCGGAGGCAAACCCTTCACCTCTTCAAACACATCCGGATATTCCCGGACCACTCTGACAGAACGCAAACTCTCGACCGAAGCATCGAGCGATTCAAGATAACTTAGCAAAACAGATTCCATGGGATTACAAGAGATCTCGAGAGTATTACCCAAGCGGGTCATAAGCCTGACAACTCTCCTTTCACAATCAAGAACGGCACCATTACTGGATAACCAGTCCATGCCCAAAATCAACCCATTGCCCGTGAAGCCCAATACAAAAGCATAACATCCAAACTCAACGCTAAGTATAGAAATCTTCAAACCCAAACATATCATAGACAGATATATGGAGCCCCCAATTGGGTTTGAAACAACCAAGGGATCATCAACTAGACTGGTGTCTAAGTGCAGTGACTCAACTAACGATGATGAGATAAAAGAATGCGATGCGCCAGAGTCAAACAAAGTACGAACTGGATGATCAAACAGAAAAACCAGACTTTCAACGGAAATAGTTCTACCTCTCTGCTGAATCGGTGGAACTGAGAGAGCCTGAACTTGCCCCCCTGCCCGAGCTGGTGCCATAAGAGCTTGCACCTGACCTCCTGAGGTAGACCCCGTCTTCTGCCCCTTCTTTGGGCAGTCCTTCACAAGATGTCCTGCTTCACCACAATGAAAGCAACCGGTCTTCTTCTTTTTGCGACAACCCTTGCTGAGGTGGCCTGGGGTCCCACAATTGAAGCACTTCTTCTTCTTCTTCTTCCCCTTGTCACCATTGCCTTTTCCACCCTTGCCTTGTTGTTGTTGTTGCGGTTTCTTCTGATCCCCCTTCTTCTCTGGTGCCTTAGAACTCTTATCATCCTCATGCATAAGTGCCATGTAGACAAGCTTCTCAAAGGTGGCCCCCATAGGAATGTGAGTCATAGCTATTCCTTGCAATGGTTCGTTCAAGCCTCTAACGAACCTCAAAGCCTTCTTCTCCGGTGTATTCACCAACTCTATGCCAAACCTTGCTAATTGATTGAATTTGTTGACATATTCTTTCACCGTGAGATTCCCTTGCTTCAAATTCAAGAACTTCTCCATAAACAGATTCTCTTCCGCCCTTGAGAGAAACATAGCCCCAAACCTTTGCTTGAAATCTGCCCAAGAGTCAACAGGGCGTTCTCCATTAGTGACCTCCCACCAGAATGAGGCCTCTCCCTTCATTAACCAAGCCGCCAACTTGACTTTCTTTCCCTCTTCCACTTCAAAGATATCTAGCAACTCTTCCACTTCCTTAAGCCAATCTCTAGCCTCTACGAAAGTCTTTGAACCTAGAAAAGGTTTTCCTCCTATAGCCTTGAACTCCTTGCAAATCTTAGCAAAATTATCCACTCTAGGCTGAGGAGGAGGAGCGGTTGCCTCTGGTGTAGTAGCATTGGCTGGACCCGCAGCCGCGGCCCTAGCCTCTTGTAACCTCCTATACCATAGTGGTATAACTAAGCCCTCCGGGATGTTAAGATCTTCAGCCATGCTGAAACGAAAGAGGAAAGATTCAAAAAGGAGATTCCGAAAGATAAAGATATGGCTATTGAGGATTATGCTTTTCTTTTTCAAAAACTTTTCTCTTAAAAGACATGTTTTTGAAAATACTTTTTCCAAAAATAATACCTTTACTATTTTTTTTTTTTTTTAAAAATATTTTTCTCAAAAATTTATCTGTTCCGGTAACCTTCAGCTCTGATACCACGTGTAACACCCCACTCCCGCTATGGTCACTCACTAAGGGAATGCCATAGCATCGGTGGAGTATTTTAGTGAATATAGAACAGAAAAATTACAACAAGACAGATATAAATAGTACTTGAAATTTAAAACATCATCTCATAACAGCGGAAGTAAAACATGTCTGGTTACATCATAAAACCACAATAAAAGTCAAGTACAATATCCATCAAAATAAAGAAGTACATAATCCCACTCTCATACAATAGCCATGACGAAAGAAAAGATAACTGGGTAACTGGAGCTTCACATCTATCCAAGCTCCTAAAGACTGGAACAGCAATCCGATCAAGCTCCACTACTGCTAGGATCCACCGTAGGACCTGAGGGTTGGGAAAAAGATAAAAACAACGGGGTCAGACATAAGTCTGAGCGAGTCCTATAACTTTAACAATACAATCGTTAAAGTAACCAGAGAAGACATAAACTGATATACGGTAACTAATGGGGATGAATGGCTACACTAAGCAGTCAACTAAACTAAGATAAAAGATAAAGACGCATCTACCCTTCCAAAGGTAAATTACTAAACTGCACCACACCAGTCATTCCTAACTTAAAGGTTGATCCCACCCATGGACTTATAAAATTAACTTAATAGTTCTCGCGTACCCCTAGGTGACTAAGTAGACGCCACGGGGCCCTACAATCCATTAGGTGTACACACTACTCCCCATTCGATCGGCTCCCTAACGTAGATACCCATGCTGGCCCCACCGTGGGGTGTACCATTCCCCAACGTGGCAACCTAATAAAACTAACGGTGCACGGCTTATATCTACACGATGCAACAACGTCTTATTTACCAGCCCGGGTCCACACACGCATATGAAACCCGTTGGTCATGCGTTGCCACCGCTAACCCATTTTAGCCTCTTATAGTCAAGCCCAGTATGCGTGTCCCGTCCTCGACATGGGTCGAGCCCACTAAGATACGTATGGGTTACTGGTTGAAATGGGCCCCCAGCACAAGCCATCCCCCTAAGCTTGGCCCACACACTAGTGTTTCCCACTTAACCCTTTAATCATGTTTTAATTACATGTTCCACTTTGGTTAAGTATTCTAATCGTATTTTCTATTGCCACCCAAGGCAACCACTAGATTTCCACATGCCACCCAAGGCACCCACTTAACCCCTCATGTCCCTCTACATGCTAATGTGGTTAAGTGTTTCTTAATTAATTAATTAAGATCGTAACCTTTGTAAAGACCTCTCACATTAGACTGTCTTTTATGACCGCTGGTTAAGCCGGTTGGGTCCGTGCAGCCTTATGTCATAACCGAGTCTAACCTCGTGTCTTTACATTAATCACGTATTTAGTTTGTGCCTAAGACCTCTCACATTGGGCTAACATTTGTAGCAACTGGTTAAGCCGGTTGGGTCCGGGCAGTTTTACGCTACAACTGAGTCCAACCTCGTGTCTTAGTCAATTAATTACACCTAATTAATCACCCTCATAAATTATATTAATTATCCCTAATTAATTACAAATTTTTAAGAATATGGGTAGACCTAACTAAATAGGTAAATTCCCAATTCCATAGTATGGGTAGACCTAACTTAATAGGCAAATTCCCAACACATAGTATGGGTACACCTAACTTAATAGGCAAATTCCCATACTATGTTCATTTATTTTATGTTATGCATAATTATATTAATTTCACACAATCTTATTAACATATGCATTTAATTAACCCCATCGTTCCCACGTAATTTCGTTCTCATGACATAACACATATAAAAGGTGTCAACTTGCATATGTATGAACATGTTTCAAAGGTGCCATCTTGCATATTAACAAACACATAACTTGCATATGAACTTGCATAACATGTCACATAACTTTGCATATAATCTTGTATAACATGTCACATAACTTGCATATTAACTTGTATAACGTGTCACATAACTTGCATATTAACTTGCATAACATGTTACATAAACTTACATATTAACAAATACATGACTTGCATATGAACTTGCATAATATGTCACATAACTTGCATATGAACTTGCATAATATGTCACATAACTTGCATATGAACTTGCATAACATGTTACATAACTTGCATATGAACTCATAAACTTGCATATGAACTCATAAACTTGCATATGAACTCATAAACTTGCATATGAACTTGCATAACATGCTACCTACTTGCATATGAACTCATAAACTTGCATATGAAGAAACATACAACTTGCATAATTGTCATACATGTAACTTGCATATTATCATACATGTAACTTGCATATTAACATATGATCACAAAGCACAAAACTTGCATAACCCACATACATTAGCAAACTAACATCATGTCATATGACTTAAAACCCATTAATCCACAAACAAAACCATATGATCTCATCATATCTCATCTACTTAGTTTAGCAATTGATCATTAGAGTGATAGAAACTCACAACTAGCCAATTTGCACTCCAAATGAAGAATATTAAGATGCTTAGAATGGATTAGAGGTTGATTAGAGAGTGATTAGCTTGCAACCCTCTTCATAAATTAGTGGAGGCTCCTTCTAAGATTTAATTTGGCGGCATGTAGCCCTCAATTCTATTTTTAGTATGGATTAGGGTAGGTTTAGGGTGTATTTATAGATTAGGTGAGTGTTTTAGGCCCTTAGATTAACCCTAGATTAGATTAGGACCCTTAGATTTCGGAACCTTCCAGAAACCAGCCCTAAGACCAAGCCCAAACCAGCCAGAAAACCAGACCTGGTGCACCCAGGTCAATTGGCTCGACACTCTGTGTCGACAGGCAAGTCGACTTCCCAGTCGACAGGCCTGTCGACTGCCCTGTCGACATGGCTAGGGCGGGAAGTTTCCCGCCTGGTCCCCAGCTGGCTCCAATTTCGAAATCTTAATTTGAATTTTAAATCTGTTTTTATCTTTAAATTTTCTGCAAACTTCATTGGGCCATAACTGGGCCATACGGACTCCGATTCTCGAAAACTCGGACTCTATTTCGTGTATTTTTCCGAGGCGAACGCAATGACGCAGCCCGTTTCCCCCAATTCTCATATCTGAGATTGTTTATTCTGTAATTAGTGAATATTAGTATTAACTGAAATTCGGGGTGTTACATAAGAGGTCAAAACGGGTTAGCGGTGGCAACGCAAGTCCAATGGAGTCATGCGCGTGCGTGGGCTCGGGCTGGTAGGTAAAACGTTGTTGCATCGTATAGATATAATCCGTGCATCTTCGAGTTGCATCGGGTTGCCACTTTGGGGAGTGATACACCCCACTGTGGGGCCAACACAGGTATCTACGAGTTAGGGAGCCGATTACATGGGGGTAGTGGGTACACCTAGTGGAGATAGGGGCAGGCGGCACCTATGTATATAGCTAGGGGTACACGAAACTACTATTATGATTACTAAGTTTAGTAGGTGGGATCAACTTTTAGGGTGTTTGGTGTGGTGCAGTGTAGCAATTATCCTATAGTGATTAGATGCGCAGTCAATGTTATCTTTGTTCATCTTAATTCCTTGGTTTGCTGAGTCTCGCCCTTTTATTCATAGTCATTTCCTTATTTACCCGCTTATGCCTTATCCTAGTTACTTTAATAATTGTATTGTTAAAGTTATCGTACTCACCAGACTTTATGTCTGACCCCTTTTGTTTCCACCTCTTTTCTTCCCTCCCCCCCAGGTGCTCAGGGTGGGACTAGTACCAGTGGAGCTTGATTTGGACCGCTTTAACTCTTTCTTTTGGAAGTTACTTGGATTGCTGAAGTAAAGTTCAGCCTATCTTATCTATGGCTATTTTTTGTGGGGGTTATGTCTTTTATTTTATGTACTCATAACTTATTTGTTAAGATGGATAATAAGTGTACTTGGTTTTGTTGTTGGTTTTTGAGGTGATGTAACCAAACTATTTCTCTGCTGCAATAAAAGTTTGTTTCTTTTAATTTCCAAGTACCAATATATTTATCTGTCTTGATTACTTTTCTGTTCTGTACACAATAAATGCTCCACCAAAGTTAAGGCATTCCCTTTGTGAGTGACCTTAATGGAGATGGGGTGTCACACACACATATATATACATATATATACAAGTATCAAATTTAGAATTTCATATGTACATATTATAATTAATTCCAGAATATATATATAATAATTTAGATCAGAAGAGATAGAATACAAGTTAGAGAAAGAGAATAAACCTAACCTTTTTCTGAAATTAAGAAATGGCGGAAAGACGGAATTGAGGCGCAGAAGAAATGAAGTATAGGGTTTGGGGAGAGGCCAAGGATGTAACACCCCGTATTTTCTGTTATCGTTATAGTAACAAATTAAAAAGTACTTAATTTTAAATGTGAGAATTGGACTCCGTATGAAGAAGTTATGGCCTTCAGAAGTTTCAGAAATTCAAATAAATTCAAACAGCTCAAAACAGAATTCAAAATTCAAATCAAAACTGCGAAGCAGGCTGAGCAGGAAATTTTCCGCCCAGGACCCAGGTCGACCAGGGGGTCGACCTCCCCCATACAGGTCGACCATGGGGATTGACCTGCCCCTCTGAGCAGATTTGAAACCTACTGTGTTCTGACTCCCTGCTGTGTCATTAGGGCTGAATTGGCAATTCTATCTTGGATGACAGTTTTGGTTTATTCTAGATTCATCAAACGGCTCTTATTAAATCAAAATTCTATATAAACAACCTAACACTCAACCTAAAACCACACAAAAATATTCCTAGAGCCGTCATGCCATCAATGGAGAACTTGGAGTAGTCGTCACCTCTTTCAATTCAAAGACAAGATAAAAGCTACATCAAAATCAAATTAAATCTAATCTAATTCAAACGATCTACATCAAAGGCGAGCAATTCAGTTTCAGAATACATATTCCAGAAATCAAAAATTCCTTTTTGTTTGTAAGTATAATTACCTTTCAGATGTGAATAAATCAAAGACGTGATTTGTAATGAATTGGAAAATAGAATTTGAACCAAGTTGTATGTGATTGATGATGCAGATTCATGTCTAATTCATGCAATAATTTGGTCATGTATGTCTTGGAATGATTGTGGTTTATTTGAACTTATCATGTCATGTAGAAATTGGTGATGAACTTATCATGGTTTGGGGAACGAAACCATGATGTGTCATATGCAAGTTACATGTTTTATGTTATTCAAGATCTATATATATGTTCATATGCAAGTTACATGTTTTATGTTAAACCCAAGTCAAGATATATATATATATATATATATATATGTTCACATGCAAGTTACATGTTCTGTGTTAGATCCAAAAATTAGATCTATATTTATATGCATGTTTATAAAGTGGATTCATGCAAGTTCACATGATCATTATTGTTAGATCTAGTTCACACCTACATGTTAAAGTTAAACTTATACATGCTTTGGTAATGTACATGTCATGATTCTCCTAAATTATGCTAGTTTATAAACCAAGTTGTGTTCACATATGCCTAGATCAACATGTTCACATGCTTAGGCTTATGCTAGTTCTATCCAATTTAATTGCATGTTTTATGAGACATGTAAATTTAAATTTACATGACATATGTTTGATTGGATGTTCCCTTCTTTATCTCTTGTTTATAAATTGGGCTAATATGCGGGCCCAATGACTTTATGTGATTAATGCGAACGTACAACGGGGGTAACGTTGGGAAAACTTGGAAATTACATATAACTGACATATTTGGCTCATAATCATGTAATTAATGAGTAGCATAAAAATGGTATAATTTTTATACCAAAAACCATGAACTTGAATTAGAGAGAAAGTGGGCCATGACAATAAATTATTAAAAAATTTACATATAAACATAAAAGGATAAATATGTAAATTTAGAAAAGACGAATATGCCTAACCCGAGGTTAGACCGAGTTGTGGTGTAAAACTGCCCAGAACCGACCGGCACATCCAGTAACCACAACAATACCTGTCTAATGTGAGAGGTTAGTGTATTGAGACCAAAAGGACACGAGGTTAGACTGAGTTGTAGTGTAAAACCAGCCGGAACCGACCGGCACATCTAGTGACCACAACAATACCTGTCTAATGTGAGTGGTTGGTGCTTTAATGAAATGAATTAAAGCTAAGTCAAGATTGGTAGGGTTAAGTCAATTAAGGAAACACTTAACCGATTCAACATGTCAACTAAACTGATGGGTGGGATTAGGTAAACTTGGACACTTAACCAATTCAACATGTTGATTAGGAAACCCTAGTAACGGGGACCCGTTTCAGCAGTAACCCACACAGATGTATCATGGTAACCTGAACTAGACAGAGTGGGGCACGATTACTGGGCTAATTATAAGCGGTCAAAACGTCAACGGGTGGTGCGTCAGTGTAGGTTCCGACGGAGTACGGGCGTGCACGTACTCCGGAGTGGAAAAAGAAGGCACTGGGCATCAGTAGTTATACACTGTGCGTCTTGATTCATGTCGGGTTGCCACTATAGGATTTGATACACCCCATAGTGGGACTAGCACAGGTATCTACAATCAAGCGGGGGCTGAATGACACATGTGATGAATACATGCGAGTAGGAGCCGATCGATATAAGGGGATCATTTCACCATAAACATGTGGTGCTAGTTAGATAAGTAAAAGTAGGTGCAGAGAAATAGACTTAGGTGCGATGTATATTCGGTTTATTCTGCCTTGTATAGTTTTATGTTAGATTGTTATTCTGGTATTGTCCTATTTTCAGTTATTCCTATCATGACCTTTTCCTTGTTCACACACTGAAAAGTCACTAGACTTACTAAGACTTATGTCTGACCCATTTTTCTTTCGTCTTCTTTTCTTCCATTCCCCCCCCCCCCCCTCCCCAGGTCCACATGGAGGGAATACTCCAGCTTAGTCAGACTCTTTGCAAGCTTCAAGAAATTAAATGTATGGTTTAGACTCTCTTTCCTTGGCTATGGCTTTCGGACGCATTCTATGGGATTTACGCTGTTTTGTTTTAGTTCTATGCTTCTTTATGTTTTAATCAAGACAGAGATTATGATGTAATGTTTTGGAAGTTATTTTGAGACAATTTGTTGTACTGTTTGGTATTGAACCATGTATGAAATAAATGTTTGTTTTCCGCTACTTATATATATATCTGTCTTGTAAATTTTCTATGTCTTGTACCTATAACCCTCCACCAAAGTTAAGGCATTCCCTTTGTGAGTGACCTTAACGGAGGTGGGGTGTTTCACTTGGTATCAGAGCAAAGGTTTACTAGATCTGATAAAAGTTTTTGAAAAATATTTTCAAAAAGAAGTATAAAGAAGCATTTTTCAAGAAAAAGTGTTATTTTATTTTAAAAGGCATAATCCCCCAAAGCCATATGCACTATGTTTCTATCCTTCGTTTTGAATCATTTCTTTTTGTTTCAGCATGCCTGGGGATCTTAACCTTCCAGAGGGTGTACCAATACTTGGTTGGTTCAGAAGGTACCTAGAGGCTAGGGCCAATGACGCGGGCCCAGCAGATATTCCACCTCCCCCAGCTGCAGCGGTTCCTCCTCCTCCTCGTGCAAATGCTTTCTCAAAGATATGTAGAGATTTTAAAGCCATGGGTGGAAAGAATTTTAATGGAACGAAAACATTCATGGAAGCAAGGAACCGACTCAAAGATACTGAGGATTTATTCGTTATCTTCGAAGTGGATGATAGGCAGAAGATCCATTTGGCAGTATGGTTGCTTAAAGATGAAGCTTCTTATTGGTGGGAGGTCACCAATGCTGAGAGACCGGTTGAAACTTGGGAGGATTTCAGAATGAGATTTGAGATGAAATTCCTCTCACAAGCTGAATGAAGCCTACAGGTGGAAAAGTTCTTATCCCTTAACCAAGGAAGTATGACGGTCAAGGAATACGTCAGCCAATTCAATCAGCTGGCCCGTTTTGGACTGGATTTAGTGAAAACTCTTCATAAGAAGGCTCTTCGTTTTGTCAAGGGACTGAATGTGCCATACACAGCCTAGCTATGACCCATGTACCTATGGGTGCGACTTATGAGAGGTTGGTGGACATGGCACTATTACATGAGGAAGACAAGGGCAAGAAAGAGGCAAAAGTGGAAGTGCCTCAAGATAAGAAGGTGGAGGGATCACAGAACAAGAAGGCTGATTCAAAGAAAGGCGGGAAGAACAACAAACCCCATGACAAGAGGAAGTGTAATTTCTATCGCATTCCTGGACATCTGGCCAAAGATTGCATGAAGAAGAAGAGGGAGATGGGTGGTTGTTTCCATTGCGGTGAGACAGGACACATGGCTAAGGACTGCCCAAGGAAGCAAGGGTAGGGGCAAAGGACTAGATCCATTTCTGGAGGGCAGGTTCTTGCTCTCATAGAACCTCTGCAAGAACGAGGTACAAATATTTCCGTTGAGAGTATAGTTTATCTTTTTGATCATCCTGTTCGCACACTCTTTGATTCTGGCACATCGCACTCTTTTATATCTACTGCTTTAGTTGAATCTCTGCACCTAGACACCAGTATAGTAGAGGATCCCTTAGTTGTTTCAAATCCAATTAGGGGCTCAGCTTGTTTGTCAATGGTTTGTTTGGATTTGAAAATTTCTATACTAAGCGTTGGGTTTAGGTATAATGCCTTTGTTTTGGGCTCCACGGCTATAGGTTGATTCTAGGCATGGATTGGCTATCTAGTAATGGTGCCATCCTTGATTGTGAAAAGAGAGTGGTTAGACTCACGACTCCCTCGGCAACACTCTCGAAATTTCTTGTAATCCCATGAACTATGTTATGCTTAGTTATCTAGAATCTCTTGATGCGTCTGTTGAGAACTTGTAGTCTGTAAGAGTAGTCCGTGAATACTCGGATGTGTTTGAATAGGTAAAGGGCTTACCTCCGAAGCGGGAGATAGACTTCCGCATATACCTCGTTGATAATTCAAAACCCATTGCTTTACCCATTAGACACATGGCTCAAAGGGAGAGGAAAGAACCCAGCAAGCAAGTTAAAGAGTTGCTTGAGAAGGGGTTTATAAGGTGGAGTATTTCTGAATGGAGTGCTCTAGTAGTGTTCGCAAATAAAGCGGACAGTTCGCTTCGCCTGTGCGTAGATTATAGGGAGCTAAACAAGCTGACCAAGAAGAATAGACACCCACTACCAAGAATAGACGACTTGTTCGATCAGCTTATAGGTGCATCGGTTTTCTCCCAATTAGATCTGGCTACCGGGCTTCATCGGCTAAGAGTGGCTGAAGACAACATTGATAAGACCGCATTCAGAACTCTGGATGTTTTTTTCGAGTGGCTTGTCATGCCTTTCAGCTTGACAAATGCACCCGCATACTTTGTTGATTTGATGAGCAGGGTGTTTAGGGAGTTCCGCAATAAGTTTGTGGTGGTCTTTGTGGACGATATTTTGATCGTCTCAAAGAATGAGGAAGAGCATGCTCAGCATCTAAAGGAAGTCATGGATACTCTCTGTGCAGATCAGTTGAAAGCTAAATTCTCCAAATGCCATTTCTAGAGAGAAGTTAGATTCCTTGGACATGTGGTGTCCAAAGAGGGGTTAGCCGTGGACCCCGCAAAAGTGGTTGGTGTGCAAGATTGGAAGGTTCCACGGAATGCAACCGAAGTCCAAAGCTTTCTCGGGCTAGCAGGCTTTTATCGAAAGTTCATCAAATACTTTGTGAAAATCTCGGCTCCACTTACATGGTTGACAAAGAAGAATCTAGTTTTCACTTGGGGTTTGGATTGCGATATTGCTTTCCAACGCTTGAAAGGGATCTGACAATAGCCCCAGTTCTGACATTGTCTGATGGGAGCAAAATGTTCACAGTATACACGGACGCATGCGGCATAGGATTAGGCACTGTCTTGATGCAAGAAGGGAAGGTAGTAGCTTATGGTGGAAGGCAGTTGAAAGTACATGAGAAAAAAACTACCCAACCCACGATCTAGAGTTGGCAGCCGTCGTTTTTGCGCTCAAGTCTTGGCGCCATTATCTCCTAGGTGAGAAGTTTGAATTGTTTGCGGACCATAAATCGTTGAAGTACCTTTTCTCGCAGAAAGATCTCAATTTGAGGCAGCAAAGATGGATGGAGTTTCTTACCTCATATGATTTTGAGATTTCCTATACTCCTGGCAAGGGCAATGCAGTAGCAGACGCCTTGAGTAGAAAGAAACTGACCTTAAGCCCTCTCTTTGTAGAAAGGCAAAGCTTGGAGTACATAGCCAACTTTGACTTTAGACCCTCCTCTGAATTTGTACCTGGCTTGTTAGCAGCATGGGAAGTGCGGCCTACGCTTTTGGACTCAATAGGGACCACGCAACGTGAAGACCCTCAGCTAGTTGATGTGATAGTTAAGCTGATTAGGGGTGAGACTTCGAGTCACCTCAATAGGTACTCCATCGATGATAAGGGATGGTTGAGACGGGATAGAAGACTATGCATCCAATAAGCAAGGGATTTAGTGAAGATGGTTCTCGAAGAGGCACACCATTCCAAGTTGACCATACACCCCGATGGAGACAAAATGTACAAAGACATAAAAAGAGTTTTCTTTTAGAGTGGCATGAAGAGGGATGTAGCTGAATTCGTCTCTAAGTGCATGATATGCCAGCAAGTCAAGGCGGAGCAGAAGAAGCATGGAGGTTTGCTTCATCCTCTAGTGGTCCCACAGTGGAAATGGGATAGCATTTCGATGGACTTTATTGATGGGTTGCGTAGGTCAAGAAGGGGCAACACCAGTATTTGGGTAACAGTGGACAGGCTCACTAAAAGCGCTCACTTTATACCCGTCAAGAGTAGAAGGACTGCCTCATCTCTAGCAACCATATATCTAAAGAGATAGTTCGACTCCATGAGATACCCTCCAGCATAGAGAGTGATCGAGACCCTATCTTTACAAGTGAGTTTTGGAAGAGTTTGCAAGAGGCTGTGGGCACACAGTTATGTTTAAGCACAGCCTGCCATCCACAAACCGATGGTTAGACGGAAAGTGTGAACAGAGTACTAGAAGACCTTTTGAGACTGTGCATTCTTGACTTTGGAGGTACATGGGATGATCATCTTCCTTTGGTGGAATTCGCCTACAACAATAGCTACCAAGCCACCATAGGCATGGAGCCCTTCGAAGCTTTGTATGGAAGGCCATGCCGATCACCAACTTGGTTGTGAGAGTCTACAGATAAGCTCATACTTGGACCACACATGATTAGAGAAACCTCAGTGAAAGTGGACTTGATACGAAGGAGAATGTAGACTGCCCAAGATAGACAGAAGTCCTACGCAAACAAAAGAAGGACCGACCTTGAGTTTGAAGTTGGAGACAAGGTGTTCCTTAAATATCTCCTTTGAGGAACATTGTTCGCTTTGGATCCACCGGAAAGTTAGCACCAAGATTTGTAGGGTCGTTTCCTATCATCGAGAAGATTGGGAAAATGGCTTATAGAGTGCAGCTGCCCGAAAGATTGGCTGGAGTTCATAATATCTTTCATGTTTCTCACCTGCAGAAGTGCTTACATGAGTCTGCGGAAGTGGTGGAACCAAGCATGTTAGAGGAAGTAGAAGTTGAACTAGAAGGGACTGTAAGAAGAGTTCCAACTCGTATCTTGGGGATAGATGTTAAAAAACTATGCAACTGTGAAGTCAAGCTCATTAAAGTTCAATGGAGAGACGCCGAGGAAGACGCGACTTGGGAAGCTGAGGACAGAATACGCGCAGCCTACCCTTTACTTTTTGAGGGTACATCCTTGATCTCTTTTTCCTTAAGTTTATGCTTGTATCTACCTCTATAGTATATCCCCTTGGTCTTATTCTTTATTCTTAGGTAGAAACCCATTTGGATGTAAACATGTAATTGAAACATGTTATGGTTGATGGTTGCAAGTGGTTGCTAATGGCTGCTCGTGGATGCATATACACACACATTAGGTGTTAGATCGGCTCAATCACTTTCATATTGCATATGCATATATGTATTTTTATATGGATTGGGACTTGATGTGTTATCATATGGACGTTGCATTTGTATGAATGATTGTGCGCTCATGTAGAGAATTTTGAGTAGGAAAAATTGCATACATAATGGACTCATGGCACTGGCATAATTTGCATTAAGGAGGTCGACTGAATTAGTAGACCGCCTTATTTTGCATTAGATAAGGACATGTACACACACTATGCATATGATCATGAAGCATTAGAAGTCTTTTAAGGATAACGGATGCCTGTGTTTGATGGTTGAGTAGATGGATGAATGGATGGTAGGATATACGTTCTTTTGGACTTGAAGATTTCGGGGACGAAATCCTTAAAGGAGGGGAGAATGTAACACCCCATATTTTCTGTTATCGTTATAGTACCAAATTAAACAGTACTTAATTTTAAATGTGAGAATTAAGGGAAACGAGTCACACCATTGCATTCGTCTCGGAATTCTGCTTGAGATAGAATCTGAGTTTGCGTGAATTGGATTCCGTATGAAGAAGTTATGGCCTTCAGAAGTTTCAGAAATTCAAATAAATTCAAACGGCTCAAAACAAAATTCAAAACAGAACTTAGAAGTGGGCTGGGCGGGAAATTTCCCGCCCAGGACGCAGGTCGACCAGGGGGTCGACCTCCTCCATAAAGGTCGACCATGGGATCGACCTGGGGGTCGACCTGCCCCCTCGAGCAGATTTGAAACCTGCTGTGCTCTGACTCCCTGCTGAGTCGTTAGGGATGAATTGGCAATTCTATCTTGGCTGACAGTCTTGATTGATTCTAGGTTCATCAAACGGCTCTTATTAAATCAAATAAACAACCTAACACTTAGCCTAAAACCACACAAAAATATTCCTAGAGTCGTCATGCCGTCAATAGAGAACTTGGAGTAGCCGTCACCTCTTCCAATTCAAAGACAAGATAAAAGCTACATCAAAATCAAATTAAATCTAATCTAATTCAAACGATCTACATCAAAGGCGAGTAATTCAGTTTCAGAATACAGATTCCAGAAATCAAGAATTCCTTTTTGTTTTTAAGTATGTTACCTTTCAGATGTGAGTAAATCAAAGACGTGATTTGTAATGAATTGGAAAATAGAATTTGAACCAAGTTGCATGTGATTGATGATGGGGATTCATGTCTAATTCTTGTGATAATTTGGTCATGTATGTCTTGGAATGATTATGGTTTATTTGAACTTATCATACCATGTAGAAATTGGTGATGAACTTATCATGATTTAGGGAACGAAACCATGATGTGTCATATGCAAGTTACATGTTTATGTTAGTCAAGATCTATATATGTGTTCATATGCAAGTTACATGTTTTATGTTAAACCCAAGTCAAGATCTATATATATATATATATATATATATATATATATATATATATATATATGTTCATATGCAAGTTACATGTTTTGTGTTAGATCCAAAAATTAGATCTATATTTATATGCATGTTTATAAAGTGGATTCATGCAAGTTCACATGATCATTATTGTTAGATCTAGTTCACACCTACATGTTAAAGTTAAACTTATACATGCTTTAGTAATGTACATGTCATGATTCTCCTAAATTATGCTAGTTTATAAACCAAGTTGTGTTCATCTATGCCTAGATCTACATGTTCACATGCTTAGGCTTATGCTAATTCTATCCAATTTAATTACAAGTTTTATGAGACATGTAATTTTAAATTTACATGACATATGTTTGATTGGATGTTCCCTTCTTTACCTCTTATATATAAATTGTGCTAATTTGCGGGCCCAATGACTTTATGTGATTAATTGAACGTACAACAGGGGTAACGTTGTGTAACAACCCGTATTTTTGAATAACATGTTATAACATAAATGGAGGCAGAATTAAACTGTAAAATCTGAATCAAGGGAAACGGGCTATGCCATTGCGTTCGTCTCGGAAAAATACGCGAAATAGAGTCCGAGTTTTCGAAAATCGGAGTCCGTATGACCAAGATATGGCCTCGCGAAGTTTCACGAAAAATTCCCAAATTAAAGTATACTTAATTAAGTGAAATGGGTTGCGCAGAGAAATATATATATATTGATATATATATATATATATAATTGAAAATTAAATAAATAAATATGCAAAAATGTTCAAAACAGCGAATTGGGAGAGGGGAATAACCGAACCGGCCGATTTTTGAGGTCGACCCAAGCCCGCTGGGTCGACTAGGGGTTAATCCAAGGTGTTTGGCTGTCAACCCGTGGGCCGATTCGCTCAAATGCAGATTTTGCATTTGAATGGTTCTCATGGTTCATCTTTAATCTAAAGGCCCTAGATGGTTCCTACACTTGACTTCTTCCCCAAGACATGCTTTGATGGCTTGGATTGAATCTAGGTTTAATCCTATGGCCTAAAACACTTGCCTAATCTATAAATAAGCCCCTAACCCTCTCCTAAATCCTCATTATTCATTCATGTAACTAAACTATGGCCAAATTTCTACTCTCATGGCCTCCACTCAACTATCCTAGCCTCCACTTCATTTCTATGAGAGGTTTCATGATCATGAGAGTGTTAGAGAGTCCCTATGTTAGTATGAGAGCTTCTCAAGTTGATTTCAAGGCAAAAGCTTTGATCTTTGTTCATAAAGATGGTGTTTTGGTGGGTTTGGAGCATCCATCTTTGGGTTTTTGGGTGATGGCATGCATAGGCTTCATCACAAGCTTTAGTTTAATCGATTTAGGCCTTCATAGCAATGTAAACCCTTCTCCTACTATTAGATATGAACTTTAAACTTAATATGACATGTTGTAAGTGGGTTTAAACATTAGTATGTAGCATGCTATCATCTTATGCAAGCTTATAAAGTCATTACCTTGGTCTTGTGGTCATAAAGCTTTGACCTTTATGTTGAAATGTTGCATTATGCAACATGAGAATCTTCATAATCATTATGTCACCTTGCATATGAAGTCATAATCCTTATATGATGATATATGCGAGTTTCTAGCCATCATTCCATGTCTTTTGTCACCATGATTCGCTTATGTACCAAGTTTGGGTTTATGCATGTTTTTGAGGCTTAAGAATGTAACATGCAAGCTAATGAACACATTTGTGCCTCATTTGCCACCATGATTAACTTGTGGCTTAATACCCATTTTTGTCATTCCTTTGCCAAGTCTCTTCTTTTAATCCATCACGTTGTTGCGAACGTATATGCTAGTTTAAAAAAAGCGTTGGGGTCACATTATGGGGAAACATAATGACATGAATATGACTTGGGTAAATGGGTATAAACATGACAACATGTAACGTTAAATATGACATGTGTTTATACTTGAAAACATGATTTGAAATATAACATGGAAGTTGACATGTAAGTATGCATAAAAACATAAGCTTGGGAATTTACCTATTAAGTTAGGTCTACCCATTGGGAATTTACCTATTAAGTTAGGTCTACCCAATTGCTTGAAAACTTGACTATGAACATGACACTAGACTAAACATGAAAGTGGCCAACTCGAGGTTGGGTTGAGTTTGCAACGTAAAACTACCCGAAACCGACCGGCCTAACTAGTAGTTGCAAACAATAGGACCCAATGTGAGAAGTTGGTCATGTTGTGCTTGAACCCGAGGTTAGACCAAGTTGTGGTGTAAAGCTACCCGGAACCGACCGGCTTAACTAGTAACCACAACAAAGTCTAATGTGAGAGGTTGGGGTGCATTAAGTAATTAATGCCACATAATAGGGTTAAGTTAATTTGATTAATGAGGCTTAACCAAATATGACATGGACAAATGGGTTAAGTAATTTAATTTGACTAATGACACTTAACCGACATGACAGGGTTGGGTAGGTTAAGTAACTTGATTTTCCTAACGACACTTGACCATTTTTATACGACGAGGGGACGGGATTAAGTTAACCAACACTTAATCAATCCAACACGATAACTTGATAAGGTTAAGTAAATTTTCTTAGTAACACTTAACCGTTTAATACAGTTAATGGATGGGGTTAAGTCAACTCAGACCTAACTAATCTAAACATGGTAATTGGACGGGGTTAAGTTAATTTACACTTAACTAATCCAACTCGTTAGTTTGATGTGGTTAAGTGACCTATACTTAACCAATCTAACGTGAAAACATGATAAGGCTAAGTCACGAATCACTTGAATACGCTTGACCGATTTGACTCGGTAATTTGACAAGGTCAAGTTAATTTATATAATTAACCAATCTAAAATGATAATTAGACGAGGTTAAGTTATGGATTGCTTAATATACTTAGCCAACTTGACACATGGTTTATAGGGTTAAGTCTTGGACTTGGATACTTAGCCAATTTTGACATGGTTTGTAGACGGGCTAAGTTATGAACTTAAGTGACACTTAACCCATTAGATAAACCCTAATTCGGAGGATTAGGTAAATAACCATAGTTAACAAGGATTATGGAAATAAGGCTAAGTGGTAAACCTTAGTTAAGGGAGACTAAGTAATAATTCTTAGTCAAGGAAATTTGGACCATTTCTTAGATAGATTAGTAACCCGATACGTTAGGTCAACGTTTAAGTATGCGTGTAGGAGCAGGCTATCTGATTTAGATAAAGGCTCCAACGAACTGGGTAACGAAGCAGCGGCTTCGGGGAACGTGAGGATATTCTTGGGATCCCTCTGTGAGCTGCCAGGTCATTATACTAGGCTCACGAGAGGTTGAGGTCTGCGGTAGAAGAACCAAGAATATGCCTTGGTTGCTATGCGAGCGACCTAAAGACCGGGGTGGATAGCAGTGAGTCGACGAATACATAAGGTGCCCGAGATAGCAAGTTCGTCGATCATCTACCATCTTGAGTCAAGCGTGTACGTACGGAAAGGCAGGGAACACCCAACAGACCATAATTGCTATCTAATTATGGGTGAGGTAGGCCGTAGGATGTGGGCTGGACGGAGTGTAGTTCTCATGCAAGATTTTCTCTTGTGTTGCCTTTCACTAGTTGAGGGAGGGGTCTCGTGGGACCATAGCCATGTGTAGAAAAGCAGACCTTAGTATCTGCATCGGCAGATAAATCTAAAGCTCCCGACCGAGTCCTGTATTTCTTGTTTTGCCCTGTGACAGGACTCGGATGGCACGATGTGATACATGTGCATACAGTTATAGAAAAACGATTCACGATGAATGCGTGGGAAAAAGGGCGCGGTTGAGGGTTAGCGTAATCCCTAGTGGCCTAGGTGGTTTAACCCAAACCAAAATACGAAAGCGTGCAATAGGCAAGCGTAATCCCTAGTGGTGCTAGGTGGCGTAAGTCCTAGTAGTTCAAACGATGATTCATATGGAAGAGCCTAGCTAGAACAAGGGTGACAGTCCAAACGATTTCAAGGATAATACGACATGAGGAAGCCCGTACGAGGTACGGCAAAGGACTGAACTTATATACATGGAAAGAAACATATGATTTGAGTAACCTATATATGCGATATGTTAGGTTGACATGGACCATTACACGATTTTGAGTAAGGGACATTCATGGTTAACACATAACAAGGCTGGGATACTAGTACGGAGGGTGCAGAGCAAATATACATGTTAGAACCAGGAAGAATATACGGAATAGATACCGTGGAATGTTAGACGGGGTAGATACCTTGGGATAGTATACTTGATAGAAGTCTGACGATATGATACCTTGATTTATCATGACACCGTAGTTTATCATGATACCTTAGTTCAGTAGTTATCCTGTTATTCTGATTTAGCTTATCTATCTTGTTATCATGCTTATGTTCATCTCAGTTCCTCATGCCAGTTAACTTTGCTAGTTTATATGCTGATAGTAGATAGGGCTTACCAGTCTTTATGACTGACCCCGTTTTCTTTCGCTTCTTGTCTTCCGTTTCCCCCCCAGGTTACAGGGAGGAAATACTGTTGTTTAGTTCAGACTTCTTCTGCTTGAAGGTCATCATGGATGGCTTGGACTTTTCTTAGCTATGGCTACTTTACTGTTTTATTTGGGGAATAATTTATGGAAAAGTCTTAATGCTTATTTATTATTACAAGACAGGTTTTGATGTACTCTGATGTAAAAGGCTTTAGACCTTAATTATTAATGTTTATGAAAGTTCGATTTTACTTCCGCCATTTTATATGTTCTGTCTTGTGATATTTCTGTGCATGTTTACCAATAATGCCCCTCTAAAGCTAGTGCATTCCTTTGCGAGTGACCCTAGCGGAGGCGGGTGTTACACGTTGGGAAAACCTTGGAAATTACATATAACTGACATATTTGGCTCATAATCATGTAATTAATGAGTAGCATAAAAATGGAATAATTTTTATACCAAAAACCATGAACTTGAATTAGAGGGAAAGTGGGCCATGACAATAAATTATTGACTAATTTACATATAAACGTAAAAGGATAAATATGTAAATTTAGAAAAGACGAATATGCCTAACCTGAGGTTAGAGTGAGTTGTGTTGTAAAACTACCCGGAACCAACCAGCACATCCAGTGACCAAAACAATACCTGTATAATGTGAGTGGTTAGCATATTGAGCCCAAAAGGACCCGGGGTGTAACGACCTGGTTTTTAGCGACTTTGGTTATCGACATAAACTCAATGACGACTAACCAACATCGAAAAATACCGGTAGTTAATGAAAGAAATTAGAGGGAGAGGAAAGATAAGATAGAAACTTAGAATAGAAGAAGAAGATACAACATCAGAGTAACACGAATCTCACAGCGGAATGAATAACATATAATATATATAACATAACCTTGAAATATAAATCTGTACTTGAATATACATCATTATCAAAGTACAACACTTACAACACAGTGGAAATAAACTATAGCTATATGATCCTGAAGCCTCCTGCTCCAGCTCTTCATGTATCTGTAAATCCCGACTACTTGACTTCCCGTACAAAATTGGACACCCAAGAGTTAAGGGGAAAACAAAACAAAATAAACTCCGGGTCAGTTATGGGACTGGTGTGAGTAAAACAGTTTTGAACAGTTTGAACAAGTAAACGATATCTCATAAGACCACGTCGTATAACGAAACGGGTTTTTCCCTTACGAGAATCCAAAATATTTTTATATCAACAACCTTTTGATATTATAATAATGTCTATCTAACACAATATAATAATCATCTAGCAGAAACGCTTTCATCTCACGTTCTACATATATAGTATACGATCAAAACCGCAAGCACATATTGGGTAATGGATTTCCAACTATGACAAGGTATGGAACCACCTTTTGCTAGTGTACCTCTAGAGAGGAATACACTGGGTTCAACAAGAACATCTTGCAACCCGCCACACGTGACCGACCACTCATTTCGCTTGAGTGTATCGAATGTATATCACCAACGATTGGGATAAGCAACCGTTTCCCGAATGGGACAACATCGACAATAAATTTTTAGAAGTAAATGAAACTCTAGATCAGGTGATTCTACACCCTAATAGGTGCGACCTACATAGCCATGCTGCCTGCCCGATTTTTGTCATTTCCGGATGTGAGGCTAGAGGCCACGCTTATCTCTAACAAATCACATGTTTATTCACTTTGAATGTCACATTGTCATACCCGGCAAATCACAAATTGGTTTCCCCAAAAATACCACAGGTATACAGCTAAGAGAAACGAATTCCTCCTCCACCAAACGTAAATACGATTGAAGAGATCAACTTAGGCGATCTATTAGATATACTCTGTTAGACCTTCGTCCATACAAGTTGTCCTGGGACTGGACAAACGAAGGCACTATTCAGTACATCCATCTTAGGCAACTGTTATCTAAGATTTATACAACAGCCCTTGCACTTTACTCCGTCTTCAATTATCTTTGGCATATATGATTCGCAACGCTTATGCCAATACAAAATGGTTCTTTGGATATTAATCCAACCGGTCTCTCCATATTAACAACGTTAAAATGGTCAAAACTTTGATAGTCTGTTATTTAACTATCAAAGAAAAACACGTGTGCAAACAATGATACTATTTCCAAATGGAAATTATATCGATCAATCATCATTGAACATTTATCTCTTTAGTTCATTAATTTACTCATCTCCTGTTTCCATATATTCAAACTCTTATTTTCTATTATCAGAAAACATTTCTGATTCTTATTTGGAAAACATTTCCAAAACTCCTTCACTATCAAACCTTACAATTCCTTAGTTAAGAAGGAAGTCGATCAAGTTGGGGTATAATTACCTCTCAGACCTTAAATGAACAACGTTTTAACTTCAAAATAGTCAAAGTTTATCTTTTAAATCTTTAACAAACTTCCTTACATAACTCTCAGATTCTATTTACGAATCCACTTCTTTTATAAAATTATTGGTTATAACGATAACGTTATAATCCCTACTTTCGAAATATCAAATTTCAAATATAACCTTTATTCTTTAATTTGAATAATTAACCTACTCTAATTAATAAATAAATGAATCTTGATTTAAACATTGGAAAGTATAACTACTTTCCCGAATTCGAAATAGTCTAATTCGACGATTAACTCTCTTTGAATAACTAATATTCGATTCACTCTCTTCGAATAAATAATATTCGGTTATCTCTCTCGAATGACTAAATTCGATAAACTCCTTTCGATTAACCAAAATCAATAACTCCGTTTGATTAAACTAAAATCGATAAACTCCCTTCGATTAACTAAAATCGATAACTCCTTTAGATTAACTAAAATCGATAACCCTTTGATTTGATAACTCCGTTCGATTAAACTATAATCGATAAACTCCTTTCGATTAAACTATAATCGAGAAACTCCTTTAACTCTATTTCGAACAAACTATATTCGATTAACTACTTTAATTCTATTCGACTAAACTATATTTGATTAACTCCTTTCAATTAAACTAACATCGATTAACTCCTTTCGTATAACTAATATTCGATAACTCCTTTCGAGTAAATAGATTCGATAACTTCTAATTCGACTAACTCTAATTGAATTATTCTAATTCTATTAACTCTATTTAATTACTCTATTGGTTAACTCTAACTCTAACTGGTTAACTCTAACTGATCAACTCTAACTGGCCAACCCTAATTGATTAACTCTAACTGGTTAACTCTAACTGATCAACTCTAACTGGTCAACCCTAATTGATTAACTCTAACTGGTTAACTCTAACTGATCAACTCTAAATGGTCAACCCTGATTGATTAACTCTAACTGGTTAACTCTAACTGGTTAGCTCTAACTGACTAACTCTAACTCTAATCGATTAACTCTAACTGATTAACTCTAACTCTAATCGATTAACTCTAACTGGTTAACTCTAACTCTAATCGATTAACTCTAACTCGATTAACTTAAATCGATTAACTCTAATTTGATTAACTCTAACCGAATAACTAATTGTCGATTAACTCATTTCGATTTACTCTTTTGAATTAACTCCTTTGATTTATTCCTTTGAATCATTCCTTTTGAATTATCTCCTTTGAATTATCTCCCTTGAATCATTTCATTTTCTATTTGTTTACTTAACAAATAACTATTCCTTTTTCAATTCTATTTATTTAACACATAAATATTTCTTTTATCTTTTCTATTTATTTAACAAATAAATATCTCTTTTATAACATTCTATTTATGTCCTATAAATAAATATTTCCATTTAATCTGTTTGTAAATGTTTTTACAAATATTTCCTTTTAAATTCTATTTGTAAATGTTTTACAAATATTCCTTTTCCTATTTTATTTGTAAATTTTTTACAGATGTTTCTCTTGCTATTTGTTTGGCAAATATTTTCCTTTATATTTGTTTTACAAATATATTTCCTTTATATTTGTTTTACAAATATATTTCCTTTATATTTGTTTTACAAATATATTTCCTTTATATTTGTTTTACAAATATATTCTTTTTAACTCTTTTGATTTTATAATTATTTCCTTATATAAAATCCTTTTTCCTTTTACATATAAAATCCATTGATTTTATATAAATAATTTATTTTCAAAATATACTTTGAAATTCCCCTTTTTACATCCCACTATTTTCTTACGGTATTTAAAATACCAAACACAGATATCGATATCCTCCAAACACACATAATCGCCAATAGATTTTATATCACATCATATATTACAATATATGAAAAACAGTAAACTAAATGTTGAGGAATCCAGTTGGATCCCTCAAACCTGTTTCCCTGCATCCACAGATGCTAAACAATATCATTAACATCGATTTCATTTCAATATGAAATATTTTGTTAAGCAGAATCAATATTTGATAAACGATTTATATATATATTGTTATCTATGATTTCAACCAATACACAAGCAATTCAACCAAACGGTTAACACATAGCAATGAACAGATGATTAACAGTTCTAAAAATACATTATAAACATATAACTGTTCAGAATTGGTGAGTTTTACTCACATTGGATGATCATCGTTAATAACGATAACCATCGCTCGATTTGATTTAGAAGGACAATTTATTTTGCAATAAATTGTAACGAGCTTCAATTCGCTCCAAGTCAGTTCTTCGGTAGCCACAGTCCATACGATCCTAATGGATCTTGTTTCGCTGAATTTGGGTACCTTACAGAAAAGATATTAATTATACAAGTTATATGGATAATTTAAATTAATTAAACTAAATCTAAAAATCTAAATGGGCCTCACCCTCCTTCCTTGGCCCAAACCTGCCCACGTTTACAACCTTTCTTCCTTTAATCAACTCCAAACCCGTCGCTCATGTACTCCTCCTTCCCACGGCCGATTCTTCAAGCTCCATCACCTCCCTCTTCTCTTCATATTAAATCACACAAAAATAACCAAAATTCCTTCCATTCAATCCTCTCCAACCTCAGCTCAAAAACACTAAACTCGAAACCTACCATGTCGAGCGCGACTTCGATGCTCCCAGGTAACCCACGACGTCAAACTGCACCGAACTCCACCAAAACAACTTAAACTTCTTCTATTCTTCACCATGATCACTAATACAACCACCAAACACCACAATGATTCTTAAATCGAGATTAAACTCGAACCCTAGCTCGTCGGCTAGTTTTCCAGCGAACCAGAATGGAGTTCGAACATCAAAAAAACTGTACGAGATGGTTGCCAACGCTGATTCAAGTTTGATTATATGTATTAATGAATTTACAGATTTATATAGGAATTTATTGGGAATTGTCCTTGATTTCTTTGTTTCGGTTTTTGGTTGTGAGGAGATAAGCTTTTTCCTGCGTTTATACTTGAGGTTGTCAAGGCTGGTGGCTGAAATTGATCACTGCGTGGCCTCCCTTAGTTCATACAAAGATTAGGATATTTTTTTCTTTTTTTTATTATATTTTATTTTCATTATTTTATATTTGTTTTTACTTTCTAAAAATCCGTGTGATCACACACGATACCTAAAAATCATGAAAATTGACATGCAGCTAGAGTTTGACATTACGGTCCCAACAAACTGGTTTCGTCGAATTTCGACTCCGTTTGCTCACATAGCGTATTTTTAACTGTTAAAATATCAGCTGTTTTCCACATTAAAAATCGGTACGGCCACATACTAACTTCAAAAATCACGGAAATTGAAATCTAACAATAATTTAACATTGCAGATGCAACAAAATTAGTTTCATCGAATTCTGAGGTCGTTTGAAAAAATGGCTATTTTTAAAGCTCTAAATAACCCTTTTAACTATATAAATATATTTAAAAACGATTAAATTTAATATTTATAAATAAATATTATCGTATATATTCACCACAGAATATCATACAGCTCTAGAATATTTCTATATGAATTTCTAGCTTGATATCTCAAATCCTGATTAAATCGATATTCGATTTATAATGAAATTCCTTTTATAAATATAAATAAATTATAAAGGAATTCCACAGCGACTTTTCTAAAATTTGATTTGGACATAATTCAAAATTTACACGATGAAATCCCAATTTTTCTCTTTCACTAGAAAAATATACTTCACCAGCTCCGAACGTTTCTTGTTTCACAGAAATCCTACTTAAAACGAATCATGTACATTCAGTTGAAGTTAGAATCGCCAAATCGCGAACTGCCGCGCCATGTCGAGCTCGATTATAATTATATTATAATTCTACGTTCAAACTGTCGTATATATAATATATTCGTTATCTAATTCAATTCTGAACTGAATTATATATTTTGAATTTCCCAATTCACACCATATCGCCATTTCGGCCCAATCTGATTATTTTAGAATTAAATACATTATTAAATAATTATTTTAATTAAATATTCACTCTTATTAATTCAACGACCATTTGAAATTCTAAATCACTATTTATATAATTAAATAAGTTAATTATATATCGCAGAAAATATGGGTCGTTACATTCTTCCCCACTTAAAATAATTTCGTCCTCGAAATTGCTAAGGTAGAAAGCAAACTCCATTAACCGGGTTAAAAATTATTCGTTTACTTTTAACTCCTGTTTTACTGAATCACTTTAATTTCAATTGAATATTTAATTAATTCTTATCAACGAAAATTTTCAAAAATCCTGAAAATTTTCTAACGCCTTAACTCTTCGAAAAATTTCTCTAGCATCTCCTTTGTACTGGTCAATAGGTCAAACTCCAACTCGCCTCTCTGGGCCATCTCCAACCCTAAAGAAAATAAAACAGCCAAGCGGCTTGCCAATTTGGCTCATAAATCTTATATCCAATAGAAATATAAACTTGTACCTTTTTGTCAGCACATCACTATATCCTTTCCACCTGTTATCAATTCAGCAAATACAAGGGTCTTCCCAATCAAATTCCAATCTGTTTTTATCCACAAATCCAACCATTCGCTTATACCTAAGTCGAATTCAATTTCAAATCAAAGTTCCATTTTCGATTTTTAAGTTCTTAACTCATCAATCCAATACCATTTCAGATTCTATCTCACAATTCAAAATCTGATTCCACTTGATATATCGTATCCAATTCAATTTCCAGTTAATGGGTTTCAATTCAGTTCCAGCTCGGTTTCACAAATTTCTATTTAAATATGTTTTTAATTCAAACAGTCTCTTCCTAGGAGTTTTAAACAGGTTTGCTTTTCTAAAACCAAATATTCCTTTTTGGATTTCAAACAACTTGTTTCTTTCAAAACAATTCAAAAAACAAAATCTTTTCGGTAGTAATCCGTCACTTACAACTCGAAATTGAACACCGATGATGTCATGATCATCATCAGAATCTATTTCCAGCTTTCGAAGTGAGTTCAATACTATATCGCTTTTCAAAACCATTTCTAACATTTCCACTTTGAAATTTGTTTCAAAATATCCTTCCAGTGTTTGTAAAACAATTTAAAATATCTCAGGATTTTAAAATTCTCATATATTTACTCCATATTCATTTACAAACACTTACTCAAATTTCCGGAGTTTTAATTTCAATTCTGATTAAAATTTCAGATTTAATTCACTTCGTAATACTTATACAAATTCTACTTGGTTATATATATATAACCATCTCCATTATAATCTTACTCGATTATAATAACAACTAATATATCCAATATATTATAATCACTCCGATATCAATCCTTTATATCAAATATAATTTGGGTAAAATTATTTCGTTTACCCTCTTTTCAAAATATACCATGACAGTTCATCGTATTCGAGTGTTTATAAACTCCAACCGATACAGTGGATCAAACTGATCAACCAGAACACATAAACAACTCAACCAATAAATCTCCACAATATAAAATCAAGGGTATTACTAACCCCATCTGTACTGAGTCACGCCACAAAGCCAAGGTAATTACTTAACCTTAAGCTCTGATACCAACTGTAACGACCCGGTTTTTAGCGACTTTGGTTATCGACATAAACTCAATGACGACTAACCAAACATAAAAAAATACCGGTAGTTAATGAAAGAAATTAGAGGGTGAGGAAAGATAAGAAAAAAAAACATAGAATAGAAGAAGAAGAAGATACAACATCAGAGTAACATGAATCTCACAGCGGAACGAATAACATATAATATGTATAACATAACCTTGAAATATAAATTTGTACTTCAATATGCATCATTATCAAAGGACAACACTTATAACACAGCGGAAATAAACTATAGCTATATGATCCTGAAGCCTCCTGCTCCAACTCTTCATGTATCCGTAAATCCCGACTACTTGACTGCCCATACAAAATTGGGCACCCAAGAGTTTAGGGAAAAACAAAACAAAACAAACTCCGGGTCAGTCATGGGACTGGTGTGAGTAAAACAGTTTTAAACAGTTTGAACAATTAAATGATATCTCATAAGACCACGCCGTATAACGGAACGGGTTTTTCCCTTATGAGAATCTAAAATATCTTTATATCAAAAACCTTTTGATATTATAATAATGTCTATCAACCACAATATAATAATCATCTAGTAGAAACGCTTTCATCTCACGTTCTACATATATAGTATACAATCAAAATCGCAAGCACGTATTGGGTAATGGATTTCCAACTATGACAAGGTATGGAACCACCTTTCGCTAGTGTACCTCTAGAAAGGAATACACTGGGTTCAACAAGAACATCTTGCAACCCGGCCACACATGACCGACCACTCATTTCGCTTGAGTGTATCGAATGTATATCACCAACGGTTGGGATCAGCAACCATTTCCTAAATGGGACAGCATCGACAATAGATTTTTAGAAGTAAATGAAACTCTAGATCAGGTGATTATACACCCTAATAGGTGCGACCTACATAGCCACGCTGCCTGCCCGATTTTTTTCATTTCCGGATGTGAGGCTAGAGGCCACGCTTATCTCTGACAGATCACATGTTTATTCACTTTGAATGTCACATCGTCATACCCGCCAAATCACAAATTGATTTTCCCAAAAATACCATGGGTATACAGCTAAGAGAAACGAGTTCCTCCGCCACCAAACGTAAATACGTTTGAATAGATCAACTTACGCGATCTATTAGATATACTCTGTCAGACCTTCATCCATTCAAGTTGTCCTGGGACTGGACAAACCAAAGGCACTATTCAGTACATCCATCTTAGGCAATTATTATCTAAGATTTATACAACAGCACTTGCACTTTACTCCGTCTTCAATTATCTTTGGCATATATGATTCGCAACGCTTATGCCAATACGGAGTGGTTCTTTGGATATTAATCCAAATGGTCTCTCCATATTAACAACGTTAAAATGGTCAAAACTTTGATACTCTGTGATTTAACTATCAAAGAAAAACACGTGTGCCAACAACAATATTATTTCCAAATGTAAATTATATCGATCAATCATCATTGAACATTTATCTCTTTAGTTCATTAATTTACTTATCTCCTGTTTCCATATATTCAAATTCTTATTTTCTATTATCAGAAAACATTTCTAATTCTTCTTTTGAAAACATTTCCAAAACTCCTTCACTATCAAACCTTACCATTCCTTAGTTAAGACGGAAGTCAATCAAGTTGGGGTATAATTTCCTCTCAAACCTTAACTGAACAACGTTTTAACATCGAAATAGTCAAAGTTTATATTTTAAATCTTTAACAAACTTTCTTACGTAACTCTCGGATTCTATTTACGAATCCACTTCTTTTATAAAAACATTGGTTATAACGATAACGTTATAATCCCTACTTTCGAAATATCAAATTTCAAATATAACCTTTATTCTTTAATTTGAATAATTAACCAACTCTAATTTATAAATAAATGAATCTTGATTTAAACACTGGAAAGTACAAGTACTTTCCCGAATTCGAAATAATCGAATTCGACGATTAACTCTCTTTGAATAACTAATATTCGATTTACTCTCTTCGAATAACTTATATTCGGTTATCTCTCTCGAATAACTAAATTCGATAAACTCCTTTCGATTAACTAAAATCAATAACTCCTTTTGATTAAACTAAAATCGATAAACTCCCTTCGATTAACTAAAATCGATAACTCCTTTCGATTAACTAAAATCGATAACCCTTTGATTTGATAACTCCATTCGATTAAACTATAATCGATAAACTCCTTTCGATTAAACTATAATCGAGAAACTCCTTTAACTCTATTCGAATAAACTATATTCGATTAACTCCTTTAATTCTATTCGACTAAACTATATTTGATTAACTCCTTTCAATTAAACTAACATCGATTAATTCCTTTCGTATAACTAATATTCGATAACTCCTTTCGAATAACTAGATTCAGTAACTTCTAATTCGACTAACTCTAATCGATTTATTCTAATTCGATTAACCCTATTTAATTACTCTATTGTTTAACCCTAACTCTAACTGGTTAACTCTAACTGATCAACTCTAACTGGCCAACCCTAATTGATTAACTCTAACTGGTTAACTCTAACTGATCAACTCTAACTGGCCAACCCTAATTGATTAACTCTAACCGGTTAACTCTAATTGATCAACTCTAACTGGTCAACCCTAATTGATTAACTCTAACTGGTTAACTCTAACTGATCAAATCTAACTGGTCAACCCTAGTTGATTAACTCTGACTGGTTAACTCTAACTCTAATCGATTAACTCTAACTGATTAACTCTAACTCTAATCGATTAACTCTAACTGGTTAACTCTAACTCTAATCGATTAAATCTAACTCGATTAACTTAAATCGATTACCTCTAATTTGATTAACTCTAACCAAATAACTAATATTCGATTAACTCATTTCGATTTACTCTTTTGAAATAACTCCTTTGATTTATTCCTTTGAATCATTCCTTTTGAATTATCTCCTTTGAATTATCTCCTTTGAATCGTTTCCTTTTTTATTTGTTTACTTATCAAATAACTATTCCCTTTTCAATTCTATTTATTTAACACATATATATTTATTTTATCTTTTCTATTTATTTAACAAATAAATATCTCTTTTATAACATTCTATTTATTTCCTATAAATAAATATTTCCATTTAATCTATTTGTAAATGTTTTTACAAATATTTCCTTTTAAATTCTATTTGTAAATGTTTTACAAATATTCCTTTTTCTATTTTATGTGTAAATGTTTTACAAATATTTCTCTTGCTATTTGTTTTGCAAATATTTTCCTTTATATTTGTTTTACAAATATATTTCCTTTATATTTGTTTTACAAATATATTGTTTTTAACTCTTTTGATTTTATTATTATTTCCTTATATAAAATCCTTTTACCTTTTATATATAAAATCCATTAATTTTATATAAATAATTTATTTTCAAAATATACTTTGAAAATCCCCTTTTTACATCCTACTATTTTCTTACGGTATTTAAAATACCAAACACAGTTATCGATATCCTCCAAACATACATAATTACCAACAGATTTTATATCACATCATATATTACAATATATGAAAAACAGTAAAATAAATGTCGAGGAATCCAGTTGGATCCCTCCAACCTGTTTCCCTGCATCCACGGATGTTAAACAATATCATTAACATCGATTTCACTTCAATATGAAATATTCTGTTAAGAAGAATCAATATTTGATTAACGATTTATATATATATCGTTATCTATGATTTCAACCAATACACAAGCAATTCAACCAAACGGTTAACACACAGCAGTCAACAGATGACTAACAGTTCTAAAAATACATTATAAACATATAACTATTCAGAGTTGGTGAGTTTTACTCACATTGGACGATCATCGTTAATAACGATAACCATCGCTCGATTTGACTCAGAAGGACAATTTATTTTCCAATAAATTGTAACGAGCATCGATTTGCTCCCAGTCAGTTCCATTGGGTAGCCACCGTCCATACGATCCTAACGGATCTTGTTTCGTTGAATTTGGGTACCGTACAGAAAAGATATTAATTATACAAGTTATATAGATAATTTAAATTAATTAAACTTAATCTATAAATCTAAATGGGCCTCACCCTCCTTCCTTGGCCCAAACCCGCCGACATTTACAACCTTTCTTCCCCTGATCAACTCCAAACCCGTCGCTCCTGTACTCCTCCTTCCCACGGCCAATTCTTCAACCTCCATCACCTCCCTCTTCTCTTCATATTAAATCACACAAAAATAACCAAAATTCCTTCCATTCAATCCTCTCCAACCTCAGCTCAAAAACACTAAAATCGAAACCCACCATGTCGAGCATGACTTCGATGCTCCCAGGTAACCCATGACGTCAAACTACACCGAACTCCACTAAAACAGCTTAAACATCTTCCATTCTTCACCATGATCACTAATACAACCACCAAACACCTCAACGATTCTGAAATCGAGACTAAACTCGAACCCTAGCTCGTCAGCTAGTTTTCCAGCGAACCAGAATGGAGTTCGAACATAAAAAAACTATACGAGATGGTTTCCAATGCTGATTCAAGTTCATTTATATGTATAAATGAATTTACAGATTTATATAGGAATTTATTGGGAATTGTTCTTGATTTTTTTGTTTTGGTTTTTGGTTGTGAGGAGATAAGATTTTTCCTGCGTTTATACTTGAGGTTGTCAAGGCTGGTGGCTGAAATTGATCACTGCGTGGCCTCCCTTTGTTCATACAAAGATTAGGATATTTTTCTTTTATTTATTATATTTTATTTTCATCTTTTTATTTTCGTTTTTACTTTCTAAAAATCCGTGCGATCACACATGATACCTAAAAATCATGAAAATTGACATGAAGCTAGAGTTTGACATTACGGTCCCAGCGAAACTGGTTTCGTCGAATTCCGACTCCGTTTTCTCACATAGCGTATTTTTAACTATCAAAATATTGGCTGTTTTCCACATTAAAAATCGGTATGGCCACATACTGACTTCAAAAATCGTGGAAATTGAAATCTAAAAATAATTTAACATTGCGGATCCAACAAAATTAGTTTCGTCGAATTCTGATGTCGTTTGAAAAACTGGCTATTTTTAAAGCTCTAAATAACCCTTTTAAATATATAAATATATTTAAAAATGATTAAATTTAATATTTATAAATAAATATTATCATATATATTCACCACAGAATATCATAGAGCTCTAGAATATTTCTATATGAATTTCTAGCTTGATGTCTCAAATCCTGATTAAATCGATATTCGATTTATAATGAAATTCCTTTTATAAGTATAAATAAATTATAAAGGAATTCCACAGCGACTTTTCTAAATTTTGATTCGGACATAAATCAAAATCTACACAACGAAATCCTGATTTTTCTCTTCCACTAGAAAAATATACTTCACCAGCTCCGAACGTTTCTTGTTTCACAGAAATCCGGCTTAAAACGAATTATGTACATTCAGTTGAAGTTCAAATCGCCAAATCGCGAAATGCCGCGCCATTTCGAGCTCGATTATAATTATACTATAATTCTACGTTCAAACTATCGTATATATAATATATTCGTTATTCTAATTCAATTCTGAACTGAATTGTATATTTTGAATTTCCTAATTCACACCATATCGCCATTTCGGCCTAATCTGATTATTTCATAATTAAATATATTATTAAATTATTATTATAATTAAATATTCACTCTTATTTAATTCAACGACCATTTGAAATTCTAAATCACTATTTATATAATTAAATAAGTTAATTATATATCGTAGAAAATACGGGTCGTTACACGAGGTTAGACTGAGTTGTGGTGTAAAACTTCCCGGAACCGACCGGCACATCCAGTGACCACAACAATACCTGTCTAATGTGAGTGGTTGGTGCTTTAATGAAATGAATTAAAGCTAACTCATGATTGGTAGGGTATTCAACATGTTAACTAAACTGATGGGTGTGGTTAGGTAAACCTGGACACTTAACTAATTTAACATGTTGATTAGGAAAACCTAGTAACGGGGACCCGTTTCAACAGTAACCCACACAGATGTATCATGGTACCTTGAACTAGGCAGGGTGGGGCATGATTACTGGGCTGATTATAAGCGGTCAAAACATCGGTGGGTGGTGCGTCAGTGTAGGTTCCGACGGAGTACGGGCATGCACGTACTCCATAGTGGAAAAAGCATGCACTATGCATCAGTAGTTATACACTGTGCATCTTGATTCGTGTCGGGTTGCCACCATAGGATTTGATACACCCCATGGTGGGACCAGCACAGGTATCTACAATCAAGCGGGGGCCGAATGACAAACGTGATGAATACATGTGAGTAGGAGCCGATCAATTTAAGGGGATCATTTCACCATAAACACGTGGTGCTAGTTGGAAAAGTATAAGTAGGTGCAGAGAAATAGACATGGGTGCGATGTATATTCGGTTTATCCTGCCTTGTATAGTTTTATGTTAGATTGTTATTCTGGTACTGTCCTATTTTCAGTTTATTCCTATCATGACCTTTTCCTTATTCACACACTCGAAAGTCACTAGACTTACTCATACTTTTGTCTGACCCATTTTTCTTTCGTCTTCTTTTCTTCCGTCCCCCCCCCCCCCCCCCCAGGTCCACAGGGAGTGAATACTCTAGCTTAGTTAGACTCTTTGCAAGCTTCAAGAAAGTAGATGTATGGTTTGGACTCTCTTTCCTTGGCTATGGCTTTTGGACGCATTCTATGGGGATTTATGCTGTTTTGTTTTAGTTCTATGCTTCTTTATGTTTTAATCAAGACATAGATTATGATGTAATGTTTTGGAAGTTATTTTGAGACAATTTGCTGTAATGTTTTGGTATTGAACCACATATGAAATAAATGTTTGTTTTCCACTGCTTATATATATATATATATATATATATATATATATACATATATCTTGTAAATTTTCTGTGTCTTGTACCTATAACCCTCCACCAAAGTTAAGGCATTCCCTTTGTGAGTGACCTTAACGGAGGTGGGGTGTTTCAAAGGGGTCTATTTGTAGTTACTAATGTGTATAAGGAAAATAGTATTAGTTATATTAAGTATGGACAGTCCATTGGTGCAAAACTATAAATAAATCCCTCAAAACAAATAAACTTCCTCCACATATTACCTTTAAGGTCGGTTGACCCCCTCTATAGAAGGGGTCGACCACCCTTTTGGGGTTGAATCAGGGAATTTGTTTTCCCTTTATTAATCGATTTGAGTTTCGAAGCTTGTGTACATATTATGTACAGCTGGTTTTATTAATAACTCCTTCATACAGACTCCGTTTTTGATAAATAAATATGAAAACATATCAAAATCTCACCACAAATATATTAGTAATGTTTTCGTGGCCTATTTATTAATTATCCAAATTTCTTATTTTTAACCCATTAATATTTTATTAATTTATTATTGTTTATATTTAATTTATTTACCTACGTCTACTTAGGGTATAGTTTACGAGTGTTACAATCTTCCCTCCTTAAAAGAGAATTCGTCTCGAAATCCATTCAAAGGAGCGGAAAAAAAATTTGCTTAAACAAACATGTAATACACCTATGTTATTTTTAAGCATTCATAAGCCCTCCATTACTCAATGTGATTATACAGTGCAGACTTGCTAAAGTGAGCTCATACCTAGCGTGCATGTGTAATAAGTGATGCTGAATGTATGAAAATACCTTAATATGAATATAATTTCTATTTGAGTGCCTGTGTTGCAAACAATTCCTACCATCCAATCTAGCAACCACAATGCAACCATAGAATCCTCAAATTTTCAAGAAAGGCTAAAAAAATCATGTCTTTTGACAAATTTTCTTCCTTATGTACCCAAACCAATCTAACTAAATATGGAGGAGTCTTGAAATATTATGCTCCACAATATCCGCGGTGGCACAAGACCCTCAATTTTCCATCTTTGTCCCCATTTCTTGATTAGGCCCTACCAAAATTTGTTGTGATGTAAATATATCTTATCAAATATAAAAAGTTATGGTCCCTTATCATCAACAACATATTTTATCTCCCTAATATTGGGAAAGCTCAAAGTATAATACTGACTTTCTAACCTTCTCAAGCTGCGTAATCAAATTAGACTATTTCCAAAGTCTATCAAAAATTTGGTTCGAGTAGAAATTTGTCAATGGTTATCCCCTCAACACTTCGGGTATTTTTAGATGGCCTCCTTGAAATACTTCGATAGCTCTTACTAGTTACAAAAATGATAATTATGCTACTCCTATAAAGATAAATATTATTTATACAGTCTAGGAGATCCAAGATGCAACTTTTTCTCTCTTCCCCTAAAGCTCAGGCTATCTTCAGTTTGCCCTTCGGTCTTTAATTAAGGAGTGATCCAAAATTTCAATAATAACATGAATCATAATTTCTAATTCTAAATAATCTACCTTCTAGTCTATACTAATAACTAGAATATTTTCCTATACTCCAATTTGCTGAAACCTAAATTCCAACAAAAGGTCTTTTGCTATAATTTTCATAAATTTGCCCAAACAATAATACCGACATATTTAAAACTACAAGGGTTTGGTATTGTTTTATTTTAAATAGATAGTGCAAACTACGTGCATACACATAAAATTACACATCACACCCTTTCCATTTAACGTATATTCCTTATAATTTCAAATATAGTCTTTTCATGAAAAATTGACAAAAGGGCTAATTTATTAAAATTAAATATATATCGTTAAGCAAACTAGACATGGTCATATTCAAATTAAAAAGACCACATATGCAAATCCAATATTTAACACTATTCTGTAATCTCGTGACACCATACTACTATGGATCTAAATGTGTTGGAAGGATTGGTGGTGGAACCTGATTTAACTATCGTAAGACAACCAGTGAGAGTTGTAGATAGACATGAAAGGTAACATAAAACCAAGACGGTTAAACTGGTGAAAGTCCAGTGAGTGCTAACGATAGAGACTGCACTTGGGAAACCAAGATAAAATCACATAGACTTAGCCTGAAATGATTATGGCATGAACTATATTGATTTATATATTAAATAATAGTATGATACGCTACTATAGATAGCATTGTTTGCATGTTTCTATGGTTGTTTTGTCCTTGTCTAAATTTTGAGGATGAAATTTCTTTGGAGGGGGAGGATGTAGCATCCCTAATTTCATGAGACATTATTCAAGAATTTAGTTAAAGATGATTAAATATGGATAATATGATGGATGAGGGAATGAGATATGTGCTTACCGAATTAATTCGAAGGTTAGCCTTAGAAACAAACTAACTAAGTAAAATGTGCACAAGGAAGGAAAATATGAGGAGGGCAAAGTTGGAACTTTCAGCATATATTTAACCATCATATTCTTCTACATTAATATCATTCCATTCATTTTCTAAAACCTAAAAGGAAAAAAAGAGAAGAGGCCAGCCACTAAAGCTTAGGAGAAGAAGGAATAAAAAGGCTAGGAAATTTAGAGCTTGGATATTTTTGTTAATAAATCTCACAACCCCAATCCGATAAAAGTGAGTAATATTCTCTAACCCTTATAGTTTCAATTGTCTATGTATATCAGAAATGCATATAGTTGTTCGCACTACAAGAAAACACTGATTTAGCATCAAAAATTTAGAGTAGAAAATTCCGTCGCTAATTCGCGACGGATTTCCATGTGATTTGTAAGGGATAGTTTTTTGTATTTCCAGACTTTTTCTTTTATTTATTACCGTCGTCTTTTGTCATCCCTCACTAATCCGTTGGAAATTGTGTCCAACTACCGACAGAAAATTTCTGTCGCTATTTTCCACTGCAAATACTGCCAGAATACCGATGAATATTTATCGAAGCTATTTTGCAATAGAATTCCAAAAATTTGCAAGAGATGAAAATATCAGTTTATTATAATAATTATTTAATAATGAATAATAAAATTTAATACTTATGAAATGGTATCTAGTATTCAATAATTAATTTTATATAATTGTATTTAATAATTACAATTGATAATTATAGTTGGTACTTATATTTTATAATTATAGTTTATAATTATATTTTATATTTCGAAAATTTAAAAATTTGAAATCATCTGGAATGAATTTGAAATAAATCATAAAGTTTATAAAATCAATTATTGTTTGACATGAAATAACCAAAATTTCTAAACTTTAAAATATTGAAAAAGTTCGCTTAATAGTTTAATTTAGACTATATAATGTTGGATCTAGATTAACCCTAGAGGGGGGTGAATAGGGTTTATCACAGTTTTAACAAGAATTGAAAAATTGACAGGATATTAAAATAAAAACTGATCACAGAATGCAGCAGAAATAAAAGTACAGAAAATAAATCACACACAGATATACCCAGCTTCGGCAAAACCCTGCCTACTGCTGCATTCCTAAGGTTTCTACTAGATGATAGAACAGATCCCGCATACAAGACCTTGTACACTCGCGACTCTCGCTCCTATTCTAACTCTACGCTCAAAACCCTAGACTGATTCAAACCCCTGAATCAGATTTCCCGAATTACAAACCCTGTAACTCGTAACCCAGATTTTACAGACTCTGATACTGACAGTCAACACCCTGACTGATATCCTAGTATTTTACACACTAGAAACTGATCGTTTGATTACAAAAGAGATTGAAAAAATTCAACAAAAATAAGAGCAAAATAAATGAAACCCTAAACAAAAAGGAGTTTAAAGGATAGGGGTCATCCCCTTTTTAAAAGACATAGCCTTGGTCAAAATAAAAGATAGGCCGGCCCCTTTGTAATTCATTTAGCCCGATCTCTTTCCTTTTTGCTCTGGGAAAATAAATGGCGGCTCTGGCGATTGCTAGGGTTTCTGAAATCGATTCCCAAAATCGAAATCGATGCTTCTGGAAATTTGATCTCTGATGGCTCTTGTCTTTGTAGCTTGCGTGCTGATGTCGATTTGCTGGAGTTCTCACTTGAACGAAACCCTAAAAATTGTGAGTAATTCGGATTTTATTGTTTGCTTTGATTTTGTGGGTTTTCCATGTCTGCCTGTGATGAAGTAGGTGTAAATATATAGGATTTAAAATCCTTATAATACTCTGATTTCACGTGAACTTGGCCGATCTGTAAATCTAGGGTTTCCCTTTTGCTTTCTTTGATTTTCCTGAAATTTCTCTCGACTTTGAAAAATACTCCGATTGCTGAGATGTCCCTGTAAAAAAAAAATGGAAACAACATAATTGATTTCAACTGTTGATTAATTCAGTTTAAAAAAATAATTCTGAAAAAAAAACTTCCCCTTTTGGTTTTTGTAATTCTCGGCTTGAATTGATTTGCCTTGTATGATTTTCAGTTTTACTGTCGCTTATGAAAATCTCTTGAATCAAAAAAGGAATTTTCCCTTTTGAAAAAAAAACAGCCTCGGCTCTGATTTGAATGTGGCAATTCTGGAGGAAATTAAACTCTTTCCAAATATGATTTTCTGCAAATTAAAACTCCTTGGCCCACTGTTAAAACTCTCGAACATTTCTGGTAAGAAATAAACTGATTAATTTCCTTGGTTCTTATGCATCATTCTGGAAATTTGTATATGTAAATGATCGTGTGTCCCCCAAGTGATTTCTTGCTTCAAAATTGACTCATTGACTTGTTACTTGAATCAGCTTCAATCACCTATGACACAGCAGTAAATCTGGAAAATAAATTTTCCATATATTGCCATTTTTGTATTTTCAAAAGACTGTACTACTTAATTTCTGGAAAATATTTGAATGAGTTTTCCCTTGATTGAAGTCAATCAGATTTGAAATACATGAACAAAAACTGGAAATGAGTTTCTGTGTTATGAGTTGCCTTTGTATGTATACCAGAGCATAAATGTGCTCTGTCATTTGCTGTTTCACTTATGTATACTGAAGTGTTGCTTGTGTATTTGAGTATCCTTGACCAATTATTTTTGGCATGTCCACTTTTGCTGTTGACATTTAACCCTGTATGCATCACCACCTTGAAAGCTCCCTGTATTTTGAACTTGTTCCATGCACTGTTTTGATCTAAATCACTATTTGAACCTTGCACAATCATTTGCTCCACCATGACACCACAATGTACATGCTGTTTGCACTATGTAAAAGATGACACCATCATGCTCTTGACTTTGATTTTGTTTTGCCCCCATGTCTTCTGTGCTATGTGCATGTAACTTGAGTCTGAACTATATTTTGCTGCTGTAACACCATGCTCTGTCACTTGAACACCCTGCACGCTTGTCCATTCATGTATCATGTACTTGTATCCAGAAAGCACCCGTATTTGGACCACTTTGTTAGCTGTAGTCTGACTTGTATGCTTGTGTGTTGTGCCTTGGCTTTGCTTTGTATACATTGACATGTATAGTCCACCATGTGCTTTAATCATTTTGCTGAGTAGTCTTGACCATTTACTATTTGCATGCACCATGTATACATCACTATATTGTTGTCTGTCTTCTTCATGCATGCAGCTATGTTCATCTTCATTTCTCCTCGACACCTTGGCTTGACTTGTTGTGTTGACTTTTTGGATCGGCTTATGGACTTGTTTCACACATGTATTTTGCTGATTTGAATATGGTCCATGCTGTCTTGACTTTGTTAGTTTGCTGTTGCCATGTTGTTTACAGTCCATTGTGTATTTACTTGCCATGATCACACTGATTTGAGCTGTTCATATGAGATCTGCCTTTGATATTGACTCGACCATGCTGAACCCTTAATTTTGACTTTATCACATTGGTTTGAGCTCGACCATTTTGCATTCATGTATACATATGTGTATATATGCACGTATGTGTGTGTATACATATATGTATATATGCTTTGCTTTTGAGATGCTCGTTCATGTATGGCTTGTCTGTGTGTTGCACTGAGTCGAGCAGGTCCACGTGGCTACTCCTCAGTTGTAATCTGACTGGTGTGGCAGTGCACACGTGTACACGTGTGTACATGCAGCCATCAAACGAGTTGTCCCTGTCCCTGCATTGAGATATATGTTGTCTGCCTTGTGGTATTTACAGTGTATCACTGTGAATATCACAAGCTGTCTAGACACAGATTGTTGGTTTTATAATTCAGATCAAGTCATGAAAAATGATGAGAAACACACCAGAAATCTGAGGCAAATAAAATTTTAAAAATAAAATTTAAATTTGCATGTATTCTGTTTTATTTCTATTGCAGTGTACTGTGTGTGTGTGTTTCATGTGTGACAGGTAAGCTGGGATGACTGGACTAACTGTGATGACAGGACTGACAAGCTGAAGACAAGAAGACAGTGTGTGGTGTCAATGAATGTATGAGTCTGTATATACAAGTGAAAATGGATATATATGAAATGTAAACTGAATGAATGTATGAGTGTTGCTGTGAGGAGCTGTGTATATATGAAATGTACTGATGTCTGTAATAAACAAGTTTGATTGAAATAAAATATCATTTTATTGTTGTCAAACGAACATGTCTATTTTATTCTGTTTATACAAGTACAAATATTCTGTGAATGTATAAATAGTGGAGTTACAAATAGTTGTACTGTTTGAATATTGAAATAAAATATTAATACTGTGTTAATATTTGAATTTCTGTACAGACGATTTTTATTTAAACACAAATATTATATTCATGTCTGTAATGTGATATAACAGTACAATAACAAACACATTCAAAATAGTTTATACTTGTTTGTTATCATCAAACAAAAATCATATAATTGTGTATACAACATTGTTATATACAACAATCTCCCCCTTTTGATGATGACAAACAAATAAAAGATTTTGAATATAATAAATGTGTTTGTTCGTGAATATTTGAACTCCCCCTATTTAAATGCTCCCCCTACTTCAGAAACTCCCCCTATAACTGTGCATGAGTGTAAAGAATATAGAATGAATTGAATTTTCAAAATTAAAAATATTTATAAAATATTCACTCATAAATCAAAATCTAATCCATTCTCCCCCTTTTGTTATCATCAAAAGGATACAGATTTTAAAATACAGATGAAAATTGACTAAAAGTATAATTCAGCTTAAGAGGAAGAACGGTCATCATAAATCTCAATCAGTCAAAAATCATAATATTCTAAGAACATGTGGCATATTTCACATTATAGAAAATGACGGATATACGATGAATTTTATATGAAATGGAGAGAGTTTTAAAACCAATTCATTTCCAATTATTTTCAAAAAGGATTTTAAGAAATTGAGGCACAAAACAGTGATGGATTTTGACTATAATTATAAATTCAACTTAAGTGACAAAATCAGATAGTCTCAAATTCCAATATCAATCAACAAATCATAATACGTCATAAAATTTCAACACATTTCACAGATTAGAAAGTGGATTGATAGGCTGGTTAATATACACCAAGGAGAATTTCACATAAAAATTTATTTATTGCAAATTATTTTCTTTTCTTTCTCTTTTGATTTAAGAGCACCCTGACCACGCATAACCAGAGCTTGGATTTTTAAATGAGGTCAGTCGCAGCTTAAATTATAAGTTGTCTCTAAACCATTCATGACTAGAGCTTGGATTTTTAAATGAGGTTAGAAACACACTTATATATTAATTATATCATTTTCAGCTTTTAAAGAAAAAAACTCCTCGATATATAAAACCAGTATGGATGATAGAAATGTGGTAAGTACAGAGATGGACTGTGAAATAAATTTCTAAATTAATTATATTATGAGATATGCATGAACTGTATCGAGATTATTGAAAATTTTCATTTATCACTAATTCTGAATAATAATATAAACATAATTCCATCACAAATATTTTCACTGTTTATTTAAAATGATTTTAAGAAAAATTAAACTCTCCACATTTATATAAAATCATAACGGATGGCAGAAGGATGATAAGTAATGAAGATTGCCGTGAAATAATTGCCAGTTCAAAGATATTATAATAAATATTTAACCATCATGAAAATCTAAATAAAATTCTCCTCTTGTTGTGAAATATACTGCAGTCACAATTCATCACAATTTCTAAATCTGATTATAATTTTGATGAATTATAAATACAGTTTAATTTGGATATTGATTTCAATTTCTGAAAGAATAATCAATAAATAATTTTAAAATTGAAAATCAATTACAAGAGTAATATGCTGATCTATACATGACAAGAGGAAAAAATATATATATATACAGCAAAAAAAAAATATGCAGCACTTTTAAACTGATACCACATGGTGTCTCTACAAAGTGAAAAATCAAAACAGATGGATGAGACAAATATAAGGCGCTTCTGATACCAAATGTTCTCGCTTTCTCGAGGATTTTAATGACACCCCGGTGGCAAACAAATGGTACCTCAGTCAACAAAAAATACTTAATTACAAAGCAAGCAACTCATCCACACAAATTTTATTTATCAAAGCACGATACACCTTTGATACCAAATCAAGCAGTCCTAAAAAAATATTTACAAATCAATTTCTTATAATCAGAGCAGCATGATTCCAAAACAAACATTTTTCAAAAAAAAACAGTATCAGGGCAGCACAGAGAAATCAGTATCACAACAGACTTGTCAAGATGTTGGTCACATAAGGTGGTTCATGATCCAAGATTTGCAAATATACTCTATTTTAAATCATTTGAAGAAATGTGAAAGTATTAGGATTTAATGAATCTATCACACCAAGTTATATTTCAGATTCAAGATATGTGTGAGATCCAATAAATCAATAATTTCAAATGATTTTAAACAAGCATATATTCAAATCAAATAATCATGAAATAACAATGATTTTCAAAGACCATTTTCAAAAAGAACATTTTCAAGAATTTCTCAAAAACTATTTCCGACAAGCCCAAGAGAAATTTCAGGTCATTTACATCAAATTTGAAAATATTCATGATCGGGATAATTTATTTGAAATCACATGAATCAATGTAAAGTTTTGGGATATAATGAATCAGTCACACGAGATTGACAATTTCAAAAATAAGAGGTGTGTGATATTCAAAATATCTAGAATTTCAGATGATTTCAAACAAACATATTTCAATATAATGATCATGAATAAAGATGAATTCCAAGATGTATCACTGATACAAGCCAATCTGAAAATCAATGAAATTATCACAACTGATAAATAACAGAGTGTTGTAATGAGTATAATATTTTGAGCTTTTCTAAAATGAATTAGAATAAACTCAGAACAACAAAGGTGTGTGACATTTCATTAAATATTCAGATCTTCAAAAATTTAGAATTCTAGTTAACAGTGTTCAAGATATGATATGAATGCATCAACACTGTTATGAATTCAACAATCAGAAAATAAACTTCAAAACAATTGCAGATATATACAAGTTCAAATTCATGATATGGAAATGATTAACACATGATGATTTTATACAAGTAGGGCAAATTTCCAGAAAATCATTAATTCTGCAACTGGAAGTTTAAGAAGTACAGACAAAGAAGAATATGGCAGTGTCAAAAAAAAAAGGATAGAGGAAGGAATAAACACAGAAAATAAAAAGCAAAGGGAATATACAAATGTGAGTTTAGAGATCATACCAGAATCCAAAGTAAAGCAGAATCTCTAACTCAACAGATGTGGCTAAGGAACTGTGAATGATTCTGTGATATGTAGCAGTTTTGAATCCAGTTTTTCTTTAGCTATGCAGTTCCTCAGCCTCCTTTGGTACCTAACTGTTAAGAGAATTGAGCGGTCTAACAAAATTTGTGAAACCACCCACAGTTTTGTTCAAATCTTTTGGTACCCAAACTTGTTTATATAACAAACCATCCGAATTTACCTTTGTGCCTTTAGGAACCCAAATCGTTTTGAATTTAACAAAACCCGTTTTATTTCCATTTGAGATCCAAGAATGTTTAAATGGTTTGTTATAAAACAAAAACTCATCTCGATTGTGATTTACAAATCCTTTGAAGTTTTCAGAATTAGAAATTTCAAAACAAACATTTCTAAAGTGATTTGAGGGATTTTTAAAATCGTTTGTATTCTGCTTTTCAAAATCATTCATTTTCCCAAATCCAAGTCCATTTTTGTTTCCAGATGGAAATTGATTTCTCAACAACATATTCAACGATTTTTCTCCATTTGAAAATTTAACCAATGTTGATTCAAGTTGTTGAAGTTTAAATTTGAGATCATCATTTTCTTTCATTAATTCTGAACAATGATTTTTAGTGATCTTACAATTTTCAGAATCAACTTTCAAAACCAAATTTTCAATTTCAAGCAATTTGATTTTGGTTTGGGACTCAGAAATCTCAGCTTCAAAAAGTTTTTGTTTTTCCAATTCAAGTTTTTCAACATTCTTGAATTTTTCAATTTCAGATTCAAGCTCTTTCAAATCCGTTTTCACCAAATTTTCCTTTTCAAAAATTTCATGTTCTAAATTAATCTTATCCAACTCCTTCTGCAAAGCGTTATTTTTATGAGTCAACTCATCTTCGAGATTTTTCAAAAACAAAATTTTATTTTCGAGCTTTCCAGAATGTTCATCAAGTTGAGCTAAATCAGTTTTCACAACCATACAGTTTTTGCAGTCAGAGTTTTCAAATTTTAATTTCAACAAATTGTTATTGTGGGTCAACTCAGAATTTTCAGATTTCAAACACTTGTTTTTCCGTTTGAGACGATCAACAGTTCTTGTTAAATTATTACAAAGAGATACCAGATCGTCATATGGTAAGTCCCCATCGTCTGAATCCACATGAATAGTTCCAGTTAAGCACAGATCTGAATTTGAGTTGGCAGTTGAGGGTTTTGAGGAGTTGTCAGAATTTCCATACCGCGCGTTGAGAGTTTTCCAGATGTCCTGCGCAGTTAAACAATGAGAGATAAAGTCAAGCTGATTATTATCAAGATAAGAATATAAAATATGCATAGCTTGAGCATTTAAAACCTTATTCGTCTTATTTGACATATCTTTCATATTTTCAATAATATTCCAATAATCAAGATTAACAGATTTTAAATATGATTCGAAATTTGATTTCCAAATTGAAAAATCTGTTCCCTTAAAAATAATTGGAATATTACTGGACTGACTCTCATAAGACTGACAACTAGGATCCATGTTTCTAGGGTTAATGAAATAACCAGGCTCTGATACCACTTGTTGGATCTAGATTAACCCTAGAGGGGGGGTGAATAGGGTTTATCACAGTTTTAACAAGAATTGAAAAATTGACAGGATATTAAAATAAAAACTGATCACAGAATGCAGCAGAAATAAAAGTACAGAAAATAAATCACACACAGATATACCCAGCTTCGGCAAAACCCTGCCTACTGCTGCATTCCTAAGGTTTCTACTAGATGATAGAACAGATCCCGCATACAAGACCTTGTACACTCGCGACTCTCGCTCCTATTCTAACTCTACGCTCAAAACCCTAGACTGATTCAAACCCCTGAATCAGATTTCCCGAATTACAAACCCTGTAACTCGTAACCCAGATTTTACAGACTCTGATACTGACAGTCAACACCCTGACTGATATCCTAGTATTTTACCCACTAGAAACTGATCGTTTGATTACAAAAGAGATTGAAAAAATTCAACAAAAATAAGAGCAAAATAAATGAAACCCTAAACAAAAAGGAGTTTAAAGGATAGGGGTCATCCCCTTTTTAAAAGACATAGCCTTGGTCAAAATAAAAGATAGGCCGGCCCCTTTGTAATTCATTTAGCCCGATCTCTTTCCTTTTTGCTCTGGGAAAATAAATGGCGGCTCTGGCGATTGCTAGGGTTTCTGAAATCGATTCCCAAATCGAAATCGATGCTTCTGGAAATTTGATCTCTGATGGCTCTTGTCTTTGTAGCTTGCGTGCTGATGTCGATTTGCTGGAGTTCTCACTTGAACGAAACCCTAAAAATTGTGAGTAATTCGGATTTTATTGTTTGCTTTGATTTTGTGGGTTTTCCATGTCTGCCTATGATGAAGTAGGTGTAAATATATAGGATTTAAAATCCTTATAATACTCTGATTTCACGTGAACTTGGCCGATCTGTAAATCTAGGGTTTCCCTTTTGCTTTCTTTGATTTTCCTGAAATTTCTCTCGACTTTGAAAAATACTCCGATTGCTGAGATGTCCCTGTAAAAAAAAATGGAAACAACATAATTGATTTCAACTGTTGATTAATTCAGTTTAAAAAAATAATTCTGAAAAAAAAACTTCCCCTTTTGGTTTTTGTAATTCTCGGCTTGAATTGATTTGCCTTGTATGATTTTCAGTTTTACTGTCGCTTATGAAAATCTCTTGAATCAAAAAAGGAATTTTCCCTTTTGAAAAAAAAACAGCCTCGGCTCTGATTTGAATGTGGCAATTCTGGAGGAAATTAAACTCTTTCCAAATATGATTTTCTGCAAATTAAAACTCCTTGGCCCACTGTTAAAACTCTCGAACATTTCTGGTAAGAAATAAACTGATTAATTTCCTTGGTTCTTATGCATCATTCTGGAAATTTGTATATGTAAATGATCGTGTGTCCCCCAAGTGATTTCTTGCTTCAAAATTGACTCATTGACTTGTTACTTGAATCAGCTTCAATCACCTATGACACAGCAGTAAATCTGGAAAATAAATTTTCCATATATTGCCATTTTTGTATTTTCAAAAGACTGTACTACTTAATTTCTGGAAAATATTTGAATGAGTTTTCCCTTGATTGAAGTCAATCAGATTTGAAATACATGAACAAAAACTGGAAATGAGTTTCTGTGTTATGAGTTGCCTTTGTATGTATACCAGAGCATAAATGTGCTCTGTCATTTGCTGTTTCACTTATGTATACTGAAGTGTTGCTTGTGTATTTGAGTATCCTTGACCAATTATTTTTGGCATGTCCACTTTTGCTGTTGACATTTAACCCTGTATGCATCACCACCTTGAAAGCTCCCTGTATTTTGAACTTGTTCCATGCACTGTTTTGATCTAAATCACTATTTGAACCTTGCACAATCATTTGCTCCACCATGACACCACAATGTACATGCTGTTTGCACTATGTAAAAGATGACACCATCATGCTCTTGACTTTGATTTTGTTTTGCCCCCATGTCTTCTGTGCTATGTGCATGTAACTTGAGTCTGAACTATATTTTGCTGCTGTAACACCATGCTCTGTCACTTGAACACCCTGCACGCTTGTCCATTCATGTATCATGTACTTGTATCCAGAAAGCACCCGTATTTGGACCACTTTGTTAGCTGTAGTCTGACTTGTATGCTTGTGTGTTGTGCCTTGGCTTTGCTTTGTATACATTGACATGTATAGTCCACCATGTGCTTTAATCATTTTGCTGAGTAGTCTTGACCATTTACTATTTGCATGCACCATGTATACATCACTATATTGTTGTCTGTCTTCTTCATGCATGCAGCTATGTTCATCTTCATTTCTCCTCGACACCTTGGCTTGACTTGTTGTGTTGACTTTTTGGATCGGCTTATGGACTTGTTTCACACATGTATTTTGCTGATTTGAATATGGTCCATGCTGTCTTGACTTTGTTAGTTTGCTGTTGCCATGTTGTTTACAGTCCATTGTGTATTTACTTGCCATGATCACACTGATTTGAGCTGTTCATATGAGATCTGCCTTTGATATTGACTCGACCATGCTGAACCCTTAATTTTGACTTTATCACATTGGTTTGAGCTCGACCATTTTGCATTCATGTATACATATGTGTATATATGCACGTATGTGTGTGTATACATATATGTATATATGCTTTGCTTTTGAGATGCTCGTTCATGTATGGCTTGTCTGTGTGTTGCACTGAGTCGAGCAGGTCCACGTGGCTACTCCTCAGTTGTAATCTGACTGGTGTGGCAGTGCACACGTGTACACGTGTGTACATGCAGCCATCAAACGAGTTGTCCCTGTCCCTGCATTGAGATATATGTTGTCTGCCTTGTGGTATTTACAGTGTATCACTGTGAATATCACAAGCTGTCTAGACACAGATTGTTGGTTTTATAATTCAGATCAAGTCATGAAAAATGATGAGAAACACACCAGAAATCTGAGGCAAATAAAATTTTAAAAATAAAATTTAAATTTGCATGTATTCTGTTTTATTTCTATTGCAGTGTACTGTGTGTGTGTGTTTCATGTGTGACAGGTAAGCTGGGATGACTGGACTAACTGTGATGACAGGACTGACAAGCTGAAGACAAGAAGACAGTGTGTGGTGTCAATGAATGTATGAGTCTGTATATACAAGTGAAAATGGATATATATGAAATGTAAACTGAATGAATGTATGAGTGTTGCTGTGAGGAGCTGTGTATATATGAAATGTACTGATGTCTGTAATAAACAAGTTTGATTGAAATAAAATATCATTTTATTGTTGTCAAACGAACTTGTCTATTTTATTCTGTTTATACAAGTACAAATATTCTGTGAATGTATAAATAGTGGAGTTACAAATAGTTGTACTGTTTGAATATTGAAATAAAATATTAATACTGTGTTAATATTTGAATTTCTGTACAGACGATTTTTATTTAAACACAAATATTATATTCATGTCTATAATGTGATATAACAGTACAATAACAAACACATTCAAAATAGTTTATACTTGTTTGTTATCATCAAACAAAAATCATATAATTGTGTATACAACATTGTTATATACAACATATAATACTTTATATTCTAATTTTAAAATTTTCTATAAATTGTGACTAAAATAAAGTACAATTAAATATTATCTAATTTTAATTATAATAGTTAGTAATTAAATATTAATGATATTAATATTTAATTAGTAATAATAATGTTTAATAATAATTAATAATAAAATAATATGTAATAAGTATTAAGAAAAGTAGCATTTAATATGGTTTAAAAGTTTAAACCCAACAAAATATTGATGTAAACAAGTAGACAAAGAAAGCACCATCCAAGATTAGTTATCAATCCGCGGAAAAAAGGAACCATTTCATCCTACCATCTGATTAAATATCAGACGGTGTACAACTTCTCAGTACTTAGCACACGGATTGCTACCGCATGAGATCCGAATCATCCTAGAAAGAACCCATCGTTTATCGCAGAGCAATCAAATCCCAAGTAAATCCCCAAATCAATTTCTAGGTTTCAAAATATCAAGAAAAGGAGGTCAAGGTCTTGGAAAGGGAAGGGACAAGCGTCATCGTAAAGTTCTCTGTGACAATATATAGGGAATTACAAAGCCCGCTATTTGATTACATCCCTTATTTTCTCACTTGCCCTCATCTTCCCATAAATCATTGAACCCTAAAATAGTCGCCCTCTATCTCTCCTTCTCCACGTATCGATTATTGCTACCTCATCAATGTCTGCACTCATGGTCTATAGCCATCGGTTCAATCATAAATTCCACAAATTCGGAGACTACGGTTTTTGTAAGGTTAGTAATTTTGTACATTTGTGATAAAATCTGGGATTCTATGCAGATTTGATGGTATTATATTTACGATGATCGATGCAACATAATTTAATGATCTATTTTATTCCTCTTGTATGTCATATTTGTTTTCTATTTCAAATTAAAGATTGTTCATAAATCAAAAAGGGTGATTTATAGGGTTTTTTTATGTGGATAAGCTGATGGTCTACTATGCCAATAAATTTCAGTCTCCAACTCAGTATTACACACATGTTTTCTCCAATGATATAATGCTTGATGGGCATAATCTGATTACTCTGTTTACAAAAGTTGTTTCCGCCCAAATGTCTGTTTTCACATTAACTTCCACACATTTTTTCCCATATATAAAATTAAGAAGTGGGGTTGTACTGTATTTAAATGTTTCAATATTTAGTACTTCAATATTATGCATACATTTGAGGATCTGTAATCAGTTCCACTTACAGAGATTGATGCTAACATATCGTACTTGGGAAATTTAGTGATACATAGGTCGGACAATCTACCTGTAATATAGGTTCAAAATTGTTTTATTGGCATTTTTTATCACCTAAATTTTGTTGCAAATTAGTAGGATCTGCTGTTCTAACGTCCAGTTGTTTGCATTTTCTTTACATTAAATTGTCACTCCAATTAATTTTGATGGATCTACACTTCATTTGCCTTCTATGAAGCTAGGGTTCAAGTTTTTGAATAATATCCACGCAAATATAATTTTGTTGGACTCGGATATCATTTCATGCAATTTTATGTCAATTCAAACTATTATGTTTTTTTAGTTTTTTCCTCAACATAGTTGGTGTACTACTATTACATTAACTAATCATCGTTTTTCCTAATTTCAGGGATTTGTGCCTTCCTGTAACAACCCGGAAAATCAGAGCCAATTTAAAAATTTTATGTTGGCTATTTTAATGAATTTTAAATATTTAAAATGATTTATTTTAAATAATAACGACTAGAAATTTATTTTCGACGAAGTTAAAACAAATAATTTATTTTAATTATAATTCGAGCCAGAAATGGCGCGGTAGTTTGAAAATTCGATTTCTAATTTCAAATGAATATGCAGAATTCAATATAAGTCGGAATTGGATGAACCAAGAAATATTTGAATTTGTTTAATAATATCTTTCTAAGAAGTTAAGAAACTGAGATTTCACTTTGTAAATTGAAAGTTATGTATAATTTAAAATTCAGAAAAGTCGATGTGGAATTTATATATATTTTAATATAATATATAGCCCATAAAATAGCCATTTTGCAAACGACCTCCAATTTCGACGAAACCACTTTGTTGGATCCGGAATGTCAAATTATTGTTGGATTCCAATTTTCATAATTTTTGGAATTAATCTGTGAGCGTGGGAAAGGAAAACGTGTTTTGACAGTTTTAGTCAATTTGAATCGAGTGAAAAATGACCGTTTTTCAAATGGTCTCCTAATTCGATGAAATTTGTTTTGTTAGGATCGTATCATCAAAACATAGCTAGATTTATGTTTCTGGAATTTTCAGAGTCAATATGTGGCCCCCGGTAAATTAAAATGTGCGTTGAAATCAATTTTGAACGTTATATTAATTTATATTTTAATTTTAATGAAAACCGATCGAGACAATCGAATCGGCTTGCGTGACATATCCCATTGTGTCCGAAATGGGGGTAATTAGCTAGGGATGACAGTCGGTGGGTTTGATTTGGAGTTCAAATGTAAAGTCAACTTTTTGGGAGAATTAAATTAAATAAAAATAAATATATTTATAAACCTTTTAACATATACCCCCCCCCCATTTGATTTCTTCGATCAGAACTCCCAAAAAGAACCCGCCCCTTCTCAAAACCCATCACACCTCAGATCCTCCGTCGCCCTTGCTCCGCCGCGTCTCCATGTGACTACCGCCACGTCTGGGAACCGCCGTCACCCCCCCCCGGGGTATCCAACCTCCCTCCGACGTCAAAACCGCCCCCAACAACCAAATCGAGCCCAAACCCCCACTGTGCCTCCGCCCAGCAGCCGTGGCCCCTACCTCTGACCCCCGCTGACCTACGCCAACCCCGCTATCTCTGGCGAACCAAGCAACATGCCCCCATTACACAGTGAGTTTTTATATTATTTTTATTTATTCTTGTTAATAAAAATGCGATCTTTAAGTATATGATTTCGAAATAAAATTGCAATCTTTAGGTATATGATTTCGAAATAAAATTGCGATTTTTATGTATAGGATTTCACAATAAAAATACGATTTTTATGAATATGGTTTCAAAATAAAAATATGATTTATATGTACATGTAGCGCTAGTAAAAATATGATTTTTATGTTAGAAAATTTAAGATTTTTATGTAGATAAAGTTTTGATTTTAATATGAAGAAAGATTAGATTTTTATATGAAGAAAGATTTGATTTTTATATGAAGAAAGATTTGATTTTTATATGAAGAAAGTTTAAATTTTTATTAACATAAAAATATGATTTTTAGTCGCATAAAAATATGATTTTTATAAAGATAGCATTGTAAAAATGTTATTTTTTAAAATATAAACATCATGTTAAAAATATGATTTTTATATATAGAATAGCGATATAAAAATATGATTTTTGTTATGAAAAGAGCATTATAAAAATTTGATTTTTATAATGTAAACATCGATATAAAAATATGATTTATATATATATATATATATATACAGCAATATAAAAATGTGATTTTTAAATGTATGTACCATTGTTAAAAATATGATTTTTTAACACATACCGCATGAAACTGATTGCAATGGAACTATAAGGAAACAAATCCAAATCTGAACCGTTCAGAAATATAGAATGGAGGAGTGGATCCCAAAGGTGAGAATTTATCACTCTAATTTATTTTCTAGTTAAATATATATACTAGGATGTAAAGGGTGCTTAGTACACCCGACACCTTTGTTTGAAACCATGTTTGTTTGATTGTATGGTTGATTGGATTATTTGGTTGAATTTGGTTTGGGAAATGAAATGAATTGATTAGAATTGGTATGTGCATGGCGCGAGCCATTATTAAGCGAGGAATAAGGCTAGACCTTATCCCGGTTCTACTATCGCGCCATTATGCTGTCGAAATTTTCTAAAAATATTAGAACAATAAAAATATAACTTTTATTGTATAAATGAACTGTATAAAATATTCATTTACAAATCAGACGATTTGTTTATGTACACACATTTAACTGATATGGTTTGTGATGATATATTTTACACATCGCCCAACTGCACGAATAATAATCAGTGTTTGTTGTTTGAAACCCCAAACGGGTATTGGGATGATATTTGACATACACTAATCCCAAATGTTTAGTTGTATGTCAATCGATTGGTTGATAGGCTGCTGTAAGCATTAATTATTTATATTTAACGCTTGTGCAGTTGTGTAATGCACTCTGGATGATGGTTGATTATGTTTGATTATTGTTGTGCACATGTTTTTTATAAAATTCATATAAATAATATTATATGGTAATTGACTGTGTCTGATTCCAATTCAGAAAGAACCAATATTTTAAAATAACGAATATTTAAAAATAAGGAATATTTTAAAATAATATTCAGTAAAGGATCAAAATACGATTTTGATGTTCGATTTTGGATGGACATGAAAATATTGAAATATATAAAGCTGTGCGGATTAGATTTGCGCCATTTTTATGTGAACGATATTTATATCGATTTTATTCATTTTTATAATGAATATCGAAAAATAAATGATTTCAAAATCTGATATTTTGAAAATATTATCATTTATATCTTATAATGATATACAATATTCAATTTTGATTTAAAATTGAAAATGAAGTTGGAATCGTTTTAAAACGAATTTGTAAATGATTTTTAAAATACGTTTTAAATGGAAATCGACTAAATATATATAATATATATTATATATATTTAATGGCCTGAATAGAACGTGCCGCGTCGCGGTAGTTTGCGAATTTTGACCATTGACTTCGAATTGACATTACGGATATCCAACCGTCGGATTCTCCTAAAACCAGAGACATTGGGTTCGTATCGAAAAAACTTTTCAACGAATACAAGAGATTTGAAATCTAACGGTTGGATTTGGAATTATGTCCAAATCAAATTTGGAAAAGGTCGCTGTAAGTGCAGTTCGATGACCATTTATGAAAATCGACTGTACGGGCCTTGATAAAATTATTAAAAATATCAATAATTTGTGTAAAATCATAATAAATGATTTGGAAAGAATTAGGATGAAAAATTCCATATTTGAAAAGATAAAAATATATTTTTATCGAAATGAACTAGTTATTAACTAGAATTAAAATCCAATTATTTTTAAATAAATAAATTGGATTGAGAATGGGTTTTTAAATATAACCAGAATTTCCAATATATGAATTGGGGTGGATTTGAATGGAAATAATCTTCGGAATAGTTCGATGTTGGATTTCATGATTATACGGATATCGTTATGGAAATTTAGAAGATATATTTATATTGTTATTTCCAGTACGATATTTGTTGGTTTCAGAATTTGATATTGAATATAAGCTGATATGATTTCTATTCAGAGCCTTGTATTTAAAATCAAATGGGATTTTGGGTTTGTCGTGAATGGTATCTTAAATAACACTGTTCTTAACCCCATGTAGAAAGAATAAATCTTTTAATTAAGATTATTAAAGTCTCCAGTTAATTAACATTTAATTGGAATAAAATGGAATGTGAATTGGGTTTTTCGTGAACTGTGTTTTTAATGACATTTGTTCTTTAACCCGATTTATAGCGAAATGTGATTTGGAATTTATAAATCTTTTAATGAAGATTTAAGGGAAATTTTCCAAAGAAAAGTTTTCAATTTAATAAAATAATTTGGAATGGAGTGGAATTCGATTCGGTAATAATCGAAGTGAACTTCTGTGGAGGAAGACTGTTACTATATATGGAATTTAAAAGGCTTTGCCATTATTCCATTTATATTATCGGTTGGATATGGAAGTTTATATCGATTTTATATATATATATATATATATATATATATATATATATATATATATATTGATTTGTTTTCCGTGAAAATTCCATTGTTAATGGAATGTGATTTTGTGTTTATCGTGAGCTGTTTTTTAAATGACATTAGTTCTTTAACCCAGTTAAAGATAAGATTAATTTCTTAACTTAGAAAAATCATTAAGTAATGATTTTTAGGAGATTAAAACTGATTAGAGTTTTAATGAATCTTTAATTAGATTGGAATGTGAATGGGATAATTAAAATTATCGAATTCATGAAGTGATCGAGAATGGAGTACCACGACTTTTACTCCAAACGAAAGTTAAATCTTTAATTAGATTTGAACATGAAATGGTAATTGAATTTACTGATAATACCGTGGTGTTAGATATGGAGTACTATGAGTTTTTCTCCATGGGATGAATAGGTTGGGATTGGGAAATAAAACAAATGATTACTTCGGTAAGGTTCGCTAATCCCGACTAGTTTGGAAAACCTTAATATGGTTTAAATAGCGAAAAGAATATTTAAATAAAAGAATATTCTAGATTGGAATGAGGCGTATGTTGCGTTTTTATAACACTTGTTTATAAAATACGCGAGTTATTCGGAAAGACCGAGTTTATCCCATTCTGAATAACCGAATTGACAATAAGTCGACAATGAAGACGGTGGTTGAAGACCGGAGGTCTTCACATCGTTTGAATGATTACTGATGTCTTGATTGGGTTGTACACCCAAGACGAGGTAATAAGTGGCAATCGTCCAGACGTACTTGGAGATCGACCGGATATGCGAGGACCTCTCTCCTGTATTGGACATATGGGACGAGGAATAAGGGGCCTCCGGTTTCATTCAGACCTAGAACGAACTTGTAAATGGATGTGTGTCTGACATTGGATTTCATTCTGTGTGATTGATAGACATCAGTTGCATGGCGTGAATTGCATGTGTGGCAGACTGAGATGCAAATGATCAAGCTTTCTGTTGAAAAGCAAAGTCTTGTGGTTGATGATCAAAGCACGGCTTTAATATAGCATAGCTTTGTGTATAGCGTTAATTCGCGAGCCTCACGCCCCGGTGTGAACCAGAAACGGGAGAAGGATCTAGGAAGGACATGCATTTCCTTCTATCTAGGAGTGGTGTCAGGGTTTTGCAAGCCCTGACTTTTTACTTATGTGGATGATGGATAGCGAGGCGCCTCGTTTATATCGGTCACTACGGTGCCGATGGATGGTTTGGTCGATATATGACCAGTTTATGCCCCATAGGGCGGGTAAACGTATTGTTCAGGCATTTTTATCCACTATGTGTGGACTGGCCCTGGGGCTCCTAGGTGCAGTTGCAGCTGTAGCCTGAGGCTCGGGCTAGAGAGTCTCGAATTCGGTAAGGACGATCCCTTGCCTTGGTTCACAGATGAAAATCCAACTTCCAATACGTGACTTTGCGGTTAATTGTAGAACTAGTATGGCGACATCATAGATGGTACCCATGCCACCTCTGATTGATAAATTTATATTTGAGGTTAATTTCTTCACTTATAGTAATAATAAAAGATAAAATTTCATGTACCAAGCATTATTTGGCTATTATAAGGTAAAACTCTGTCCTTCGGCTTGCGTTGCATTGTATGATGGAACATGAGTCTTATAATAGCTTCATTTTCTTTATTTAGCATTGCACTACTTGTTGTATGCACTGGTATTCTTGGGGGTAAACCCATTCCGTGTTATACGGTGTGGTCCCTTGATTTACCTAACTTTAAAACCAAATTAATAACTGTTTTAGTTCTCACACCAGTCACATGACTGACCTGGAGTTTATTGTTTTAACCTAAACTCTGGGTGCCCCTATTTTCCACATAGGCAACTAGTAGTTTTGGTTTTGCAAAATATTTCTTTTCTAGGATCCTGGATTTACAGTTGGAGCTATATTCGGAATGCTCTGTATCCGTGTATTCCTTTCAGTTGTGTTTTGTATTATTTTCCGCTGCATTATAATTTGTAAATCTCTGATATTTATCAAATGTATATTATTTATTCATACTCTTTATATTCTTGTACTCTGATGTAAATTGTTGTAATAAGCAATGAAATGTTCTTCTGTTTGCGTTCTGATTTGTCGATTTCTCAAATAATCCGTTCTTTCTCTTTTCTTCGAAGACCGGGGAAGTTCAAGTCGTCGCAGTTGGTATCAGAGCTTTGGTTTACAGAGCTCGAAAACTAGACACATTAGAACCGAATGAAAGAATTCATCAGAGATTGGATTAGTAATATCCAATGAGGATGACTCATTAGAGATAGGATCAGCAGTATCCTAGAATGAGTCCAAAGAGTGTTATTTTTTTAAAATAAAAAATGAAACCAAATTTCGTTTTGAAAATTTAAACCATATTATACGTATTTGAATATTTTATTTTAAATTGATTTGGACTATCGGGTATATAGAGATTTTAATATACGTCTGATCCACGTGTATTTGAAGCCTCAAATATGCTAGATAGATATGGAATCACACTCCAGTCGCCCAAAGATAATTCTGATAATGACTATGGCATCATCAGTATTTATGCTCGAGTTTCGAAAGTGGGATATCTGTATGATTCCAATTGACTGGTGTGAGAACCAAAATTAGATAGGGTTATTGTTGTGATTTGGCATCAAAAATATGATTTTTGACTATATGTATTAAAGATATATGTTTGAAAAGATAATTCACAAATTGATTGCTTGTTGTGTTGTTTGATTATTAGTGTCACTAATAAAAATATTGGAATGATAATTACTTAAACAATATGAAAACGAAAGGTAAAATTAGCCAAATCGAATCAGATTTTGAACTAAACTGAAATTGATTAAAATTGCATATATGTACATGTGTATATAATGAACAGGTCATAGCAAAGAGGCTAGAGAAGAGGAATAAAATTGTATGCCCGACAAATAGGTACAAGTTTACTAATTTATTTGGTTTTGGTGATTTTATGAGCCAACTGGCTAGCCGCTTGGCTTTTTCTTTTTCTTTTTGGACGATGAGGGCCCTATGCGGCTAGTTGAGGTTTTAAATGTCCCCCCGTACAAAGGAGGTTATGGCGAAATTTTCCAAAAATTTAGGATGTTAGCCAAATTTTTGAAAAATTTGAAAATTCTTAGAAACTGAAAAGTTGAAGAATGAAAGCCAGAATGAAAGTTGAGTTGATTAGTAAAACAACTTTCAGCTCCGTTCCTTTTCGAGGACGAAAAGATTTTAAGTGGGGGAGATTGTAACAAACCGGAAAATCGGAACCAATTTAATTTTTTTATTTTGGCTATTTTAATGAATTTTGAATATTCAAAATAATTTATTTTAAATAATAACGACCAAAAATTTATTTTCGACGAAGTTAAAACAAATAAATTTATTTTAGTTATAATTCGAGCCTGAAATGGCGCGGCAGTTTGAAAATTTGACTTCTAATTTCAAATGAATATACATAATTCAATATAAGTCGGAATTGGACGAAACAAGAAATATTTGAATCTGTTTAATAATATCTTTCTGACGAAGTTAAGAAACTGAGATTTCACTTTATAAATTGAAAGTTATGTCCAGTTTAAAATTCAGAAAAGTCGCTGTGGAATTTATATATATTTTAATATAATATATAGCCCTTAAAAATAGCCATTTTGCAAACGACCTCCGTTTTCGATGAAACCACTTTTGTTGGATCTGGAATGTCAAAGTATTTCTAGATTCCAATTTTCATAATTTTTGGAACTAATATGTCAGCATAGCAACGGAAAACGTGTCTCCAAATTCGACGAAATTAGTTTTGTTACAACCGTATCGTCAAAATATAGCAAGATTTATATTTTTGGAGTCAGTATGTGGCCCCAGTAAATTAAAATGTGTGTTGAAATCAATTTTGAACGTTATATTAATTTATATTTTAATTTTAAAGAAAACTGATCGAAACGATCGAATCAGCTTGCGGGACAAATCCCATTGTGTCCGAAATGGGGGTAGTTAGTTAAGGACGACAGTCGGGGGGTTTGATTTGGAGTTCAAATGTAAAGTCAACTTTTTGGGAGAATTAAATTAAATAAATATATTTATAAACCTTTTAACATGTACCCCCCATTTGATTTCTTCGATCAAAACTCCGAAAAAGAACCCGCCCCTTCTCAAAACCCGTCGCACCTCAGATCCTCCGTCGTCCTTGCTCCGCCGCGTCTCTAGGCAGCCGCCACCACCTCAGGGAACCGCCATCACCCCCCTCCCGGCTATCCTCCCTCCCTCCGACGTCAAAACACCCCTAGCCAAATCGAGCCCAACCCCCACTGCGCCTCTGCCCAGCAGTCGTGGCTCCCACCTCTGACCCCCGCTGACCTCCCCCACCCCCACCATCTCCGACGAACCAAGCAATAACCCCCCTTACATAGTGAGTTTTTATATTATTTTTATTTATTCTTGTTAATAAAAATGCGATCTTTAAGTATATGATTTCGAAATAAAAATGCGATCTTTAGGTATATGATTTCGAAATAAAAATGTGATCTTTATGTATATGATTTCACAATAAAAATATGATTTTTATGAATATGGTTGCAAAATAAAAATATGATCTTTACGTACATGTAGTGCTAATAAAAATATGATTTTTATGTTAGGAAAGTTAGGATTTTTATGTAGATAAAGTTTTGATTTTTATATGAAGAAAGATTAGATTTTTATATGAAGAAAGATTAGATTTTTATATGAAGAAAGATTTAATTTTTTATATGAAGAAAGATTCGATTTTTATATGAAGAAAGTTTAGATTTTTATTAACATAAAATTTTGATTTTTAGTCGTATAAAAATATGATTTTTGTAAAGATAGCATTGTAAAATTGTGATTTTTTAAAATATAAACATCATGTTAAAAATATGATTTTTATATATAGAATAGCGATATAAAAATATGATTTTTATTACGAAAAGAGCGTTATAAAAATATGATTTTTATAATGTGTAACACCCCACGTCCGTTAATGTCACTCACAAAGGGAATGCATTAACTTTCGTGGAGCATTATAATGAGTATAGAACAGAACGTCACAAGACAGATATATAAAATAGTACTTAAAAATTTAAACTTCATTCAGTGCAGTGGAAAATAAAACATGTTTGGTTACATCATCATAACTAAATACTAGAGTCAAGTACATAAATATCCATATTAAACAAATTTATTATCAGAGTACATAAACAAAAGCATAATCCCACTCCTAATAGCCATAAAGAAAAAGAAAGATAAAGCTGAGCATTACTCTCAGCATTCCAAGCACTTCAAGAAGAGAAAAATCCAAGCAAAGCTCCAATAATTTCCACCCTGAGGACCTGGTGGGAAGGAAAGAAAAGAGGCGAAACAAAACGAGGTCAGACATAAAGTCTGGCGAGTCCAGTAACTTTAACAATATAACTAGTAAAGCAACAGGATAAGAGTATAAACTAGATATAAGAAATGACAGTAACATAAATAGAGGTGACAAGGTAAATAAGGCAAGTAAGATAGAACAACGACTGCGCTCCTAACTTCTATAAGATATGCTCTGCACCGCACTAACATACGCAAAGACGATCCCTCTTAAACAACCATAAAGATGGTAGTAATAATAATAATGGTAGTTTCGTGTACCCCTAGCTGCTATCATAGGTGCCGCCTGCACCTATCTCCACTAGATGTACCCACTACCCTGCCTCATTCGATCAGCTCGCTAACTCTTAGATGCCCGTGCTGGTCGCACAATAGGGTGTATCACTCCCTAAAGTGGCAACCCGATACAACTAAAAGGCATGGCTTATACCTACACGATGCAACAACGTCTTACCTACCAGCCCGGACCCATGCATGCACATGACCCCGTTGGACTTGCACTGCCACCGCTAACTCTTTATTGACCTCTTACAATCAACCCCAGTAATCGTGTCTCGTCCTCGACCTAGTTCGAGCTCACATAGATACTAAATGGGTTACTGGTCGAAAAGGGTCCCCACACTTGACACAAGCTCACCTCCTAAGCTTGGTCCCCACTAGGAATTCCCATTTCACCCCTCTTTATCCCTATGTCAAACCACATGTCGCATCTAGGTTAAGTGTTCGTTAATTCATTTTGACCGTAATCTTACAAGACCTCTCACATTAGATACCGTCTGTGGTTGATGGACATGCCGGGCGGTTCCGGGCAGGCTTACACCGCAAACCTATCTAACCTCGTATCTTTTCCTTATTATGCATCTAATTTCTGCCTTTGACCTCTCACATTAGATACCGTTTGCGGTTGCTGAACATGCTTGGCGGTTCCGGGCAGGCATACACCGTAAACCTATCTAACCTCGTGTCTTAAGCGTCCATTATTCTACGTTCATCTCAAAATTTGGATTCCCAATTACCCATAAATTCCAACCCAAATTTATGTGACAAATTCTAATCACTTTATGCATATAATCGCAAGTTTATATATTTGACCAAATTGTACCAAATTTACCCCCAAACCCATTTATGCCAAGTCTCATGTTTACATGTTATATACAATTTTTCCCAAACCATAACCATCATCAATTTATGCCCAATTAAAAATTATTACATTATTCAATATTTCCTAAACTTTCCCCCGTTGTATAAGCGTTATACGTATGCGAATTTCGCAAAATATGTTAGGCTCGAAGTTAGCCTAACCTCGTAAAAAGAAAAAGGAAAAGGAAGGGGGAAGAGAATCATGGTATCAAAACTGGCATAAACATACGAACATAAACAGGCATGTACTGATAAAATAGATCAGAAAGGCATAGGTTATGAATCAAAAGGTGACAACTAGCAAACTTGATAAGATTCATTATACGCATATTCATATGATTCAATTCATAACCCTATCACAATTATTTTGGTTTAATTATCTTGTTAAAGCGACATGAACACATAGAGATAGGATTAAGGATAGAGAATAGTTATGAATTCTAATTTCTGAAGTTGATTAGCAAATCCGTTGATGTAGGCTTTGATCTTTATCTTCCAACTTTAATTTAATTAATTAGGGTGGAGGCTAGGTTATCTTAGAATTCAGCAGCATGGAGGCGCCATGAATTTGTTTATTGAAATTAGGGTTAGGTCTAGGTGTGTTTATATTGGTGTATTAGTTGAATTAGGGCCTTTAGATTAGGTTGGGATCCATCTAAACCCTCCAAATCTGAAATACACATCACCCAGCCAATCAGGGATCTCCACGTACGCCCTAATACATCAAAATACGTCACTGCTCGTTCTGGGCCGTCAGGGGTCGACTCCCTACAGGGGGGGTCGACACCTATGTCGACACCCTATAAGGGGGTCGACAACTATGTCGACTCCCCTAGGGGGGTCGATGCCCTATGGAGGGAACTTTCCCACCCAGCCTCCCTTCTGCTTTTGAATTCCGAACTTAATTTTTATTTATTAAGTTAATTCTGGTTTAAACTGAAATCTTCTAACCTCCATAACTCTTTCATACTGTATCCGTTTTACGCAAACTCAGACTCTATCTCAAGCAGAATTCCGAGTCGAATGCAATGGCGCAACCCAATTCACTTAATTCTTCTTCTAAAAATTAATTATTCTTTAATTTGTAAATTTTAATGTTATAAAATTACGGGGTGTTACATTCTCCCCTCCTTAAAGGATTTCGTCCCCGAAATCTTCAAGTTAAGAAGAATGTATCCTACCATCCAATCATCCATCGTCCACAAGCATCCATTGTCCTTAAAAGGTTACTAATGCCATATGAACATATGCAAAAGTGTGTGTATATGTTCCTTATCTAATGCAGAGATCAGGCGGTCTACTGATTCAGTTGACCTCTTTAATGCGAATTATGTTAGTGCCATGAGCCCAACATGTATGCAATTCCTAATATAATTTCTATATGAGTGCACAATCATTCACTCAAATGCAACATCCACATGATAACACACCAAATTTCAATTAGTAAACAAATATATGCACTATGCAATATGAAAGTGACTGAGCCGATCTTAGAGCCTAAAGTGTGTGTATATGCATCCACGAGCATCCACTAGCAACCACTTGAATCCACAAAACATAACATGTCTCAAAACACATGTTTACAACCATAGGGTTATCTACCTAAAGACCGAAGATATACTCGAGAGGATACATTAAACGATAGAACAAGTACAAACAAAGAGGTAGAAAAAGGAGAAGTTAAGAACATACCCTCAAAAAGGAAAGGGTACAACGCACGTATGTTATCTTTCGTCTCCCAAGTCGCGTCTCCTTGATCATCTCCCTATTGAACTTTAACCAACTTGACCTCTCGGTTGTGTAACTTCTTGACCTTCGATCCAAGGATGCATGTAGGAGCTCGTCTAATCGTGGCATCTCGCTCTACTTCCACTTCTATAAGCATGCTCGGCTCTACTACTTCCGCTGTATCATGTAAACACTTCCTCAAATGCGACACATGAAACACGTCATGGACACCACTGAGCTTCTCAGGCAACTTCACTCTGTAGGCCATCTGTCCAATTCGCTCTGTAATGAGGAATGGCCCTATGAACCTTGGTGCCAATTTCCCTACCGCTCCAAAGCGAACTATATTTCTCGACGGTGATACTTTAATAAAGACCATGTCTCCAACATCAAACTCAAGATCATTCCTTCTCTTATCAGCATATGACTTTTGCCGGTCCTGTGTCATCATCACGCGTCTTCGAATCAAGTCTACCTTGTCCGAAGTTTCCCTAATCATATCGGGACCAAGCAAAATCTTATCCGTAGATTCCCACCAATAAGTCTGTGACCGGCAAGGTCACCCATATAAAGCCTCAAAAGGGGCCATGCCAATACTAGTCTGATAGATGTTGTTGTAGGAGAACTCTACTAATGGAAGTTGTTCCTCCCATGTCCCTCCAAAGTCCAAGATACATAACCTCAAAAGATCTTCTAGAATCTGATTCACTCTTTCGGTTTGGCCGTCCGTCTGAGGGTGATAAGCGGTGCTCGAACTCAATTGCGTTCCTACCGCCTCTTGCAAGCTCTTCCAAAACTCACTAGTGAAAATGGGATCTCGATCGCTCACAATACAAAAAGGTATGCCATGTAGATGAACTATTTCTCGGAGATAAACAGACGCTAACCATGCCGCTGTTCTCTTACTCTTAACGGGAATGAAATGAGTGCTCTTGGTAAGTCTATCTACTACTACCCAAATCCCCGTATTACCCTTCCTTGACCTCGGAAACACATCGACGAAATCCATGGAAACACTTTCCCATTTCCACTATGGAACCTCTTAAGGGTGAAGAAACCCGCTAGGCTTCTTTTGCTCAGCCTTAATTTGCTGCACACTAAGCATCTAGAAACAAACTCAGCCACATCCTTCTTCATTTCGGCACAAAAGAAAACTCTCTTCATGTCCTTATACATCTTGTCACCATCGGGATATATGGTCATCTTAGAACGATGTGCAACTTCAAGAATTTCTCTTCTCAAACTCTCGTCTTGTGATACGCAAAGTCTTCCATCCCTACGTAACCAACCTCTCTCACCTATATTATACCTACTAAGATGGCTCGAAGACTCCCCTCTTATGAGCTTGTCCACTGTCTCTATCAACTGTGGGTCATCTTTCTGTGCCGCCCTACCTGTCCCAAAAGCGTAGGTCACACTTCTAACGATGCCAACAAACCGGTTACATAATCAATAGAGGGTCTAAAATCGAAGGGAGAGATATACTCTAAACTCTGTCGCTCAACAAACAAAGGACTCAAAGTCAACTTCCTTCTACTTGAGGCATCTGCCACAATGTTACCCTTGCCAGCGATATATGCAATCTCAAAATCGTAGGATGCCAAGAACTCCATCCACCTTTGTTGCCTTAAGTTTAGATCTTTCTGAGAGAACAAGTATTTAAGTGACTTATGGTCTGTATACAACTTAAACCTCTCTCCAAGCAAATAGTGATGCCAAGACTTAAGCGCAAAAACTATGGAAGCTAACTCTAAGTCGTGGGTTGGGTAAATCTTCTGATGGACCTTCAACTGTCTTCTACCATAGCATATCACCCTTCCCTCTTGCATCAACACTGCGCCAAGCCCTGTCCGATAAGCATCGGTATACACTGTGAATGGCTTACTCCCATCCGACAAAACAAAAACTGGAGTTGTCGTCAAAGCTTTCTTCAAACGTTGGAAAGCATCGTCATAGTCAACATCCCAAGAAAAGGCCAAATTCTTTTTTGTCAACCGTGTAAGTGGGGATGATATCTTAGCAAAGTCCTTGATGAACTTTCTATAATAGCCCGCCAAACCAAGGAAACTTCTTACTTCTGTTGCATTCTTAGGAATCTTCCAATCTTGGATTGCAACTACCTTTGTGGGATCCACAACTATCCCTTCCTTAGAGACCACGTGCCCTAAGAATCTTACTTCCTTCCTCCAAAAGTGACGTTTGGAGAATTTAGCTTTGAGTTGATGTGCTCGAAGGGTCTCTAATACTTCCCTAAGGTGTAGGGCATGCTCTTACTCGCTTCTAGAGAATATCAAAATGTCATCCACAAAGACCATTAAAACTTGTTTAGAAACTCCCTAAACACCCTACTCATCAAGTCTACAAAATACGCGGGTGCATTTGTCAAAGCAAAAGGCATGACTAGCTATTCAAAGAAACCATCGGGAGTCCTAAATGCAGTCTTATCTATACTATCCTTAGCCACCCTCAACTGATGAAATCCAGTAGCTAAGTCCACCTGCGAGAAAACCGAAGCACCAACCAACTGATTGAACAAATCATCTATCCTCGGCAATGGGTATTTATTCTTCTTCGTGAGTTTGTTTAGCTCCCTATAGTCCACACACAATCTAAGTGAACCATCAGCCTTCGTAGCAAAAACAACTGGAGCACCTCACTCCGAGATACTTCTTCTTATGAACCCTTTCTCAAGCAACTCTTTCACTTGTTTACTAAGCTCCCTCCTCTCCCTTGGAGCCATGTGGCGCACAGGCAATGCAACTGGCTTTGCATTATCCACCAAGTATATACAGAAATCTATCTTACATTTTGGAGGTAAGCCCCTAACTTCCTCAAAGACATCTGCATACTCACAGACTACTTGAACAGATTGCAAATCTTCAATAGAAGTGTCAAGAGATTCTAGGTAGCTAAGCATAACTGAACCCTTAGGATCGCATGAGATATCGAGAGTATTACCCAAAATAGTCAACAGTCTAACTACCCCCTTTCACAGTCGAGAGTGGCACCATATTTGGCTAGACAGTCCATTCCTAGAATCAACCCATAGCCCGTGAAACCAAGCACATAAGCATTGCATTCGAACTCAACGCTATACACAAAAATTCTCAAACTCCGACACAACATAGAAAGATGAGTCGTACCCCCAATAGAATTTGAGATACTAACAGGATCCACTACTATACTAGTATTTAGGTGTAGAGACTCAACAATAGAAGCAGATATGAACGAATGTGAAGTGCCAGAATCAAACAAAGTACGAACAAGATGATCATAAAGGATAATTAAGATTTCAACGGAAATGTTTCTACCTCTCTCTTGTGGACGTGCCATGAGAGCGTGAACCTGCCCTCCAGAAGTAGATCATGTCCTCTGTCCTTACCCTTGTCCTTGCCTTCTTGGGTAGTCTTTAATCATATGTCCTTCCTCACCACACTGGAAGCAACCCGTCTTCTTCTTCTTCCTACAATCCTTGCTCAAGTGGCCCAGTGTTCCACAATTAAAGCACCTTTTCTTCCCTTGGCCCTTGTTATCTTTACCACCTTTCTTTTGTTGTTGTTTTGCTTGCTTTGGTTCCACTTTCTTATCATGTGCCTTATTATCATTAGCATCTTTCTCCTCTTCATGAATCAGCGCCATATCAACCAGATTCTCGAAAGTAGCCGCTATAGGAATGTGGGACATAGCCAACCTGTGTAATGGTTCATTCAGACCCTTGGCAAATCACAAGGCCTTCTCGTGTGGTGTATTAACTAACTCCATACCGAACCTTGCTAACTGGTTAAACTTATTAATGTACTCCTTCACAAACAAAGTTCCTTGATTCAAAGCCAAGAACCTCTCCATGTATAAACTCTCCTCTGCTTGTGAAAGAAATTTCAACTCGAACCTTTGCTTAAAATCCACCCTTGTTTCCACTACACGTCCCCTATTAGTTACTTCCCACCAAAAAGAAGCTTCGTCCTTCATCAACTAAGCAGCTAGTTGAACTTTCCTCCCATTGTCTATCTCAAAGATACCAAATAAATCTTCCACTTCCTTGAGCCAATTCCGAGCTTCAACAAATGTCTCGGTTCCATTAAATGGTTTTCCTCCCATCGCACGAAAGTCTTTGCATATCTTCGAAAAAGCGTCAACACGAGGAGGTGGAGGAGGAGGAGCGTCTGCTGGTCCTGCGGCATTAGCCCTTGCCTCCAGATACCTTCTGAACTAGCCTAGTATTTGTAAACCCTCGGGTATTTCGGGTTGATCAGACATGCTGAAACGAAAAAGAGAAAGACTCAAAACGGAGAATCGAAAGATAGATATATGGCTATTGGGGGCTATGTTTTTCATAATAAACTTTTCTCTAAAAATACTCTCTTTAAGACATGTTTTTGAAAATACTCCTTTACAAAAATGCTTTTTAAAACGGTTTTGAAAATCAATTATCTGTTCTGGTAACCTTCAGCTCTGATACTACGTGTACACCCCACGTCCATTAATGTCACTCACAAAGGGAATGCATTAACTTCCATGGAGCATTATAATGAGTATAGAACAGAACATCATAAGACATATATATAAAATAGTACTTAAAAATTTAAACTTCATTCAATGCAGCGGAAAATAAAACATATTTGGTTACATCATCAAAACCAAATACTAGAGTCAAGTACATAAATATCCATCTTGAACAAATTTATTATCAGAGTACAAAAAAAAAGCATAATCCCATTTCTAATAGCCATAAAGAAAAAGAAAGATAAAGTTGAGCATTACTCTCAGCACTCCAAGCACTTCAAGAAGAGAGAAATCCAAGCAAAGCTCCACTAATTCCCACCCTGAGGACCTATGGGAAAAGGAAAGAAAAGAGGCGAAACAAAACGAGGTCAGACATAAAGTCTGGCGAGTCCAGTAACTTTAAAAATATAACTAGTAAAGCAACAGGATAAGAGTATAAAATGGATATAAGAAATGACTGTAACATAAATAGAGGTGACAAGGTAAATAAGGCAAGTAAGATAGAAAAACGACTGCGCTCCTAACTACTATAAGATATGCTCTGCCCGCACTAACATACTAAAAGATGATCCCTCTTAAACAACCATAAAGATGGTAAAAATAATAATAATAATGGTAGTTTCGTGTACCCCTAGCTACTATCATAGATGCCGCCTGCTCCTATCTCCACTAGATGTACCCACAACCCTGCCACATTCGATCAGCTCCCTAACTCGTAGATACCCGTGCTGGTCCCATAGTAGGGTGTATCACTCCCTAAAGTGGCAACCCGATACTACTAAAAGGCACGGCTTATACCTACACGATGCAACAGCGTCTTACCTACCAGCCCAGACCCATGCACGCACATGACCCCCTTGGACTTGCACTGCCAACGCTAACTCTTTATTGACCTCTTACAATCAACTCCAGTAAGCGTGTCCCGTCCTCGACCTAGTTCGAGCTCACATAGATACTATATGGGTTACTGGTTGAAAAGGGTCCCTACACTTGACACAAGCTCCCCTCCTAAGCTTGGTCCCCACTAGGAATTCCCACTTAACCCCTTTTTATCCTGATGTCAAACCACATGTCTCATCTAGGTTAAGTGTTCGTTAATTCATTTTAACCGTAATCTTGCAAGACCTCTCACATTAGATATCGTTTGCGGTTGTTGGACGTATCGGGCGGTTCCGGGCAGGCTTACACCGCAAACCTATCTAACCTCGTGTCTTTGCCTTATTACGCATATAATTTCTTACTTTGACCTCTCACATTAGATACCGTTTGCAGTTATTAGACATGCCGGGCGGTTTCGGGCAGGCTTACACCGCAAACCTATCTAACCTCGTGTCTTAGGCGTTCATTATTCTAAGTTCATCTCAAATTATGGATTCCCAATTACCCATAAATTCCAACCCCAAATTTATGTGACAAATTCTAATCACTTTATGCCTATAATCACAAGTTTATAGGTTTTACCAAATTATACCAAATTTACCACCAAACCCATTTATGCCAAGTCTCATGTTCATGTTATATACAATTTTTCCGAAACCATAGCCATCATCAATTTATGCCCAATTACAAATTATTACATTATTCAATATTTCCCAAACTTTTCCCTGTCGTACAAGCGTTATACGTACGCGAATTTCGCATAATATGTTTGGCTTGAAGTTAGCCTAACCTCATAAAAAGAAAAAGGAAAAGGAAGGGGGAGGAGAATCATGGTATCAAAACTGGCATAAACATACGAACATAAATAGGCATGTACTGATAAAATAGATCAGAAAGGCATAGGTTATGAATGAAAAGGTGACAACTAGCAAAATTGATAAGATTCATTACAGGCATATTCCTATGATTCAATTCATAACCCTATCACAATTACTTTAGTTTAATTATCTTGTTATAGCGACATGAACTCATAGAGATAGGATTAAGCATAGAGAATAGTTCTGAATTATGATTTCTGAAGTTGATTAGCTAATCCAATGATGTAGGCTTTGATCTTTATCTTCCAACTTGAATTTGATTAATTAGGGTGGAGGCTACGTTATCTTAGAATTCAGCAGCATGGAGGTGCCATGAATTTGTTTACTGAAATTAGGGTTAGGTCTAGGTGTGTTTATATAGGTATATTAGTTGAAATAGGGCCTTTAGATTAGGTTAGGATCCATCTAAACCCTCTAAATCCGAAATACACATCACCCAGCCAATCAGGGATCGCCAGTATGCCCTAATACGTCAAAATATGTCACTGCTCGTTCTGGGCCATCAGGGGTCGACTCCCTATAAAGGGGTCGACACCTATGTCGACACCCCTATAGGGGGGTCGACACCTATGTCGGCTCCCCTAGGGGGGGCGACACCCTATCGCTGGAACTTTCTCGCCCAGCCTCCCTTCTGCTTTTGAATTTCGAACTTGATTTTTAATTATTAATTTAATTCTGGTTTAAACTGAAATCTTCTAACCTCCATAACTCCTTCATACTGTATCCATTTTACGCAAACTCGTACTCTATCTCAAGCAGAATTCCGAAACGAATGAAATGGCGCAACCCGTTTCACTAATTGTTCTTGTAAAAATTAAGTATTCTTTAATTTGTAAATTTTAATGTTATAAAATTACGAGGTGTTACATAATGTAAACATCGATATAAAAATATGATTTTTATATATATACAGTAATATAAAAATGTGATTTTTAAATGTATATACTGTTGTTAAAAATATGATTTTTTAACACATAACGCGTGAAATAGATTGCGATGGAATTGTCGGGAAACAAATCCAAATCTGAACCGTTCAGAAATATAGAATGGAGTGGATCCCAAAGGTAAGAACTACTCACTCTAATTTATTTTCTTATTAAATATATATACTAGGATGCAAACGGCGCTTAGTAGCACCCGACACCTTTGTTTGAAACCATGTTTGTTTGGTTGATTGGATTATTTGGTTGAATTTGTTTTGCAAAATGAAATGAATTGATTAGAATTGGTATGTACATGGCACGAGCCATTATTAGGCAAGGGATAAGGCTAGACCTTATTCCAGTTCTAGTATCGTGCCATTATGCTACCGAAATTTTCTAAAAATATTAGAACAATAAGAATATCACTTTTACTGTATAAATGAACCATATAAAATATTCATTTACAAATCAGACGATTTGTTTATGTACACACACTTAACTAATATGGATTGGGACGATATATTTTACACATCACCCAACTGTATAAATAATAATCAGTGTTTGTTGTTTGAAACCCCACACAGGTATTGTGATGATATTTAATGTACACTAATCCCAATTGTTTAGTTGTATGTCAATCGATTGGTTGACAGGCTGCTGTAAGCGTTAATTATTTATATTTAACGCTTACGCAGTTGTGTAATGCACTCTGGATGATGGTTGACTGTGTTTGATTATTGTTGTGCACATGTGTTGTATAAAATCCATATAAATAATATTATATGGTAATTGACTATGTCTGATTCCAATTCAGAAAGAACCAATATTTTAAAATAACGAATATTTAAAAATAAGGAATATTTTAAAATAATATTCACTAAAGGAGCAAAATATGATTTTGACGTCCGATTTTGGATGGACACGAAAATATTGAAATATATAAAGCCGTGTGAATTAGATTTGTGCCATTTTGATGCAAACGATATTTATATCGATTTTAATCATTTTTATAATGAATATCGAAAAAGAAATGATTTCAAAATCTGATATTTTATATTATCAGTTATATCTTATTATGATATAGAATATTCAATTTTGATTTAAAATTGAAAATGTAGTTTGAATCGTTTTAAAACGAATTCGTAAATGATTTATAAAATACGTTTTAAATGGAAATCGATGAAATATATATTATATATATTTAATGGCCTGAATATAATGCACCGCACCGCGGTAGTTCGCGAATTTAGACCATTAACTTCAAACTGACATTACGGAGATCCAACCGCCGGATTCTCCTAAAACCAGAACCGTTGGGTTCGTATCGAAAAGAGCTTTTCAACGAATACAAGAGATTTGAAATCTAATGGTTGGATTTGGAATTATGTCCAAATCAAATTTGGAAAAGGTCGCTGTAAGTGCAGTTCGATGACCATTTATGGAAATCGACTGTACGGGCCTTGATAAAATTATTAAAAATATTAATAATTTGTGTATAATCATAATAAATGATTTGGAAAGAATTGGGATGAAAAATTCCATATTTGAAAAGATAAAAATATATTTTTATCGAAATGAACTGGTTATTAACTAGAATTAAAATCCAATTATTTTTAAATAAAAAATTTGGATTGAGAATGGGTTTTTCAATATAAACAGAATTTCCAATATATGAATTGGAGTGGATTTGAATGGAAATAATCTTCGAAATATTTCGATGTTGGATTTCGTGATTATACATATATCATTATGGAAATTTGGAAGATATATTTATAGCATTATTTACAGTACGATATTTTTTGGTTTCAGAATTTGATATTGAATATAAGCCGATATAATTTCTATTCAGAGCCTTATATTTAATAGCAAATGGGATTTTGGGTTTGTCGTGAATGGTGTCTTAAATAACACTGTTCTTAAACCCCGTGTGAAAAGAATAAATCTTTTAATTAATATTATTAGAGTTTCCAGTTAATTAACATTTAATTGGAATAAATTGGGATGTGAATTAGGTATATCGTGAACTGTGTTTTTAACGACATTCGTTCTTTAACCCGATTTACAGTGAAATGTGATTTGGAATTTATAATTCTTTTAATTAATATTTAAGGGAAATTTTCCAAAGAAAAGTTCTCCAATTTAATAAAATAAATTGGAATGGAATGGAATTCGATTCTGTAATAATCAAAGTGAACTTCTGTGGAGGAAGACTGTTACTATATATGGAATTTTAAAGGCTTTGTCGTTATTCCATTTATATTATCGGTTGGATATGGAAGTTTATATTGATTATATATTGATTTGTTTTCCGTGAAGATTCCATTGTTAATGGAATGTGATTTTGGGTTTATCGTGAGTTGTGTTTTCAATGACATTAGTTCTTTAACCCAGTTAAAGATAAGATTAATTTTTTAACTTTGAAAAATCATTAAGTAATGATTTTTGGGAGATTAAAACTGAATTAGAGTTTTAATGAATCTTTAATTAGATTGGAATGTGAATGGGATAATTAAAATTATCGAATTCATGAAATGATCGAGAATGGAGTACCACCAGTTTTACTCCAAGCGATAGTTAAATCTTTAATTAGATTTGAACGTGAAATGGTAATTGAATTTACTGATAACACCGTGGTGTTAGATATGGAATACTACCAGTTTTGCTCCATGGGATGAATAGGTTGGGATTGGGAAATGAAACAAATGATTACTTCAATAAGGTTCGCTAATCCGACTAGTTTGGAAAACCTTAATATGGTTTAAATAGTGAAAAAAATATTTGAACAAAAGAATATTCTGGATTGAAATGAGGCGTATGTTGTGTTTTTATAACACTTGTTTATAAAATACGCGAGTTATTCGGAAAAACCAGGTTTATCCCATTTTGAATAACTGAATCGATGATGAAGACGGTGGTTGAAGACCGGAGGTCTTCACATCGTTTGGATGATTATTGATGTCTTGATTGGGTTGTACACCCAAGACGAGGTAAAAAGTGGTGATCATCCAGACGTACTTGGAGGTCGACCGGATATGCGAGGACCACTCTCATGTATTGGACATATGGAACGAGGAATAAGGTGCCTCCGGTTTCATTTAGACCCAGAACAAACTTGTAAATGGATGTGTGTCTGACATTGGATGTCATTCTGTGTGATTGACAGACATCGGTTGCATGGCATGAATTGCTTATGTGGCATGCTGAGATGCAAATGGTCAATGCTTCTATTGAAAAGAAAAGTCTTGTGGTTGATAATCAAAGCACGGCTTTAATATAGCATTGCTTTGTGTATAAAGTTAATTCGCGAGCCTCACACCCCGGTGTGAACCAGAAACGGGAGAAGGATCCAAGGAGGACATGTGTTTCCTTCTAGCTAGGAGTGGTGTCAGTGTTTTGCAAGCCCTGATGTTTTATTTATGTGGATGATGGATAGCGAGGCGCCTCGGTTATATCGGTCACTACAGTGTCGATGGTTGGTTTGGTCGATATATAACCAGCTTACGCCCCATAAGGCGGGAAACGTATTGTTCAGACATTTTAATCCACTTCGTGTGGACCGGCCCTGGGGCTCCTAGGTACAGTTGCGACTATAGCTTGAGACTCGGGCTAGAGAGTCTCGAATTCGGTAAGGACGATCCCTTGCCTTGGTTCACAGATGGAAATCCAACTTCCAATACATGACTTTGCGGTTTTAATTGTAGAACTAGTATGGCGACATGATAGATGGTACCCATGCCGCCTATGATTGATACATTTATATTTGAAGTTGATTTCTTCACTTATAGTAATAATAAAAGATAAAATTTCACGTACCAAGCATTATTTGGCTATTATAAGGTAAAACTATATCCTCCGGCTTGTGTTGCATTATGATGGCACCTGAGTCTTATAATAGCTTCATTTTCTTTATTTAGCATTGCGTTGTTTCTTGTATGCACTGGTATTCTTGGGGGTAAACCCGTTTCGTGTTATACGGCGTGGTCCCTTGATTTACCTAACTTTAAAACCAAATTAATAACTGTTTTAGTTCTCACACCAGTCACATGACTGGCCTGGAGTTTATTGTTTTAACCTAAACTGTGGGTGCCCCTATTTTTCAAACGGGCAGCTAGTAGTTTTGGTTTTGTAGATTATTTCTTTACCAGGATCCTGGATTTACAGCTGGAGCTATATTCGGAACGCTCTGTATCTGTGTATTCCTTTCAGTTGTGTTTTGTATTATTTTTCGCTGCGTTATAATTTGTAAATCTCTGATATTTATCAAATGTATATTATTTGTTCATACTCTGTATATTCTTGTACTCTGATGTAAATTGTTGTAATAAGAAATGAAATTTTCTTTAGTTTGCGTTCTGATTTGTCGAGTTCTCAGACAATCCGTTCTTTCCCTTCTCTTTGGAGACTGGGGAAGCTCGGGTCGTCGCACTTCCACATGTCATTGGGCTATGGTTTTCGATACTCGAAGTTCAATAGTTAGCGAGTGCGAAAGGAAAATTCGTCGCAAATGTACAAATTCAGTCTACTCATCTATTATTCTGTATAATTACAGCGTTGTTAAAAAGTGGTATGTTTGTACGTTCTTTTAATTTGTACCAAAACTTCATGCTGATAAGTAATAATTTATTATAACCGTTTGACGTGAAGTTTGAACCAAATTTTCATGTTTGTATTCGTTTCTGTTTGGAGGCTGTTATTCTCATTATAAACTTAGTCAATTAATGATTTTTAGTTTGTATAGCCATATTCTTCATATACGTAGCATGTATTTACATTCATATCTATATCATCCTTTGAATTGATCGACTATGGAATGTTTCTTTTAGTTGTTATTATGGTTTCATAAATCATCAACAAATGTAGTTTATTAATTTTCACAATTAAATATTAAAGTTTTGTTTAATTTGTTGATAATTCAAAATTGATTGTGCAGTAATCTTAGGTTAGCAATTGAAATCATAGTTTGCCAATATAATAAACGGTAACCAATTTTTTAACGTACAAATTTTGTTCAACAATTTAATTTTGATATCGTACTATACATTTAATAATATTTTTATTAGTTTATTGTAAATTAATTTTATATACAAGCTATTTGGTTGGAGTTATCTGTCCAATTTCAAATTTTCTGTTCAATACTAATTTATCTTTTTTGTCTGTATAGTTTTGTAAATTATTTTTTTGCTGCTTTAATATTTAATTTAATGATCAAGCAGTAGAACATATGGTGGTAAATGGGGGAATACTAATTTATCTTAGGCCAGTTTAGTGTTGATATATAATTCATAGTTTGCTGAAGAACGATAGTCAATACAAAAAAAAATCATGAGTAATTGTGAACTTTATAATTAGTATTTTGAGTCGAATCGAATGGTATAAGATATATTTTTTGTTGAAAACGATTTGGACAAACATTTATTATTATTCAATTAACGATAGCAACACTAGTTTGTGTAGGGCCTTGATTTCTTATTATTCAGTTTCCAAATCGTCATAAAATTCCACCACTTGAGCCATCTCTCCCTAGGTTGCAAGTAAAAAAAATACTCCTGCTCAAGGTCCCGTTAAACAAAACGAAGTTTTTGAAAGAACCACCTTTTCAGATTGTAGCAGATGTGAGGTTTTCATTCTGCCTTTCCTTTTGGTATGAACGCTGCCACATGAGAATGTCCATATGAAAGTTTTAATTTGAAGACTTCCATTGTTGAGTGCATATTTAAAAGACATTTTATAGTTTTAATTCTCACTATTTCTAATCTCTTGAAAAATTTTCTGTTTTGGCTTTGAATCGGAATCTCTCTAAGGACAGAAGCTACTAACAAATCAAAAAAAATAAGGCAATGAACCAATCCAAATAATATATGCTTAATTCATCTATGTAGAAATTAAAATTTATGCAAAATATCATATTACAGATCCTTCTGTCGCACTTAATGAAAGTGATGCAGGTCCAAGTGAACCTCGCTGTTCTGGTAACGATAACAGTTTTTTTTTTAAGAAATAGTACTACCATTAATTATCTCTTATCTGTTCATTGAACAATTTTTTATGGATTTAAACTCCTTATTCAACTCTGGGTGAAAAGGATCGGCTTGGTGGTTGCTGAAATTCATTTAGTCTACTTCATGTTTCTATTCTATTTGTTAAATAAAAATAAAAATCTGCACCATTGGTGTAAATTCATTTTCTGCACTCATATTAGGGATTTCCTACACTGATATTAGGGATTCTTCTACAGTTTGCACAAAAATATTGTAGAATACTAAAAGAAAAAAATTCATCCAAACCAGCGTCACTTAGAGGAATCTGCACTTGTGGCACTCGTACATGTTCATCTATAATGTGCAAAAGAATTTAAGCAATAAAGGAAAAACTATAGGTTTTGCCATAATATAAAATTATTGTGATTTAAACATAGCTGGAAGCCTCATAAGAAAACCATGTTATATGCATTGTTATGTTCACTGTGTTGGTGCTCAACTTTATATCTTCCAATCAATCTTATAGCATGCGAATAAAAGTCACTGCCTAGCACTAACAGAACGGACATATATCAAAATTTATGTCGGATTGTAAATAATTATTTAATATTGGATATTCTATTTTTGAAAATAATTCAGGTTTGGATAAGAAGGACAATGTCAAACAAACAGGTAAGATAAGGACACTAATTCAATTTAAATATTAATAGTTCATCCATATATAAATCAAAACTTTTGCTACACGTATCAGATCACATGCCTTTTCATTATACCAAACGCAAATGATGCATGCTTAAGTATACTGTAACACCCCGTATTTTTATAACATTAAAATTCACAAATTAAAGTATACTTAATTTTTAGAAAAGAATTAAGTGAAATGGGTTGCGCAAGAAATATATATATTGATATATATATATATAAAAAAATAAAAAATAAAAAATAAATATGCGAAAAAGTTCAAAACAGCGAATTGGGAGGGGGAAATAACCGAACCGGCCCATTTTTGAGGTCGACCCGGGCCCCGTTGGGTCGACTAGGGGTTAATCCAGGGTGTTTGGCTGTCAACCCGTGGGCCGATTCGCTCAAAGGCAGATTTTGCATTTGATTGGTTCTCATGGTTCAGGGTTAATCTAATGGTCCTAAATAACTTCCTACACCTATAAATACATCCTAATGCTAACCCTAAACCTAATTAAAATAGAATAGTTACCGTCGCCATGGAAATCAATGGAGCCGCCGCCAACTAAGAAAGAAGAAAAGCAAATTCAATTCTAATTCTCTCAACCCTAAAGCAAAGCAAAACTCTCTCTTTTCTTCTCTAAATTGTGAGTATGATGATCTTAACAAGATTATTATCATTTTAATTAGGTTAAGTTATGAATGGATTATGAGTAGATGATGTGAATTATCATATATGTTGTTGTAAACCCCTTTTGCTATCATGTATATTGTAAATCCAATGTTATGTGATGATGATATCTTATATGTTGTAAATCATGCTATGATGATGTTATGTATGTTGAAAGTTTCTATGCTAAGTTGTGATGAATCATACATGTTAAAAAGGCCATGATGTTACCATCTATGCTAGTTAGTTCATATTAATTAAATCATCATGTTTGGGTTATGTTGATCTATATGACAAGTCACATATGCAAGTTAGATTGATTAGAAAAGTTATGAACATATACCAAGACATCTATTATGACATCTAGAATTATGCTATGACATATGTGATATCCTATGCTAGTTCACACCATCATTATATTGCCTAAAAACCCCATATGCAAGTTTATGTATAGATTTGGGTTATGATCATATCATATAAATTGAGACATTTAACAAGTTGACACCTTTTGATCCTTAACATGTGTAGTTTATGCAAGTTTCACCCCTATTATGATTAGATTTATTTTAATTGTCTATATGTTGTGATAATTTATCTTTGTGCTAGGTGTTAGACTATTCGAGTCTAGCCTATATTATCCGTTGAATAAGCGAACGTATAAACGTGGGGTAGGGGTAATATTAAGGATTTAATATTAAAAAGTTGGGGTGCAATTGATATGATATTGCATGCCATAAGTGGATGACCATAATTGAGTCAATTATGGACATCATTAAAAGTTGACTTAATTAATAATTTGAATAGGGAATTATTAAAACTGGGGTAAAAGATTTTAAGTGTTAATCAATGCTTAGGACACAAGGTTGGACTCGTTTGTGACGTAAACCTGCCCGGACCCGCCCGGCAAATCCAGTGGTCACAAATGTCAGCCCAATGTGAGAGGTCCTAGGCCTAAACTAAAGCATAACAGTTGTAAAGACACGAGGTTAGACTCTTTTATGGTGTAAGACTGCCCGGACCCGCCCGGCAAATCCAGCTGCCATAAATGCCAGTCTAATGTGAGAGGTCTTTATGAGGTTATGGCCTGAATGAATTAAGAAATACTTAACCAGATAAACATGTAAAGTGGGACATGGGGGTTAAGTAGGTGCCTTGGGTGGCATGAGGAATCTAGGGGGTGCCCTTAGTGGCATGTGAAATATGATTAGTAAGACTTAACCAAACACACATGTAAATGAACTTGACTAAGAGGGTTAAGTGGGATATACTAGTGACAAGCTTAGGTGGGTAGCTTGTGGGGCCTATTTCGACCAATATCCCAAACGTATCTTTGTGGGCTCGACCCAAGTCGAGGACGGGACACGCATGCTGGGTTTGACTGTAAGAGGCCAAATCGGGGAGCGGTGGCAACGCAAGTCCAACGGGTTTCATATGCGTGTGTGGACCCGGGCTGGTAAGTAAGACGTTGTTGCATCGTGTAGGTATAAGCCGTGCATTCTCAAGTTGTATCGGGTTGCCACTTCAGGGGAGTGATACACCCCACTGTGGGGCCAGCACGGGTATCTACGAGTAGGGAGCTGATCGAAAGTGGGTAGTGGGGTACACCTAGTGGAGATAGGGGCAGACGGCACCTATGTAGTCAGCTAGGGGTACGTAAGGCTATTTATAAAGTTTCTGTGTGAAGCAAGTGGGATCAAACAATAGGGTGACTGGTGTGGTGCAGTGTAGTAATGTGCGGTGCAGTGTAGTAATCATTCGTTAGTAATTAGGTGTGCCTTTACCGTTATCTTTAACGTTATCTTATACTCTATCTTTATCTTCCTAAGAGTTCATAGACATTTACTTGTCTTCCAGCTTATGCCTTAGTCTAGTTATTTTGATAATAGTATTGTTAGAATTATCATACTCGCCAGACTTTATGTCTGACCCCCCCTCTATTTCTATCCTTTTTCCCCCTCCAGGTCCTCAGGTTGGGCCCAGTTCTAGTGGAGTTTGATTAAATTGCTTCATCTCTCTTGGAAAGCTTGGACCGTTGAAGTAAAGTCCAACTTGTTATCTTTTTAATGGCTATTTATGTAATGGGTTATGTATTTTGTTTTTATGAAGATGGATATTGTACTTGGTTTTATGATGTAACAAACATGTTTAATTTCCGCTGCAATAAAATGAAGTTTTAGATTTCCAAGTACTATTTATTATCTGTCTTGTTGTAATTTTTCTGTTCTATATTCACTTATAACCTCCATGGAAGTTAATGCATTCCCTTTGTGAGTGACATTAATGGACGTGGGGTGTTACACGTGGTATCAGAGCTTAAGGTTACCAGAACAGATAGAAATACTTTAGAAAAATAGTTATTTTTGGAAGAAGTGTTTTCAAAAACATGTTTTAATGAGAAATATAAAGAGAAAAGTTTTTAAGAAAAAAAAACATAATCCCCAATAGCCATATATCTTTATCTTTCGAATTCTCCATTTTGAATCTTTCCTTTTTCGTTTCAGCATGGTTGAAGATCTTAATCTACCTGACGGTGTAACGATACCAGAATGGTATAGGAGGTTATTAGAGCCTAGGGCCGCTGCAGGTCCAGCCAATGTTCCTCCACCACCAGTTGCACCCGTTCCTCCTCCTCCTTCTCGCGTAGATACTATTGCAAAGACGTGCAAGGAATTCAAGGCTATGGGTGGAAAACCATTTCAAGGGTCAGAAACGTTTGTGGAAGCTAGAGATTGGCTTAAGGAGGTGGAAGAATTGCTAGAAATCTTTGAAGTAGAAGAAGGGAGGAGAGTTCGTTTAGCAGCTTGGTTGATGAAGGGAGAGGCCTCGTTTTGGTGGGAGGTCACTAATGGGGAGCGTCCTGTTGACTCTTGGGCGGATTTCAGACGTAGGTTCGAGGCGAAGTTTCTCTCAAGGGCGGAAGAAAATCTTTATATGGAAAGGTTCTTGACATTGAAGCAAGGAAGCTCATCAGTGAAAGAATATGTCAATAAATTTAATCAGTTAGCAAGGTTTGGCTTGGACTTAGTAAACACGCCGGAGAAGAAGGCTCTAAGGTTCGTGAATTGCTTGAATGAAGCATTGCAAGGGTTGGCTATGACCCACATCCCGATGGGGGCCGCCATTGAGAAGTTAGTAGAAATGGCGCTTATGCATGAGGAGAAAAGCGCTAAAGCTGATAAGGCACCCGAGAAGAAGGGGGATTAGAAGAAACCACAACAGCAAAACAAGAAGGGTGGTAAAGACAATAATGGCAAGGGAAAGAAGAAGTGCTTTAACTGTGGGACACCAGGCCATCTCAGCAAGGATTGCCGAAAGAAAAAGAAGACAGGCTGTTTTCATTGTGGCGATGCGGGACATTTAGTGAAGGACTGCCCAAAGAAGGGGCAGAGGGCAGGAGCTACCTCGGGAGGACAGGTGCAGGATCTTATGGCAGCAGGGCAGGCAAGGGAACAAGTTCAGGCTCTCGCGGTCCCACCGCTGCAAGAACGAGGTAGAACCATTTCTGTTGAAAGCTTAGTTTTTCTGTTTGATCATCATGTCCGTACCTTATTCGATTCGGGCGCATCACATTCGTTTATCTCTACATCATTAGTTGAATCGCTGCACTTAAACACCAGTTTAGTAGAGGATCCCTTAGTTGTTTCGAATCCAATTGGGGGCTCAGCTTATTTGTCTATGATGTGTTTGGATTTGAAAATTTCCATACTTAGCGTTGAATTTAGATGTGATGCTTATGTGTTGGGCTTCACGGGCTATGGGCTAATTTTAGGAATGGATTGGTTATCCAGAAATGGGGACGTTCTTGATTGTGAAAGGAGGGTAGTTAGGCTCGTGACTCGCCTTGGCAACACTCTCGAAATCTTTTGTAATCCCATAAATTCGGTTATGCTAAGCTATCTAGAATCGCTTGACGCGTCTGAGGAAAATCTACGATATGTTAGAGTGGCCGAGAATATTCAGATGTGTTTGAGGAGGTGAAGGGCTTGCCTCCGAAGCGGGAGATAGATTTTCGAATATATCTTGTGGATAATGCGAAACCAGTATCTTTGCCAGTACGCTACATGGCTCCACGTGAAAGGAGGGAACTCGATAAGCAAGTGAAGGAGTTGCTTGAGAAGGGGTTCATAAGACGAAGTATATCGGAGTGGGGTGCTCCAGTAGTATTTGCCACGAAGGCGGATGGGTCCCTTAGACTGTGTGTGGACTATAGAGAAATTAATAAGCTTACTAAGAAGAACAGACACCCACTGCCGAGGATTGACGATCTCTTCGATCAGTTAGTTGGCGCCTCAGTGTTTTCGCAGTTGGACTTAGCCACTGGTTTCCATCAGTTGAGAGTGGCTGAGGATAGCATTGACAAGACTGCCTTTAGGACTCTGGACGGTTTCTATGAATGGCTAGTGATGCCCTTCGGTTTGACAAACGCCCCAGCATATTTTGTTGATTTGATGAGTAGGGTGTTAGGGAGTACCTTAACAAATTCGTGGTAGTCTTTGTAGATGACATCTTGATCTTTTCTAAGGATGAAGAAGAGCATGCCCTACATCTTAGGGAAGTGTTGGAGACTCTTCGAGCGCATAAGCTTAAAGCTAAATTTTCTAAGTGTCACTTTTGGAAGAAGGAAGTATGGTTCTTGGGGCACGTGGTTTCCAAAGAAGGGATAGTTGTAGATCCCGCAAAGGTGGTGGCCATCCAAGATTGGAAGGTTCCTAAAAATGCTACCGAAGTGAGAAGTTTCTTGGGGTTGGTTGGCTACTTTAGGAAGTTTATCAAAGACATCGCAAAGATATCATCTCCATTGACACGCTTGACAAAGAAGAACCTAGTTTTCACATGGGACGTAGATTGTGATGATGCGTTCCAACGTTTGAAGAGAGCTTTGACTTCAGCCCCAGTCTTAGTATTGCCAGACGGGAGTAAGCCGTTTACCGTTTATACTGGCGCTTGTGGGACAGGACTAGGCGCAGTCTTAATGCAAGAGGGCAGGGTAATAGCCTATGGTGGAAGGCAGTTGAGAGCACATGGGAAGAATTACCCCACACATGACCTAGAGTTGGCCGCTATTGTTTTCGCGCTTAAGTCTTGGCGTCATTATCTTCTTGGCGAGAAATTTGAACTATTCACTGACCACAAATCTTTAAAATACCTATTCTCTCAAAAGGACTTGAACTTAAGGCAGCAAAAGTGGATGGAGTTCTTAGCGTCCTACGACTTCGAAATAGCCTATACCCCGGGCAAGGGTAACGTGGTGGCAGACGCCTTAAGTAGAAAAAGATTATCCTTAAGTCCTTTGTTTGTTGAGCGGCGAAGTTTAGAATTCATTTCTATGTTTGACTTTAGACCTTCCGTTGACTTCGTACCCGGTTTGCTAGCATCCATGGAGGTCAGACCTACGCTTTTAGGACGGATTGGCGAGGCACAGCGAGACGACCCGCAGTTGGTTGAGTTAGTAGAAAAACTCAAAGGAGGGGAGTCATCAAGCTATCTCCGTAGGTATACCCTAGATGATAAGGGTTGGTTACGTAGGGACGGTAGACTTTGTGTACCAAAAGACGATGACCTAAGGAAGACTATTCTTGACGAAGCACATCGTTCGAAGATGACCATTCATCCCAGCGGGGACAAGATGTACAAAGACATGAAGAGAGTTTACTTTTGGGCCGGCATGAAGAAAGACATGGGCGAGTATGTCGCTAGATGAAAAGTGAAGCAGAAGAAATGGTGTCGCTAGATGCTTAGTCCATTTTAACATGTATGATTCATCACAACTTATCATAGAAACTTTCAACATACATAACATCATCATAGCATGATTTACAACATTAAAATTCACATATATATATATATATATATCTTATATGTTGTAAATCATGCTATGATGATGTTATGTATATTGGAAGTTTCTATGCTAAGTTGTGATGAATCATACATGTTAAAAAGGCCATGATGTTACCATCTATGCTAGTTAGTTCATATTAATTAAATCATCATGTTTGGGTTATGTTGATCTATATGACAAGTCACATATGCAAGTTAGATTGATTAGAAAAGTTATGAACATATGCCAAGACATCTATTATGACGTCTAGAATTATGCTATGATATATTTGATATCTTATGCTAGTTCACACCATCATTATGTTGCCTAAAAACCCCATATGCAAGTTTATGTATAGATTTGGGCTATGATCATATCATGTAAATTGTGACCTTTAACAAGTTGACACCTTTAGATCCTTAACATGTGTAGTTTATGCAAGTTTCACCCCTATTATGATTAGATTCATTTTAATTGTCCATATGTTTTGATAATTTATTTTTGTGCTATAAGTTAGACTATTCGAGTCTAACGTATATTCTGCGATGAATAAGCGAACGTTTAAACGTGGGGTAGGGGTAATATTAAGGATTTAATATCAAAAAGTTGGGGTGCAATTGATATGATTTTGCATGCCATAAGTGGATGACCATAATTGAGTCAATTATGGACATCATTAAAAGTTGACTTAATTAATAATTTGAATAGGGAATTATTAAAACTGGGGTAAAAGATTTTAAGTGTTAATCAATGCTTAGGACACCAGGTTGGACTCGTTTGTGACATAAACCTGCCCGGACCCGCCCGGCAAATCCAGTGGTCACAAATGTCAGCCCAATGTGAGAGGTCCTAGGCCTAAACTAAAGCATAGCAGTTGTAAAGACACGAGGTTAGACTCTTTTATGGTGTAAGACTGCCCGGACCCGCCTGGCAAATCCAGCTGCCATAAATGCCAGTCTAATGTGAGAGGTCTTTATGAGGTTATGGCCTGAATGAATTAAGAAATACTTAACCAGATAAACATGTAAAGTGGGACATGGGGGTTAAGTAGGTGCCTTGGGTGGCACGAGGAATCTAAGGGGTGCCCTTAGTGGCATGTGAAATACGGTTAGTAAGACTTAACCAAACACACATGTAAATGAACATGACTAAGAGGGTTAAGTGGGATATACTAGTGACAAGCTTAGGTGGGTAGCTTGTGGGGGCCCATTTCGACCAGTATCCCAAACGTATCTTTGCGGGCTCGACCCAAGTCGAGGATGGGACACGCATGCTGGGTTTGACTGTAAGAGGCAAAAACGGGGAGCGGTGGCAACGCAAGTCCAACGGGTTTCATATGCGTGTGTGGACCCAGGCTGGTAAGTAAGACGTTGTTGCATCGTGTAGGTATAAGCCATGCATTCTCAAGTTGTATCGGGTTGCCACTTTAGGGGAGTGATACACCCCACTGTGGGGCCAGCACGGGTATCTACGAGTAGGGAGCCGATCGAAAGTGGGTAGTGGGGTACACCTAGTGGAGATAGGGGCAGACGGCACCTATGTAGTCAGCTAGGGGTACGTATGGCTATTTATAATGTTTCTGTGTGAAGCAAGTGGGATCAAACAATAGGGTAACTGGTGTAGTGCAGTGTAGTAATGTGCGGTGCAGTGTAGTAATCATTCGTTAGTAATTAGGTGTGCCTTTACCGTTATCTTTAACGTTATCTTAAACGCTATCTTTATCTTCCTAAGAGTTCATAGACATTTACTTGTCTTCCAGCTTATGCCTTAGTCTAGTTATTTTGATAATAGTATTGTTAGAATTATCATACTCGCCAGACTTTATGTCTAACCCCCTCTATTTTTATCCTTTTTCCCCCTCCAGGTCCTCAGGTTGGGCCCAGTTCTAGTGGAGTTTGATTAAATTGCTTCATCTCTCTTGGAAAGCTTGGACCGTTGAAGTAAAGTCCAGCTTGTTATCTTTTTAATGGCTATTTATGTAATGGGATTATGTATTTTGTTTTTATGAAGATGGATATTGTACTTGGTTTTATGATGTAACAAACATGTTTAATTTCCGCTGCAATAAAATGAAGTTTTAGATTTCCAAGTACTATTTATTATCTGTCTTGTTGTAATTTTTCTGTTCTATATTCACTTATAACCTCCATGGAAGTTAATGCATTCCCTTTGTGAGTGACATTAACGGACGTGGGGTGTTACATATACATCGATGTCCTCCAGATGATAATGAAGTTACATTAATCAAAACTTATGCCACATGATTTGTTTTTTGATGGTTTGCATATTGTGATCCAGTGCCTTATCCTGCTCCGGTCGAAAGGAATTTGCTTGGTACTTCTGTAAAGGGTGTCCGACCAACTATGGAAGTTGATCGTATTGACGAGGACATCAATCTGACGTCTCCAGTAAGACGTACACCCTATCATATTTGAACCGCCTTTTTCATCGCTTCTGCCCGAAGAATCACCACACTAATGCGAAAGGATAATGCTTCTGATTTGCATGCTACGGGTAATATATTTCAATTTGCTATTTTCTTCAAGCAAGATTTTGAATGTAAAATTTGCTCGTAGGGAGGGCAAGCTCTTGAAAACGATTGTGTACTTATCCATAAGAAAATTTCGACGTTGAAAGTTTGAGGTTTCAGGTCTCCAGGCAAACATACCTTAATTAGTAATACTATTAATTTTTTTCACCTAGGCATCTTGCTTGTTCAGGAGTCTAAAAATGCCGATCTGGACATTGCATTTTTCTGTAGTTAAAAGGGGAAATTGTAAGATTGGGAATCTTAACCGAATGGAACAGAGTTTTTTGGAAACTTACTCCAGTAGTTGATAGCACCAATGCCTTCCATGTTATGCTCAGAGCCAGCCTGAGGGCCAGCCCACCAAGCCCTTAGGCTTGGGCAACACTCTCAGGCCCAGGCAAAAAAAAAGTTAAGATCCAATCCGAACAAATTTCACGTTCTCTTCTTTCTCCTGCTCCTCTTCATACTTCCGCAATTCCATCCTTCTGTTTTCTCTGTTCCACCGCATGCATCAAAAATTAGGGCTTTTGCTCAAACTAGACCAACCATCGTCAAACGCTCCAGTCTCCTTGCTGCTAGTTGCCGAATTTCACAACAGCTACCTGTTGCTGCTTCATCTATTTGTCCACACGAATTAAGGTAATATTTTTTCAGGTGCCTGTTAATTCAATGAATGATTTTATTTAGGCTTGATTAGTTGTTTTAAACTGTTAAAGTAACTGCAACTAATTTGTTGATTTCCGGTAATTAGCTGGTTTGATTTCCGCCCCTTTTCGATTTCACTTGTGCTCGACTCTCTAGATTTTCTCTCTTTGCCGATAATGAACTAGGTTCGAATTTATAGTAGTTGCTTCCTGTATTCTTTGCATATTTCTCTGATTTTAGATCTGAAATATGGCTGATGACTTTTGTATATATCTGTGACCTTTTTATTTGAATCATGGCTAATGAGTTTTGTTTATATATCTCCGAGTTTCCACTTAAATTTGTTGTGGATTCCGAATTGAACGGGGTTTGATTTTCTGACTTCTTTATACCTGATTTCGTTGATTTATTTACTTTTACATATATGAGATATACTTTAATATTCAGTCAAAAAAATTTCTTCTGTTGATTTCATTTTTTTGGTTTCAGTGCGTTTATTTAGTCTATCCCAATTAATGTAGGTTAATTTGACAACTGCAAGCAATTAGCTAAGAAAACCCGTGCAAATGAATTCAAATTTTGCAGGTTTCAAATTTGGTTGTGGTTACATGCCTGGAACACCAAGCCTGTGTGACTGTGTATGTGGCTAACTTGATGCCAATACTGTTGAAAGTTGAAACAAATTTGAAAATTTCCTGATTCCAGTTTATGCACTAGCATACATCCAACCTTGGCATTTTATATGTAAACATTAAGCTATATGATAAGTTTGCGGTTTTATTGATATTTGATTTGATACAAGATGGTTTGTTAACAATCGACTCATTTTGACTTAAAAATTCAACTTCTGCAATTTTTTTTTAAAAAAAACTTTTAATGTCAAATGTATTTTGTTTGCTGCCATCTCTATACATTTTGATTTCTCCATAGCAAACATATCAGACAATGCACGTTTTGTGTGTTACAGATTCTCTGTGTTAAAAAAAAAGCAATGGAATTTTATGTTGGAATGGGCAACAATATATAATTGTGGCTTGGGCAGCAATTTACTTGGGCCGGCACTGGTTATGCTCACATTGTTTCCTATTCTCACATCCATGGACCTTGGATTATTGGGGGCACTTGCTATTTAGATGGGAGAAGCACAAGTTCTCTCTACACTTTGATATGGAGCGCTTTTAACAATTCTGCTGACACATGCGAACTCATTGACCTCCTATAAGTAGTAGGCAATACTTAGGGTAAGAAGCGTTCCGACCGCTATAAATTATTATCTGGTTCGTTTTTATATGATTTCAAAGATATGGCCTTCTACATAGGAAATCTCGCTCTATGTATGTTAGGGAATAACACTTGATAGTAAATAACATTGAGTTCATTCAAAGATTCGACCAATATGCTCCAGTGATTGCAAAATCTGCAAATCCTATTATTTTGGGAACATTTCTAACAGTTCTCTTTAATTACGACTTGATATCCACATTTAGATTCAAAACTCATTCAAAATAAAAGTCAGGGGAAATGTTCAAGCTACGTCGAAATCGAAATTACCAATATATGTTTTGGAATCTACAACGTTTTTTGTTTCCTGTAAATAAAAATAAATAATAATAATAATTAAATTTGTCATTTAGATGTAGAAGTTTAAGCATCAAATTGAAATTGTATAATTGAAATCACTACCATTGAATGTAGGATCAATTCTTTTACGTTCTTAAACAGTTTAATGTTCATATGCAAGCAACATTGTAGAATACACGCAGGGACATTTCAAAATATTAACAATTCGAATCAACAATTCAAGTCTTGTTTTTTAAGTTTGGTTTTGATTTAAAATTCAAACGTCACAATTATCGGTATATATCCTATTTTGAAAACCTTGCTTTGCTCCATAAATCATCTCTATGATCTTTTTCTCACTGATATGGTTAATTAATTGGTGTCAAAAGTTTGTTCATTGGCTTAGAAACATGTAGCTTGGTATAAAGTGAAACTCATGGTGTAATCCATCGCTATATAGATAGGATTTGCTGACGGATAACTGAGATGTAAAATGTTTGCTATATATTTTCGTCGGTAATCCCTCGCTAAATAGCGTGCATTTAGCGACGGAATTTTTTTACTGATTTTTTATATTATATATATATCCATTGGTAAAACTCGATGAAATATTTTAAAATGAAATGATAATATATCAGAAAACGATGGTGAAGTGACGGAGAATCGACGTTAATTTTCATCGCAAAATTGTGCCTAAAATACCGATGTGTTTTTAGCAACAGTTGTATTCTGCTGCAATTCCGTCGCTAGTAGGCCTTTAGCGAGGGTTTAGCGATAGATTTTTTGCAAAATCAGTGTTTTCTTGTAGTGTCATGATTTATTCCTTGTGTTATGGATGCTAAACGTTTGGTTTGAAATACCTATGTTTGGTTTTGTGATGTATGTTTAATATGCATGAAAATGAATAAGTTTATATGCCGAAACATATAGCTAGAGATTTTCAAATGATGTGAAACGTTGATATGATGTGTGTTACATGGGGATGTAGATGGGTTTTGAGTTTCATAATTTTCTACGATTGTATGAATTTATTATGTATTTCCTAAGGGTGTATTGCCTTAGGAAATTTTATACACTAATCATGGTATTAACATATATATTAACATGTATATGAATTTTAAATTTGTACAGTACAAAGTACTAGAAAATGTTTATGCTTTGATCAGAATACTTTACATAGACCAATAGGATTTACACAAATATATGGAGTTAGTGAAAGGATATGCTTTATAAAGAAAAAAAATCAGTTTTGCCCAAAATTATTGTCACTACCATTACCTGATTCAGAAGCACCCTTTCGATAAAGCTCAAACCACCCTTTAATAGTGGTGAATGCTGGAAATATCACACGTATGGTATAAAAAGTATTCATGCTTCTTCCACTTTTCTTCCGGTTTTGGATTGGTCCTGATACTTACAAATATTTTGATTTTTAAAGATAGCCGCTCTACAAGAGGCTTTCTCTTTGACTCCTTTAGCATGGTCAAAAGGGTCATTTTCCAAAAAAGAAATATTTTGTAAAGAAGGATTTCTAAACTATAACTTTGAGAGGAATGTAGGCCTTCTCATCGGCACCTTTCAGTGGAATCAGAAGGGGCTTGTTTTCCTTAAATTATATTTTGAGGTTTCAGCCTTTGTTTCTTGGTCTTTGATGAAGGGAACCCTTCATAGGAAATATGCTTGAACTATGTTTTCTAAGCCGAAGCCTATGCTTCCAAAACCATGAAGTCGTTACCTATAGCGACATGCCTTTATAAACCTATTTTCTATAAACTATCTCCTTCGACACAAATAGGGTCAATAAGAAACTTTTTTTTAACCAAATGTTTTAAGGCTATGTCTCTTTGGTTGTCAGCATCGGTAATGACGACAAGAAGAACTTTCATTAAAACATTTGCTAAAAGGTAGTAGAGGCTTTTGCCCTATTGTCTACCGCCATTTATATGACGAGAAAGGCATTGGTTGTTATTTATTGTGTGAAGCAGGAAGGATTAAACCTTTCAGAATGAATTGAATATGGACTTCAAACCTATGAGTGAGTCGAGGGAGATTGGGAATGACATAGGTGTCGTGCCCATTGTAGAGTAAATTGGACTTGATTGAATCCCTTGAAATGCTTATATTATTTGGTGCTTAGCCATTGTGCAGATGTTGCATTTGTATGAAACATTGGGAGGATCCAATAGGTGTAAAATTAGGAAACACCAATTATATAAAATTATAAATAAAGATATCCATGCTCGCGGCTTTGCATTGCACGGAGGATTTACGAAGTTGCTTTCGGTTTTTTGTTAGCGGGGAGGTACTCGGCGAATCATATAACGGGAACAGTACGGTAAAATTGGTTTCGTTTAGTGGGATATGAACCCATGAAGCAGAGAATGGGAATCAAAGATAGAATGAGGTTTTGGCTCCATTGCCTAGCAGTGTAATTTTTTGCGAAGCACAATACAGGAGTATAACAGGAGATGGGAATCCATTATGTACAGCATGTTTTATGTTATTATTGTTATAATTGTACTAACCATTGTAGTGTAGAAGCGCATGGTTAGTCCTATTTCGTAGCATGATTATAACAAGAAGAAAACCCGTTCTGCTATGCGGTGTCATCTCTTTGGATATCACTTGTGTCAGCTAACAAGGTTATTATTGACAACAATCTTTTTGACTGACCTGTAGTTTTTTTCCCCTTAAATTTTCGGGTACTCAATTGAGTAAGCTGAGGGTTAAGTCATTTGGGTGTCTTCTTTGAAAAACCTTCTGAAGTCATGCACGGGCTATTGCTCTTTAGGAGTTCCACTATGTTTTGTTTTACCTTTTGGATGAATGTATTGAAAAGTTTATAACTGTCACTATTTAGACGTTGATTAACTAAAGAAGCATCTTCATATGTCACTCTCGGATATTGTATCTTGTACTAACTTATAGTTTCTCTGAACGGGTTATGCGAAGGGTTGTATGAATGAAATATTCTTTCAATGAATGTTTTGTGAAATTTTCCATGCTCCCATAATGTTATGGTTGATTAACAGCCTATTTTCTATGACCAAAAATGGACACTAGAGATAACTACAGCATCTGTAGCGTTAGCTTCTGGTCTTAGAGAATGCGGTGTTACACACTTGTAGTTTTCGTCATTTTATTTCCTAATATTAAGTCAGTATCTCCCAAAATTTTCACCCTAAATTAAGAGGATAAAAGGTCTATGCATCATATACTACAACAAAGTTTAATTCAAATATCAACATATCATTGACATAGAGGAAAATAATCACACAATGTTGACCAAAAATCTTTGAATATTCTCAGGAATCAGAAGCATCATCCACATAACCTTTATTTAACAGGGTCCTATTAAAATTTTCATAACAGTGTTTAGGAGAATGTTTTAGGCCATAAAGTTACCTTCTTAGTCTGTAGACCTTATTCTCTAGACCAACTACCACACAACCAATAGGTTATTCCACATAAATTTTTCCTTTTAAGTCACCATTAAGAAAATTACTTTTCATATCCATTTGGTGCACTATTAGATTATGAATGGCAGTTAAAGCAACTAAAGTTCTAATAGTACCCATCTTAGTGACAAGAGAATCAAAGTAATCAAAGTCCTTATTTTGACTGAAACCAACGTCCAATAGCCAAGCCTTAAATCTATATACATTATCATCAGCTTTTGATTTCTTTCTAATGATCCATATAGTCGTAGTTGGTTTGAAGCCTTTAGGTAGGTCAACTAAGTCCCCATTATGGTTAGATGTTGTAGAGTCTACTTATTTTTGATAGTTTCCAAAAGTTAACATCCCTAGAGTTAATTGCCTCTTCATATGTTTTAGGAATTTCCTTAATTAAAAGCATATAAACAATGGCATCATTGATCTTTACATTATTAGGGGTATTCTGCTAAAAAATGATTTTGAAGTTAGAACCAAGGTTAATCTATATACATTATTTTTTACTCCTTCTATGTTCACTGTTAGATTTAGTGGAAATAGTTGGTTGATTGGGAAAAGGCAATTGTATACCATTATCAGTAGCAAAACTGAAAGGGTTCATTATCAAAAAAAAAAAAAAGGAATTTTTTTTCAAAAAATAAGCTTATAGCCCCAATCCTTTAAAGACATGAACCTATATGCATCACTATTGGAAGCATAACCAAAGAACACACGATGAACTGTTTTAACAATACGCCATAAACGGACTACCGCAATGGAAAAAAATGTTGGCACAAGCCCAAAAAATGTTGGCATAGGTCTTTGGCAACATTTTTAGAGTGATGCAATTTTCACCGTTGCTACAGACCTCAAAGGCAACATTTTGACTATGTACGGCAACACAACAAATATTGTTATAGTAGAACCTTATTCAGGTCTATAGCAACATCCTTAGGTATCTTAAGCAACGTCTTAAAATGTTGCTATAGATATTAAATTTTTGAGTTTGTTTGGGTGAGCTACTTCCATAATACTACATACAATAGTACAAAAACTACTTGCATAATACCACATACAATAGTACTACAGCCACTTGCATAATATAACACATACACCACTTGCATAAGACAACATTCGTAGTTTCATTTCAAAACATACAACAGTACACATCACAACTCATCATCAACAACTCCAAAAAGACGAAACATGAAAAAAATTATGAAGAAAAATTGTCTATACATGTTATTTCACTTGGATGGTACTTCACCACACTACATTGCCATAAGTATACACAAAACAATCTCAAACATGATCCAGGACATAGCTAAAGCTCTTGCAAAGAATTTTTCTCCTTTCTCGTGCTTTCCACATTTAATGCGCATAAAAGCCAACTCTACCTTCATATCAGCCACAAATTCATCGGCTTTTGCCCTTTTTTGCTTTTGCTTCAACAACTTGCCTTCAAGTGTCTTCCTTTCCATGAGAAATTGCAATATAGTATTTTTCTTTTTCCATTAATTTAATAGGAGTATCTTCCATTTCATCATTGCTATTGATTTCACCTACTTCGTCGTGCCACATAAAATACCCGCAATCGCTATTCTGCACAAATGTTAAATTCTCGACTAAAACATCACTGAGAAATACGATAATCGACAAAGCAACCAAAATACCTAATTTATACTTACAGGCCACATGGAGTGTAATGAACCATGGGACTTTCAACTCTGAAAATCGACACAAGTACCGTGTCAACTATTCGAGCATCAGGAATACTGGATCATTAATAGAAAGAAGTTAGAGGGTGAGAAATAGAAAGAAAGTTAGAATAGAAGAAGAAGAAGATCACAACAGAACATAATCAGAGAAACATGAATCTCACAGCAGAACGAACAAAATATATTACATAACAAATTTTGAAATACAAAACTATATTTGTACTTACATACATCATCAGAGCACATCACATATATTTCACAGCGAAAATAAACCCTATATCAATCTAACGTTGAAGCCTCCTTCTCCAAGCTCCTCCAAGTGTATCTGTAAAATCCTGGCTACTTGACTGCCCGTACAAATTTGGGCACCAAAGAGTATAGGGTAAAATAAAACAAAATAAACTCTGGGTCAGTCATGGGATTGGTGTGAGTAAACTTCAACCATATGGCTTAACTTCGAAAAATTCTTTTGAAAGAAAGGATAAACGTAAGACCGATCCACACATAAATATGGATGGTTTTTACCTTACAATAACCCAAAAAATTTTGAAATCAATATTTTTCTGATATTATAATAATGTCTAATACAAGTAAATAACAATCTAGCAGAACGCTTTAATCTCATGCTCTACGTACATAGTATACACTCAAAACTACGAGCGCTTATTGGAGAATGGATTTCCAACTATGGCAAGGTATTGGACCACTTCCGACATTGTACCTCTAGAGAAAATACACTAGAATTCAACAAGAACATCTTGAAACCCAGGCTAAACATAATCGGCCCCTCATTTCGCTTGAGAGTACTGAATATATTGTCACCCTACGGTTTGGGCCCAGCCGTAATCTTGGGAGATATAGAAGCGAAAGAAGAACAAATTTAAATTTCTATAGATGGTGATACCCTTTTGATGGGTGCGACCCACATAGCCATGCGACCTACCAGATTTTCTACCATTTCCTGGTTGAAGAGGATTGAGATCATAACTAATCCTAAGACAGATCTCAACTTCATTTACTTTGAGCGCCACATCATCATCTTCATTTACTTTGAATGCCACATCGTTATACCTGCCAAATCAAAAATTGATTTCCCAAAAATACCACGGGTATAAAGCTAAGAGAAATGAATTCCTCTGCCACCAACATAAGTACGTTTGAAGAGATCAACTTACGCGGTTTATTAGATATACTCTGTCAGACATTCATCCATACAAGTTGTCCTAGGACTGGACAAACCGAAGGCACTATTATGTAAACCCATCTTAGGCAATTTCTACCTTGGATCGCCAAAACAGCCCTTGCATAAACTGCGGCTTCAACCGACTTCGGTATATTTGATTCGCAATGCTTATGTCCATATAGAGGGGTTATCAAATAATAAATTTGATCCCGGTCTCTCCGTATTGACAACGGAAATGGTCCAAAAACTTTGATAGCCGGTTATTTAACTATCAAAGGAAAAATATCCATATAATCAACGATCTTATTTCCAAATGGAAATTTGACCAATCAATCATAAATCAATATTAAGCTCTTTTGAATTGATTTATTTTAAATTTATTCATTTCCTAATTTCCCATATCTCCCAGATATTTCTTAAAACCCATTTTTCCTTTCATGATTCTCGAAAAATATTTCCATCTATTATAAACCATTTATTTTCTATATTCTAGAAAATATTTCTTATTAACATCAGAAAACATTTCCATATATTCACAAATTCTTATTTTCTATATTTAGAAAATATAAGTTAATAATCATTGGAAAACCTTTCCACTCTTCACAAATTCTTATTTTCTATATTTTAGAAAATATATGTTATTAATATGGTAAAACGTTTCCATTTCGTATTCCCGCATCACTATCCTTTCTCATTCATTAGTCCCTAACCGTAAACTAGTAAGAGAACAATGTCCTAAGTATCAACCCCGAAGACTGAAATCAGCATCAGATCGACACTTAGAAAACCATTCAACTTAACTAATCTCCAGTCAGTTTATAATTTCCATAATTTCATTCTTAATTTCTTATGAACAAAAATCATTTCATTTTCTATGTTTAGAAAATATTTCTGTTAATTGGAAAACGTTTCCAAAATCTATAGATTTAAACCAATGTTGCATAAAACATTGATTATAACGATAGCATTATAATACCTGCTTCTAAAATATTTAAATTATAACTTTGATTCTTTATTTAGAATAAATAAATCAATAAATATTAATTAAAACGGAAAGTAAATAGTACCTTCCAGAATTTGATATAATCAAATTTCAATGTATAACTCTCTTTTGAAAAGCCTTTATTCAATTAACGTTCTGAACATCGGAATAATTCCACTATTTCAAGTCAACTCAATTACTAAATTCACTTTGAGTTCATCATTTACAAAACATTACTAGTTTCCTTTTATAACCATTTAATCTGCAAAACGTTTGCTTTTAAATCATTATTCACTATAAATTGTGAGCATTTTTCCTTTATATAATTTTGGACTCGTTATGTCAATTTAAATCTTAATTCCAATTTATAATTATTATTACAGATTCATATTCTTTTTACTGAATCGTTTTAAAACCTTACATTCCTATTCCATTTCATTATCAAGTTTGTAATTCCTTATCGATTTTATATTTGATTGAGAAATATCGATTTCAAACTGAATAATAATTATCTTGCTAGATTCTGAATTATATAACATATAATTTCCTGGGAATAAACTATTTTTATAACTTCGACATAGTCGAATTCTGATTATAAATCCTTATGGATTTATATCATTCTATTTACATTTTCGAACATCGAAATAATTCCAATGTTTTCTTTGAAACAATTTCCCATTTCCCTTTTGTTTTCATTCTTGACTTTACATTCCCAAATTATCCGACCATAATTATTTCACCTCATTTATAAGCATTTTTCATAAATCAAACTACTTGTTTTATTTATTAAAACGGTTATTATATTCTAGTTTATTTGAAAACTCAATTTCTATTTGAAAATAGATTTTCCTTTTTAAAAACTCAATTCCTTTCCAATATATTTTTACGGTATTTAAATGCCAAATATATCGGGTCAATGTTATTTCAACATCCCAAAACACACAACAGTCAATCACATACCATTTATCACATCATATAACATAATATATGGAAAACAGTAATATAAATGTTGAGGAATCCAGTTGGATCCCTCCAACCTATTCTCCTACATCCACAGACGTTAATCAACATAAATAACATAAATTTCATATCAATATGAGATATCATAATAACTGGAATCAATATTTTAGCTAACGATATGTATATAACTATTATTATAATTTCAACCAATATATTAGCAATTCATCCAAACAACCATCACACAACATTTAATCATCATATATAAATTTTAAAATATGTTTATAAAATTATAAAACTGAACAGAATTAGTGAGTTTACTTAGTTTGGTCATTAATCGTTAAATAACGATTAACGTTCAATAAATCTGGTCAGACGTTTTATTCTGCCATAATTTCTAACGTGCTCCAAATGGTTTTGAACCAACTCCACAACGTAGTCTACATTTGTACGGTTCTAAGGAATCAAACCATTCGCAATTCTGATATTGTATGTGCAAGATATAATATTAAGAAGTTAATATACATCTAAATAAGATAAAAACTTAGAATTTTAATTCCTTTAGGCCTTACCCTTTTATTTCCTTGGCCCACATACAATTAAAAACCACGTAAATAGGTCTTTCTTCCTCCCCGTTGTAGTTCCAACTCCAGAAACTTATACCGGTCATTTACATGTTGTCGCGACCCTCATTCTCCTCCAATCTCCCACGAAACCAACCGAAACCGCCACCATTAAACTCCTCTTTGAACTCTCCTTCCCCGTACATGTGATCGAACTACACTTCATGTATTCTACTACGTCGAAGAACAGGTGAGTAAGGCTACAGTGCGTCGAACGACATTAATTCGTGTTGAACTCCCTCAATTTCTTCCAGCAACTGCTAATCGAAGACACGAACCCGAATATAATGGTCATTTCTCCAATCAAAGCTCCCAAAACTCGAATACATGAACCCTAGGTACCACCGACTAGCACCGGAACATTTTCAGCGATCCAAAACATGGTTAAATTCTTCCAATAGTATACCCAATTGTAGAGAATCGCGCCAGGATCATGATATATAAGTTTGAGGATTTATTGATTTCTATTTGGATTATTACGAAATTTCTAAACTCGCGTATGGTTTGTTTTAGAAGAAATACTAGCGGCGTGAAGTTTGGTTGACTAGGGAAAGAGGAAATTAGGTTTAGGTAGTGTATTTATAGGATAGTATAGCTTAAAGGTACACATTATATTTTTATATTAATTTATACTCGATCGTTATCGCAATTCTTCATTTAAAATTTCGTGTGGTCACACATGATTCTCAAATTCGATGAATATAGGCAGACAGTTATAGAACAACATTATGGATCGTCAAATTCCGAGTCCGTTTGCTCACACAGCGTTATTTTAAATTCAAATTATCATTCGATTCACGTTTAAATTCCGCATTGTCACAAAATAATTCCAATTGTAAATTTGAAATCTAGCAATAATTAATCATTACAGAACTATTAAAATTTGTTTCATCGAAAACGGAGGTCGTTTGCAAAATAGTTGTTTTCTAAGGTCTAAATAAACTAGTAAAATATTAATATATTCAAAACAATTTAATTTAATAAAAATAAATTATTATTTTCGTATATATATATATCTAAATAGACATCACATAGCTCCAAAATAAACTTATTTGGATTCATAACTCGATATTTCAAAATCAAAGTTAAATCGATATTCAATTTATATTAAAACACTTTTATTTATTAATTAAATCGTTATAATATATAAATGATTCCATAATGACTTTCTGGAAAATTGTTTTGGACATAACTTACAATCTATAAGACGAAATCTCCATTTTTCTCTTCCATTAGAAAAATGTAGCTTAAGAGATTCAAACATTTCTTGTTTCAAAGAAATTCGACTTATAACAAATCCTATATATTCAATTGAAGTTCAAAACGTTAAATTATGAACTCTCACGACGTTATGAGCTCATTTTAAATTATAATATAATTAATACGTTTAAACGTCGTTTAATAAATAAATTCATTGTTATAATTCAATTCTAAACTGAATTAAATATTATAAATGATCCAATTCACACAATATTGCAAATTATATTATTCCCGACTATTTCAAAATTTATAATTTATTATCCCACTATAAATATTAATTAAATATTCCAAATTTATTTAATTCAAGTCAATTAATTTACCAATGTGATATTTAGATAATTAAATACATTAATTATTGAACTGCTAAAAATACAGGACGTTACATGGAGCAACCAAAAAACTTCTTCTCCGCATTCAACCTTACCTTCACAGTCCCCATCATTGCTGGAATTTTGTGGTGGCAATGCTTACTTCTCGCCGCTATTGTTGAAGTTGAAGTAGAAATTTATTGAGTGATCATTGAACTCAAAGATGGACAGATCAATTACATATATATATACACATACATGCGAATATGAATATATGCATGTATATTTGTGTATATGAATTAATTTTTTAACAACTATACATGTTCAAGAAGATGTACAGATCAATTACACAAGCACTCGAACAAGAAACAGGGGAAAACAACATATATCCGAATATATTCACCACAATCTTCATAATATCCACGAACTAGTAGCATATATCCATAAACAAGATTCAGATCATATTGAATACAGTTCTAGTTAAAACCCACAAACAAAATTTGTAATAACCCGGAAATCTGAGCCAATTTAAAAAATTTATTTTGGCAATTTTAGCGAATTTTGATTATTTAAAATGAATTATTTTAAATAATAACGACGAGAAATTTATTTTGAATATAATTCGAACGTATATATTCATTTGAATCGTCGTTAGAATATAAATATTTATTTATATCTATAAAAGGAATTGAAAATAGCGCGGTAGTTCGATAATTCGATTTCAAACTTCAAATGAATGTACCGGGTGCAAAATAGACCAGATTTTAGTGAAACCAAAAATAATAGGATCTAATTGAGAATATCTTTCCAACAAATCAGGAAAATCAAAATTTCATAGCGGGAATCAAAAGATATGTCCAGTTGAAAATTCTGAATAGTCGATATGGAATTCAGGCCCTTAAAAATGGAAATTTTGCAAACGAGCTCGGATTTCGACGAAACCACTTTTGTTGGGTCCATGATGTAAAGTTGTTGCTAGATTTCAATTTTCGTAATTTTTCGAATCAATATGTGAGCGTGGCAAAGGAAAACGCGTTTGACCACTTTTAGTTGATTTTAATCGACTGGAAAATGATCATTTTTCAAACGGTCTCAGAATTCGACGAAACTAGTTTTGTTAGGACCGTATCGTCAATACGAAGCTAGAAAATATTTTTCTGGAATTTTTAGAGGCTGTATGTGACCCCGGTAAATTGAAATGCACGTTCAAATTCAATATATAGAGTTATATGTTGATTTTGACGAAAGCTGATCGAAACGATCAAATCAGCTTACGATACATATCCCATTGTGTTCGGAATGGGGGTATTTAGTTGGGGGCGACAGTCGTTGGGTTCGTTTTGGTGTTCGAAATAAAAATTAACCTTTTTGACTAAAATAATATAAAATATATTAATATATAACCCTAGGTCAGAGTTTTTATTGGTCAAAATTCATTTCTTTGGTCAACTCGGTAAACCGCGACTCCTTCTTCCTCAAAATCCCGTCGCTCCTCAAAAGCCCCCCCCCCCCGGCCCTCGCCGCCTCCGCTCAGCCTACCCCCGCCTCTTCTGACCGCCACGCCCCTCCTCTTCCCTCCCCTTTGCTTCTCCTCTCTCCAGTCAGCGACGTGAGCCCCAATGCTCCCACGAAAGCCACCTCGTTGGAGACCGCATCGCCGCACCCCCCCCCCCCCCCATTCTCCGCCGGCGCCGCCACTCTCTCCCCTCCCTTGGACCTCCGGCGGCTGCCACATCACCCCCCCTCGATCCAGAAATTTTTACTGTAAGTATATATAATTTTCTATTCTTTTTATTTTATTTAGTAGTGGCATTATTTTCAATGGGATTTTTAATTTAGTAAAGGCCGGATTTTTACCTTAGAAAGATCAGATTTTTAAAGTGTAAAGAAATGATTTTTCTTATATGAACATTAGCAAAAAGAAATGATTTTTATATATTGAATAGCATAATAAAAATTCGATTTTTATATATTGAATAGCGAAGTAAAAATTCAATTTTTATATATTGAATAGCATAGTAAAAATTCGATTTTTATATATTGAATAGCATAGTAAAAATTCGATTTTTCTATAGTGAATAGCGAAGTAAAAATATGATTTTTATATATTGAATAGCATAATAAAAATTCGATTTTTATATATTGAATAGCGAAGTAAAAATTCGATTTTTACATATGTAGAGAATACGGGCGGAGAAAGTGACAAGAGGCAAGAGCGGCAAAGATTTCTACAAAAAAAGAGTTGTGGGATTGGATTAGCTAATAAGTGAGAACTTCTCACTCTTTAATTTTAATTTCTAGTTAAAATATATACTAGGATGCAGACGGTGTTTAGTAGCACCCGACACTCGTCGTCCGCAGACCATGGACGGCTTGTATGCTTGTTTTTTGATTTTGATTTTGATTTTGATGTGTAGTTGATTGTGTGATGTGATGTGAAATGAAATAAAATATTTTATAGTGGAAAATATTTTATAGTTAAAAATAGAATTTTTAACGTGTATTTAAAATGAAATAAAAATAAACAAATCGGACGATTTGTTTATATACACACATTTGACTGATATTGATTGGGACGATAAATTTTACACATCGCCCAACTGCACAAATAAAATCTGTGTTTGATTGTTTGAAACCCCACAGGGGTATTGGGATGATATTTGACGTACACTAATCCCGATTGTTTAGTTGTATGTCGATCGATTGATTGACAGACTGTTATGAGCGTTAAATATTTATATTTGATGCTTATACAGTGTAGAATGCACTTTGGATGATGGTTGATTATTCATCATTGTTATTGTATACATGTGTTGTAGAAAATCCATATAATTGACATTATATGGTAATTGATTGGGCCTCATTCCATATTTGAAATAGAAATATTTGAAATAGAAATATTTGAAAAGGAAATATTTGAAAAGGAAATATTTGAAAGAGAATATTTGAAAATAGAAATATATGAAGCCGTATTGATTAGATTGACGCCATTTTGACGTGAACGATATTTATATCGATTTTATTCATTTTATAATGAATATCGAAAGTGATTTCAAAATCTGATATTTTGAAAAGAATTAGAATTCGAATTGAATAGAATAGAAATTGAATTCGAATTGAATAGAATTGAAATTGAATATAAATGAATTCGAATTGAAACAGAATAGAATAGAAATGAATTCGAATTGAAACAGAATAGAATAGAAATGATTTCGAATTGAAATTGAATGTAAATGAAATTCGAATTGAAATTGAATTAAAATCGATTTGAAATGAATTTAAAACGAATTTATATCGGAATATTCAATTTTGATAGGAAATTGAATATGAAGTTGAAACCTTTTTGAAAAGGAATTTAAAACGATTTATAAAGCACGTTTTGAATGGAAATCGACGAAGTATATATTATATATATTATATATAATATAATGGCCTGAATAGAACGCGCCGTGCCGCGGCAGTTCACGAATTTCGACCATTGACTTCGAGTGGATATTGCGGGAGATCCGACCGTCGGATTCTCCTAAAACCGGAACCGTTGGGTTCGTATCGAAAAGAGATTTCTAACGAATATTAGAAATTAGAAATCTAACGGTTGGATTTGGAATTATGTCCAAATCAAATTTGAAAAAGGTCGCTGTAAGTGCAGTTCGATGGCCGTTGTTGGAAATCGACTGTACGGGCCTTGATAAAATTATTAAAAATATCAATAATTAATGTAAAATCATAAAAAATGATTTGGAAAGAATTGGGATGAAAAAATCCATATTTGAAAAGATAAAAATAGATTTTTATCGAAATGAACTAGTTTTGAACTAGAATAATAATTTATTTATTTTTAAAATAAATAAATTTGATTTGAAAGGGTTTTAAAAGTAACCAGGATTTCAAATAGTTGAATTGGAATGGATTTGAATCGAAATTGTCTTCGGAATATTTCGATGTTGGATTTCGTGATTATACATGTATCGTTATGGAAATTTGAAAGATATATATATATATATCGTTATTTCCAATACGATATAAGGTTGGTCGTAGAATTTGATGTTGAATATAAGCCGTTATGTTTTCTATTCAGAGCCTTGTATTTAATATCAAATGTGATTTGGGTTTGTCGTGAATGGTGTCTTCATTAACACTGTTCTTAAGCCCAGTTGAGAAAAGGATTAAATCTTTTTATTTAGATTTAATGAAGTGAGCCAATTAAATAATATTTAATTGGAATTGAATTGATATTGATTTTTGGGTTTATCATGAACAGTGTTTTAAATAACACTTGTTCTTTAACCCGATAATTAATGGAATGTGATTTTGGGTTGTCGTGAATGGTATCTTCAATAATACTGTTCTTAGACCCAAAGAAGTTAAGAAAATCAGAAACTAATTGGAGATTAGTTAAGTTGAATGGTTTCTTGTGTATTGATCTGATATTGGTTTCGGCCTTCGGGGTTAATACTTAGGGAATTGCTCAATTGCTGATTTACAATTAAGGACTGATTGAAATGTGATGTGATTTTGGGTTTATCGTGAACCGTGTTTTAAAAGACACTGATTCTTTAACCCAATCAAAGATTAAAACTAAGTGGAGTTTTAATGAATCTTTAATTAGATTGAAAAGATCGAGGATGGAGTATCACCGGTTTTGCTCCTGGCGATAGTTAAATCTTTAATTAGATTTAAACGTGAAATGGTAATTGAATTTACCGATAACACCGGGGTGTTAGATATGAAGTATAACCAGTTTTACTTCATGGGATGAATAGGTTGGGATTGGGAAATTAAAACAAATGATTACTTCGGTAAGGTTCGTTAATCCCGACTAGTTGAATCGATATTCAAAAATAGATTAAAGAATAAATTTCAAGGAGTTTATCTTTGATAAAATTAATGGGAACATTTCCCTAAGAATGTGAAAATTTAGAAACTAACTGTCGGTTAGCTAAGCAGAATGGTTTTCTGGGTATTGATCTGATGTTGGTTTCGGCCTTCGGGGTTAATATTTGGGAAATTATTCTCTTGATTAATTTACGGTTAGTGACTGATGAATTGGAATGAGGCGTATGTTGTGTTTTTGTAACACGTATTTATAATATACGCGAGTTATTCAGAAAGACCGGGTTTATCCCATTCTAAATAACTGATTCGACGATTAGTCGAGGATGAAGACAATGGTTGAAGACCGGAGGTCTTCACGTCATTTGGATAATTACTAATGATCTTGATTGGGCCGTACACCCAAGATGAGGGAATCAGTTGGTGATCGTCCAGACGTACTTGGAGATCGATGGATATGCGGGGTACTAGGTGCCTCCGGTTTCGTTCAGACCCAGAACGGACTTGTAAATGGACTGTGTGTCTGACATGGGATTTCATTACGTGTGACTGATATCGGTTGCATAGAGTGGTTTGCCTGTGTGGCATGCTAAGGTGCAAATGATCAAGGCTTCTGTTGGAAAGCAGAGTCTTGTGGTTGATGATCAAAGCATGGCCTTTGTGGCATAGCTTTGTGTAGCGTTAATTCGCGAGCCTCACACCCCGGTGTGAACCAAAACGGGAGAAGTACCTCAGGGAGGACTTGCGTTTATTTCTAGTTAGGAGTGGTGTCAGTGCTTAAACTGGCTAACGAGTTTGACTCATGTGGTTGTTGCTGTTGCGAGGCGCCTCGGTTTGATCGGACGATCCGGGTCCGATGGATCATTCGTTGGCTCATTTACGCCCCATAGGGCGGTGAGACGTATTGTTCAGGCATAATAATCCACTTCGGTGGACCGGCCCTGACGATCAAGGACTTGCCTGCGCGCTTGCCTGAGACTCGGACTAGACAGTCTCGAATCGGTTGAGGACGATCCCTGGCCTCGGTTCGCAGATGGAAATCCAATTTCCAAATACGTGACATTTGCGGTTTTGATTGTAGAGCCTAGTATGGCGACATGATATATGGTACCCATGCCGCCTATGATTGATATTTAAGATTTGAAGTTGCCTTATACACTATGCACTTATAATAGTATCAAATGATTTGTTTTAAACATATCAAGCATGCTTTGGCTATTATAAGGGAAAACCCTATCCCTCGGCTTGCGTTGCATTGTGTGATAGGACCTGGGTCTTATAATAGCTTCATTTTTCTTTATTTAGCATTGCGCTGTTGTTAATGCACTGGTATTCTTGGGAGGAAATCCGTTCCGTGTTATACGGCGTGGTCCCTTGATTTACCTAACTTTATAATAAATATTAATAACTGTTTTAGTTCTCACACCAGTCCCATGACTGACCTGGAGTTTATTGTTTTAAACTAAACTCTGGGTGCCCTTATTTTGACACGGGCAGCTAGTAGTTTTGGTTTTGCAGATTTATATTCACAGGATCCTGGTTTACAGCTGGAATGTTATCCGGAAAGCTTTGTATCCGTATATCTCTTCTAGTTGTGTATTGGATTATTTTCCGCTGCTATGTAATTTATTGTAATCTCTGATATTTTTGTGTAATATTTATTTGTTTATACTCTGTATATTCTTGTAATCTGAAGCATTGTTGTAATATACAATGAAATGTTCTTCCGTCTGCGTTTCTATTTTGTCTTGTTCTTGAAACAATCAGGCGTTTCGAACGGTCTGGGTCGGTTTAGCGACTGATTCGGATCGAGCGGAATTCCCGGTCGTTACATCGTGGTATCAGAGCTTTGGTTTACAAAGCTCAGAGAACAAGACACATTAGAACCATACGAAAGAATTCATCAGATATTGGATTAGTAATATCCCATGAGAATGACTCGCTAGAGATAGGATCAGTAGTATCCTAGAACGAGTGTGAAGAGTATATTTTTAAAATGAAAACAAATTTTGTTTTAAAAATTTAAATCAATTATACGTATTTGATTATTTATTTATAGTGATTTGGGCAATCCAATATATAAAGATTTTGCATATATGTCTTGCAAACGTGTGTTCGAAGTTTTAATATACTGGGTAGATATAGAATCCCTCTAGTGCCCGGGGATAATTCTGGTGACGGGGCACCATCGCCAGTATTTATTTTCGAGTTTCGAAAGTGAGATTTCTATATATTTCCAGTTGACTGGTGTGAGAACCGAAACTAGATAGGGCATATTGTTGTGATTTGGCATCAAAAATCTGATTTTTTGACTATGTATCAAAGTTATGAATTTCAAAAGCTAATCAACTAATTGATTGATGGTTGTGTTATTGATTATTGGTTGATTTATTAAAATTTGTACCATATGGCCTAACTGTATCAAATAGTGAATTATATTGGAAATTAGTCGCATTTGCTTGCATATACATGTACTTACATTAAACAGGTCATAGCAAGGAGGCTAGAGTAGAGAATAAAATTTGTTTGCCCGACAAATAGGTACATGTTTACCATAATTTACTGTTTTGTTTGGGTGATGATGGTTTTATGAGCCGATTGGCTAGCCGCTTGGCTTTTTCTTTTTCTTTTTGAGATCTAAAGGCCTATATGGCAATTTCGGGATTTTCCCGTGGCTCACGGTGCAGGGGAGGTTATGGCGAAATTTTTCGAAAATTTAGGGTGTTAGCCAAATTTTTGAAATTTTTGAAAAGTTCTTAGAAACTGAAAAGTTTGAGAACTTAAGCCGTAGTCAAAATAAAGGAAGTTGAGTTGGTATTTAAAACAACTTTCGGCTTTGTTCCTTTTCGGGGACGAAAAGTTTTAAGTGGGGGAGATTGTAATAACCCGGAAATCTGGGCCAATTTAAAATTTTTATTTTGGCAATTTTAGCAAATTTTGATTATTTAAAATGAATTATTTTAAATAATAACGACAAGAAATTTATTTTGAATATAATTCGAACGTATATATTCGTTTGAATCGTCGTTAGAATATAGATTTATTTATATTTATAAAAGGAATTGAAAATAGCGCGGTAGTTCGATAATTCGATTTCAAACTTCAAATGAATGTACCGGATGGAAAATAGACCGGATTTTAGTGAAACCAAAAATAATAGGATCTAATTGAGAATATCTTTCCAACGAATCAGGAAAATCAAAATTTCATAGCGGGAATCAAAAGATATGTCCAGTAGAAAATTCTGAATAGTCGTTATGGAATTAAGGCCCTTAAAAATGGAAATTTTGCAAACGAGCTCGGATTTCGACGAAACCACTTTTGTTGGATCCGTGATGTAAAGTTGTTGCTAGATTTCAATTTTCGTAATTTTTCGAATCAATATGTGAGCGTGGAAAAGGAAAACGCGTTTGACCACTTTCAGTTGATTTTAATCGACTGGAAAATGGCCATTTTTCAAACGGTCTCAGAATTCGACGAAACTAGTTTTGTTAGGACCGTATCGTCAATACGAAGCTAGAAAATATTTTTCTGGAATTTTTAGAGGCTGTATGTGACCCCGGTAATTTGAAATGCGCGTTCAAATTCAATATATAGAGTTATATGTTGATTTTGACGAAAACTGATCGAAACGATCAAATCAGCTTACGATACATATCCCATTGTGTTCGGAATGGGGGTATTTAGCTAGGGGCGATAGTCGTTGGGTTCGTTTTGGTGTTCGAAATAAAAATTAACCTTTTTGACTAAAATAATATAAAATATATTAATATATAACCCTAGGTCAGAGTTTTTATTGGTCAAAATTCATTTCTTTGGTCAACTCGATAAACCGCGCCTCCTTCTTCCTCAAAATCCCGTCGCTCCTCAAAAGCCCCGCCCCTGGCCCTCGCCGCCTCCGCTCAGCCTACCCCCGCCTCTTCTGACCGCCACGCCCCTCCTCTTCCCTCCCCTTTGCTTCTCCTCTCTCAAGTCAACGACGTAAGCCCCAATCCTGCCACGAAAGCCACCTCGCCGGAGACCGCATCGCCGCACCTCCCCCATTCTCCGCCGGCGCCGCCACTCTCTCCCCTCCCTCGGACCTCCGGCGGCTGCCACATCACCCCCCCCCCTCGATCCAGAAATTTTTACTGTAAGTATATATAATTTTCTATTCTTTTTATTTTATTTAGTAGTGGCATTATTTTCAATGGGATTTTTAATTTAGTAAAGGCCGGATTTTTACCTTAGAAAGATCAGATTTTTAAAGTGTAAAGAAATGATTTTTCTTATATGAACATTAGCAAAAAAGAAATTATTTTTATATATTGAATAGCATAATAAAAATTCGATTTTTATATATTGAATAGCGAAGTAAAAATTCAATTTTTATATATTGAATAGCATAGTAAAAATTCGATTTTTATATATTGAATAGCATAGTAAAAATTCGCTTTTTCTATAGTGAATAGCGAAGTAAAAATATGATTTTTATATATTGAATAGCATAATAAAAATTCGATTTTTATATATTGAATAGCGAAGTAAAAATTCGATTTTTACATATGTAGAGAATACGGGCGGAGAAAGTGACAAGAGGCAAGAGCGGCAAAGATCTCTACATAAAAAGAGTCGTGGGATTGGATTAGCTAATTAGTGAGAACTTCTCGCTCTTTAATTTTAATTTCTAGTTAAAATATATACTAGGATGCAGACGGTGTTTAGTAGCACCCGACACCCGTCGTCCACAGACCATGGACGGCTTGTATGGTTGTTTATTTGATTGTGATGTGTAGTTGATTGTGTGATGTGATGTGAAATGAAATAAAATATTTTATAGTGGAAAATATTTTATAGTTAAAAATAGAATTTTTAACGTGTATTTAAAATGAAATAAAAATAAACAAATCGGACGATTTGTTTATATACACACATTTGACTGATATTGATTGGGACGATAAATTTTACACATCGCCCAACTGCACAAATAAAATCTGTGTTTGATTGTTTGAAACCCCACACGGGTATTGGGATGATATTTGACGTACACTAATCCCGATTGTTTAGTTGTATGTCGATCGATAGATTGACAGACTGTTATGAGCGTTAAATATTTATATTTGATGCTTATACAGTGTAGAATGCACTTTGGATGATGGTTGATTATTCATCGTTGTTATTGTATACATGTGCTGTAGAAAATCCATATAATTAACATTATATGGTAATTGATTGGGCCTCATTCCATATGTGAAATAGAAATATTTGAAAAAAAAAATATTTGAAATAGAAATATTTGAAATAGAACTATTTGAAATAGAAATATTTGAAAAGGAAATATTTGAAAGAGAATATTTAAAAATAGAAATATATAAAGCCGTATTGATTAGATTGACGCCATTTTGACGTGAACGATATTTATATCGATTTTATTCATTTTATGATGAATATCGAAAGTGATTTCAAAATCTGATATTTTGAAAAGAATTAGAATTCGAATTGAATAGAATAGAAATTGAATTCGAATTGAATAGAATTGAAATTGAATATAAATGAATTCGAATTGAAACTGAATAGAATAGAAATGAATTCGAATTGAAATTGAATAGAATAGAAATGATTTCGAATTGAAATTGAATGTAAATGAAATTCGAATTGAAATTGAATTAAAATCGATTTGAAATGAATTTAAAACAAATTTATATTGGAATATTCAATTTTGATTGGAAATTGAATATGAAGTTGAAACCATTTTGAAAAGGAATTTAAAACGATTTATAAAGCACGTTTTGAATGGAAATCGACGAAGTATATATTATATATATTATATATATAATATAATGGCCTGAATAGAACGCGCCGCGCCGCGACAGTTCGCGAATTTCGACCATTAACTTCGAGTGGATATTGCGGGAGATCCGACCGTCGGATTCTCCTAAAACCGGAACTGTTGGGTTCGTATCGAAAAGAGCTTTCTAACGAATATTAGAAATTAGAAATCTAACGGTTGGATTTGGAATTATGTCCAAATCAAATTTGAAAAAGGTCGTTGTAAGTGCAGTTCGATGGCCGTTGTTGGAAATCGACTGTACGGGCCTTGATAAAATTATTAAAAATATCAATAATTAATGTAAAATCATAAAAAACGATTTGGAAAGAATTGGGATGAAAAACTCCATATTTGAAAAGATAAAAATAGATTTTTATCGAAATGAACTAGTTTTGAACTAGAATAATAATTTATTTATTTTCAAAATAAATAAATTTGATTTGAAAGGGTTTTAAAAGTAACCAGGATTTCAAATAGTTGAATTGGAATGGATTTGAATCGAAATTGTCTTCGGAATATTTCGGTGTTGGATTTCGTGATTATACATGTATCGTTATGGAAATTTGAAAGATATATATATCGTTATTTCCAATACGATATAAGGTTGGTCGTAGAATTTGATGTTGAATATAAGCCGTTATATTTTCTATTCAGAGCCTTGTATTTAATATCAAATGTGATTTGGGTTTGTCGTGAATGGTGTCTTCGTTAACACTGTTCTTAAGCCCAGTTGAGAAAAGGATTAAATCTTTTTATTTAGATTTAATGAAGTGAGCCAATTAAATAATATTTAATTGGAATTGAATTGATATTGATTTTTGGGTTTATCATGAACAGTGTTTTAAATAACACTTGTTCTTTAACTCGATAATTAATGGAATGTGATTTTGGGTTGTCATGAACGGTATCTTCAATAATACTGTTCTTAGACCCAAAGAAGTTAAGAAAATCAGAAACTAACTGGAGATTAGTTAAGTTGAATGGTTTCCTGTGTATTGATCTGATGTTGGTTTCGGCCTTCGGGGTTAATACTTAGGGAATTGCTCACTTGCTGATTTACAATTAAGGACTGATTGAAATGTGATGTGATTTTGGGTTTATCGTGAACCGTGTTTTAAAAGACACTGATTCTTTAACCCAGTCAAAGATTAAAACTAAGTGGAGTTTTAATGAATCTTTAATTAGATTGAAAAGATCGAGGATGGAGTATCACCAGTTTTGCTCCTGGCGATAGTTAAATCTTTAATTAGATTTAAACGTGAAATGGTAATTGAATTTACCGATAACACCGGGGTGTTAGATATGAAGTATAACCAGTTTTACTTCATGGGATGAATAGGTTGGGATTGGGAAATTAAAACAAATGATTACTTCGGTATGGTTCGTTAATCCCGACTAGTTGAATCGATATTCAAAAATAGATTAAAGAATAAATTTCAAGGACTTTATTTTTGATAAAATTAATGGGAACATTTACCTAAGAATGTGAAAATTTAGAAACTAACTATCGGATAGCTAAGCAGAATGGTTTTCTGGGTATTGATCTGATGTTGGTTTCGGCCTTCGGGGTTAATATTTGGGAAATTATTCTCTTGATTAATTTACGGTTAGTGACTGATGAATTGGAATGAGGCGTATGTTGTGTTTTTGTAACACGTATTTATAATATACGCGAGTTATTCAGAAAGACCAGGTTTATCCAATTCTAAATAACTGATTCGACGATTAGTCGAGGATGAAGACGATGGTTGAAGACCGGAGGTCTTCACGTCGTTTGGATAATTACTGATGATCTTGATTGGGCCATACACCCAAGATGAGGGAATCAGTTGGTGATCGTCCAGACGTACTTGGAGATCGATGGATATGCGGGGTACTAGGTGCCTCCGGTTTCGTTCAGACCCAGAACGGACTTGTAAATGGACTGTGTGTCTGACATGGGATTTCATTCCGTGTGACTGATATCGGTTGCATAGAGTGGTTTGCCTGTGTGGCATGCTAAGGTGCAAATGATCAAGGCTTCTGTTGGAAAGCAGAGTCTTGTGGTTGATGATCAAAGCACGGCCTTTGTGGCATAGCTTTGTGTAGCGTTAATTCGCGAGCCTCACACCCCGGTGTGAACCAAAACTGGAGAAGTACCTCAGGGAGGACTTGCGTTTCTTTCTAGTTAGGAGTGGCGTCAGTGCTTAAACTGGCTGACGAGTTTGACTCATGTGGTTGTTGCTGTTGCGAGGTGCCTCGGTTTGATCGGACGATCCGGGTCCGATGGATCATTCGTTGGCTCATTTACGCCCTATAGGGCGGAGAGACGTATTGTTCAGGCATAATAATCCACTTCGGTGGACCGGCCCTGACGATCCAAGGCTTGCCTGCGCGCTTGCCTGAGACTCGGACTAGACAGTCTCGAATCGGTTGAGGATGATCCCTGGCCTCGGTTCGCAGATGGAAATCCAATTTCCAAATACGTGACATTTGCGGTTTTGATTGTAGAGCCTAGTATGGCGACATGATATATGGTACCCATGCAGCCTATGATTGATATTTATGATTTGAAGTTGCTTTATACACTATGCACTTATAATAGTATCAAATGATTTGTTTTAAACGTATCAAGCATGCTTTGGCTATTATAAGGGAAAACCCTATCCCTCGGCTTGCGTTGCATTGTGTGATAGGACCTGGGTCTTATAATAGCTTCATTTTTCTTTATTTAGCATTGCGCTATTGTTTACGCATTGGTATTCTTGGGAGGAAACCCGTTCCGTGTTATACGGCGTGGTCCCTTGATTTACCTAACTTTATAATAAAGATTAATAATTGTTTTAGTTTTCACACCAGTCCCATGACTGACCTGGAGTTTATTGTTTTAACCTAAACTCTGGGTGCCCTTATTTTGAAACGGGCAGCTAGTAGTTTTGGTTTTGCAGATTTATATTCACAGGATCTTGGTTTATAGCTGGAATGATATCCGGAAAGCTTTGTATCCGTATATCTCTTCTAGTTGTGTATTGTATTATTTTCCGCTGCTATGTAATTTATTGTAATCTCTGATATTTCTGTGTAATATTTATTTGTTTATACTCTGTATATTCTTGTAATCTGATGCATTGTTGTAATATACAATGAAATGTTCTTCCGTCTGCGTTTCTATTTTGTCTTGGTCTCGAAACAATCAGGCGTTTCGAACGGTCTGGGTCGATTTAGCGACTGATTCGGATCGAGCGGAATTCCTGGTCATTACAAAATTAAAGCCCCAAATCCTTACAACAACATCGACCTGATACCGATCCTTACGACAACATTTTTAGAATTGTCATTGTTAGTACCAGCAAACCCACAAACGAAATTAAAGCCCCAAATCTAACTGTTTAAATCCAACAACAAAATTCTTACCCTATGCAGAATGATCAAAAGCTACGGTAATAACAAATCCATTCTATCGAAAATCAGTTGGGTGAAATGGAAATCCAGCAGGAATTTGGAATTTGAATATGCTGAATAACTTAACTTCTCTAATGCCTTGACCCCGATTTTGGTTTTGAAACGACGATTGAATCACTAGAAACCCATTTCTTATTTCGCTAAGGACCGACCAGAGATTGGAACCCGCCAGATCGAAGAATCTTGTATGGTGATAAAAGTAGATTTCTGAATTTTAATGTATTGGTAGAATGAGAAAATTAGGTATTGATTATACAACGGGTGAATGAAAATTAGGGATTAAAGATTTTGAAATTTTGGGGTTATAACGAAATGAAAAAGAAATTGTGTGAATGTAAATAAAAGCGGGAAATGGAAATAGGTGAGATGTGGATTGATGGTGTGGATGGATGGCTGAGATATTGTTTTAACTAAAATGCGGATCGCCACGTAGGACACAGAAAGGTCTGTTATAGCAACACTATACAAAATGTCGCATTGTTTTACTTTTTTTTATCTAGAACAACACATTTTTATGGCTAAGGTAACACTAAAAATAAACGTTGAAATAATACCAAAATAGTATCGCTATTGGGACATTTTGGCTGGCAACACCTTGCAAATTCGTTGCATTAAGTCGTTCATGGCATAGTGAAGTTATTATTTTTAAGTATGTTAAACTCACCTTAGCAACACACATGCACATTATTTTTTAAAATAAAGTTAGGAGGAAAACATTTTCATAATATGTATGGGGTTTTATCTAACCATTTATGAGGTACACTATTAAATATGTAATAGGTAGATAACACAACTCCCTCTTCCCCACATATTGTAATTCATTCTAGAAGTTAAAAGCGTTGAATTCATCATTTCCTTGAAACTTTTATAAAGATTACTAGTTTCATGAACAATTCCATTTTTCTCTTAAATGTTTTTAAGAAAGTCGGTACAATACTCTTCATCTCTATTTGACTTAAGCCATTTTATTTTTCGGTCTAATTGATTTTTCACTCTAGCCTTAAATTTTAAGAATGTTTTTGTAGTCTCATCCTTACATCTAAGAGTGTAGATCTTGGTGTATCTAGAATAGTAGTCAATGAATGCTACATAATGACGTTTACCTCCGCCATTGATCATGTTCGTAAAATCTCACATGTCTGAATGTATTAATTCTAGCAACTTAGTACTCTCTGAATGAATAATTTGAAAGGTATCTTAGCATTTTCGATATCAACACATATAATACATTTTTAAGATAAAGGACATTATCAAATTTTAGCCTGTTTAATTTTCTTAGTCTAATGATTAAGCCAACATTAACATGTCCTAATCTATCATGTCATAAGTAAATGGATGCAGTCACATAAGTAAAAGAAAAAGTACTTTTATCACCAAAATAAATAGAATTTAATGCAAATAGGTCATTGGCAAGATATTCATTTTCCTCAAACATCTCAATCCTAGTTATTACAACTTTATCATAATCAAAAGCAAGTTTCATCACAGCCTTGTTTAGTAACTTACCAGACACTAAATTCCTACAAAGAGGATTATACATAACAACGTTTAAAGCAAAAGTTTTTCCATAAGTTAGTATAAGAATAACCTTTGCTTTTTCAAGCACTCCAGCAGAAGCAAACTTTCCTTGATGACATGCTCATTACTTTCTACATCTTGAAATTAATGGAAAAACTCTCTATTTACACAAAGATGTCTAGAAACTCCAATGTCTAGCACCAAATCAATCTCTTTTTCCACTGAGTTTTTACAATTCAAACCCATTGATGTACTATTTTTCGATTCATGTCAAAGAATGTGGACCGTCTCGATATAGCTAAAGCATACGAAGTCTAAGATAACATGACATAAAATCACATATCATCATAGAAACAAAATAAATTATTAAAACTTTATAGAAAAGTACCATTTCTTTAATCAAAACTTAAAAAAATCAGCACATCTAACTCCTTGAATTAGTATAATATCAAAGTACAAAATATATGTCAAAATGCCCCTCTCTCAAATCATAATACATTAAAACCGAGATGAATATAAAATTGAGAATATATAAGAATGGAGCATCCAAGCAATGTTATAAGCCTCTCAAGATTTAGCTCCTCCCCTTCAGACATAAAATCCTGGTGAATGAGAAGTAAGCTACTGAAAAGAGAAATATCATGTGATAATAGGCTCAGAATTATTCAATTGTTACAAAAGTTCTGTGTTTATGTTTTCTATCTTAGAGTGATTGTTTGCACCATACTTTCTATGATGACTGCCCCATACCTCCTACTATATTCTAATGGACTAAGCCAATATGGGATGATCACAGGGAAAGTAATAGCAAACATAACATGTCATATAACTCACAATGCATGGATAACATATATAATAAAGTATACAACACGATATAGTAGTGAAGCATAATAGAGCAGAATATCTCATCTCCATAATATCTCAAATGTCAGGTACGATGCATCCCAGTACGTGAATATCGGAATAAAATATGCCTCACTACATCCCTCAGAGTCTCTCAAACAAAACAGTGGAATAGTAGTACAGTATAAGAAAATAATACACCAACCTCCTTCACGTTACTGTATAGCATCAGAGCCACTAAGCCCGTAAGCCGCTACTCAATCTATTTATCGACACATCAATGAGTAGCCCTAGGAAATAGAGGAGACATAAAACCTTGAGTCAGACAACAGTCATAGTGAGCGATAAAATAACAATCAATAATTACACATGATAACATGATAATAGACAGTTCAGGTCTCACCTAAGTTGTCCCTGCAACCGCAGAGTTAGCACATGATGATATCATAAAAATATGCTAAAAACACCAGTAGACATGAATCAAAAATATGATTCCCAACCCCGCTTCTCTTCGATGTCCTACGATGATAGCGCACCCAGAGAAAAATAGAAGAGAACATACATAAGCAATCATAACCAAGCTATTACCGACTACAGTCGTGAGTACATCAATATCGAATGACTAGTCGTTACCATCCATCAAAGGCTAATGGAAATCTCGGTTCTAGTCATACTTTCACATGTCCCATGTATGTTTTCCTCCTCGAGGAAACTAGATCACTCCCTAAGAGATCTAAGGTACTCGACCTCTCAGATCCTTATAGGCATCCTCATGATACCACTTTTTGACTCCGTTAGAACCTTCGACTATTGACGATTCCTTGGCACTTCTCATTTCCTAAGACACCATTGATGACTCCACCCTTTCCCTTGAGCCTTACACGAATTATTCCATTATCTCTTTTTATCGAGTCCTACTCAAGTCAATCCATCTTCTTATGAGCTAAAGACCCACTTGAGTCGATTCATCATCTCATTGCATTGTCCCATGATCAGTTGCACACCAATTCACTTCGACCACTCTGTTTTGAGTTCGCAATCGAAGCACTTAATCATCTTGATTTGTATCTCCATCACCCAAAGCTTTAAGGTCACTAAAATTTTCCAACATACGCTCGATATCCAATATGCCATCCACCTCAACCCCAACTGCCAAACCGTGATGGACTGGTACTGATCCATCATGTGTGGATTGGTACCGATCCATTTACTTAGCGAAATATTGGCTAAGTTTTGGTTCGGTCCATATCAACCTTCGAGTGCAACCCTTTGGCCAATTTTCAATCCAAAAACCCTTTCTCGCATAAACCTCTATTGGTCCATCCTCTACCCTCGAGCACTAGAGTAATGAGCCATCCAAACTTCTCTATAACTTTCATGTGATGTAGTTTTCGCCTGATAAAGCCACGCACCAATTTTCGGCATCCCTCAACCAATCACCATGGATCGATATCGATCCGTATAGCATGGACCGGTATTGGTCTATGTACCTTAGCTATTTTTGGCACGAAAATTTTCCTATCCCTTCCTTTCATCCTCCAGAGCTCCTCCGCCAAGTTTCATCTAAATCAAATCAATTGAACCTATGCTTTTCTCTGTTTATCTATTCTAAGCCTACGTCATACAATTCTAAATGGCTAAGTTCATCAAAGTTATACAATTCAACAAATCAGATAGCAACTCACCCAATTTCAATCTTACAAACATGAACATCTAAAAGATATAGCATTAAATCATGGATCTGGAAGAATGTAATGGCGCGTTTTGTAAGGTATAATAATTAAGTTATTTAATTATTTAAATAACGAATATATTAAATAAACGATAGTTAAACGTATAATTTATAATATAATTATAATCGAGCTCGAAATGGCACGGCAGTTCGCTATTTGGCGATTCGAACTTCAACTGAATGTACAAGATTCGTTTTAAGCCGGATTTCTGTGAAACAAGAAACGTGTGGAGCTGGTGGAGTATATCTTTCTAGTGGAAGAGAAAAATCGGGATTTCGTCGTATAGATTTTGATGTACGTCCAAATCAAATTTCAGAATAGTCGCTATGGAATTCGTATATAATTCGTAACGCTTTATATACGTTATAAAAGGGATTTTCAATGTAAATTGAATATCAATTCAACCTGGACGTAGAATATGAAATATATAATTATCCTGGAGCCGTATGATATTCCACTGTGAATATATACAATAATATAAATTTATTTATATTTAATTTAATTTATTTAAATATATTTATATATTTAAATGGGTTATTCAAAGCGTTAAAAATAGCCACTTTTGCAAACGAAGACGAAATTCGACGAAACCAGTTTTGTTGGATCCGCAATGTCAAATTATTGTTAGAGGTCAAGTTTCGTGATTTTTAGAGTCACTGTGTGGCCGTACGGATTTTTAGAGTGAGAAAAAGTCAGTATTCTGACGGTTAAAAATACGCTGTGTGAGCAGACGGAGTCGGAATTCGACGAAACCAGTTTCGTTGGGACCGTAATGTCGAACTAAAGGTGCATGTCCAGTTTGGTGATTTTTGGGTATTGTATGTGGTCGCAGGGATTTTTAAGGACTAAAAGACGAATAGAAAATGAATAAAATAAACTATATTATCCTAAATTGTGTGGACCAAAGAGAAACACACGTACTCCTCCACAAATGTTACCAACCACCATATCAGCATATAAGGTGAGTCGAACCCCAAATTCTGCCTTTCAAAAACAAAACGCAGAGAGTAACATTCAAAGAAAATGAAAATCAAACTCCATAAATCCCAAGATATATATTTTCGAATTCAGATCGAGGTCCTCTATCCTTTGGTGTAACGCGAGTGGAGTTTGACGATGGTATTTGCGTGCTGCGTTTATGAGCAGCAAACTAGGGTTGAGGAAATCTCACAATACAAGCTTTGATTCAAGTTTTCGAGTGTAGTTTTGGATCGAGGAAGGAAATCCGAACTTGTTTGCAAACAAGTGTGGTCTTCGGTGGAAAAAAGGTGCGAACTTGCACTGTTCCTGCTCGAAATTTGCTGAAGGACGCACGGGTCCAGATGCGTGCGAGTGGGGAGGATGGATCCAGTTGGGTAGAGGTTTTGATGACAAGAATTTAGGTGATTTTTGTTTGATTTTTTGTTGATGAAGTGAGAAGCCATGGAGGTTTGAACGTTGGTGAATAGAGGAGGATTTTACTGGAGCTCGTCATTTTCAATTCGGGGAAGAAGCTTGGTCATGCGGGTGGGCTTTAAGGGTATGGTAGTGGGCCGGTTAAATAAAGGGTAAAGGCCCATATGTTTATTTTAAAACTTAAGTCATATTCGAATTGTGTACTAACTTCTTAACGCGGTATCTTGGTCGTACGGAGTCAGATTCACGAACCGTAAGTTGCGTTGGGATCGTGGGGACGGACACTACGCAATGGAACTGACCGCGAGTCGATTGGAGTCCGTCACAATTTATAGCAAAATAAATTGTCTGAATCAAGCGATGGTTATCGTCATTGACGATGATCGTCCAAATGTGAGTAAATCTCACAACCTCTGAACAGTTTATATTCTCACGTTGTATTCTTAGAACTGTTAAAATATTATCCGTTTGACTGTTTGACTGTGTGTTGACTGTTTGATTGAACTGCTAGTCAGTTAGTAGAGATTATATATATATATGTGTATATACATATATATATATATATATATATATATATATAAACCGTCAAATAGTTATATGTTGATTCTGTTTATCAGAATATTATACTGGTGTTGTCTAACATCTGTGGTGCAGGGAAACAGGTTGGAGGAATCCAACTGGATTCCTCAACAGTTATTTTACTGTGATTTATGTATTGTGATATATAAATGTGATATATATAATCTGTTGTGATTACGTGTGGTTGGACGATATTCATCGTTGTTAGATGATGTGTTAATTACCATAACAAATACCAGAGTGTGATAAAAGGATTTTACAAAGTAATTGGTTAAGTTAAACTAAGTGACTTAGTTAAGTTAAACTAATTGGTTATCAAAGTGAATTTGTTAAGTTAAACTAATCGGTTATCAAAGTGAATTAGTTAAGTTAAACTAATTGGTTATCAAAGTGACTTAGTTAAGTTAAACTAATCGGTTATCAAAGTGAATTAGTTAAGTTAAACTAATTGGTTAACAAAGTGAATTTGTTAAGTTAAACTAATCGGTTATCAAAGTGACTTAGTTAAGTTAAACTAATTGGTTATCAAAGTGAATTAGTTAAGTTAAACTAATTGGTAAATCAAAGTGAATTAGTTGCGTCAAACTAAGTGACTTAGTTAAGTTAAACTAATCGGTTATCAAAGTGAATTTGTTAAGTTAAACTAATCGGTTATCAAAGTGAATTAGTTAAGTTAAACTAATTGGTAAATCAAAGTGAATTAGTTGCGTCAAACTAAGTGAACTAGTTAAGTAAACTAAGTGGTTAATCAAAGTGAATTAGTCGAGTTAATCAAAGTAATTGGTTAAGTTAAGCAAAGTGAATTAGTTAAGTAAACTAAGTGGTTAATCAAAGTGAATTAGTTGCGTTAAACTAAGTGAATTGGTTAGAGTTAATCAAAGTGAATTAGTTAAGTTAACCTAAGCGGATTAGTTACGTAATCAAAGTGAATTGCTTGAGTTAAAATAAGTGAATCGGTCAGAGTTAATCAAAGTGAATTAACTAAGTTAAACTAAGTGGATTAGTTCAGTTAATCGAGACAAGTAAATCAAGTTAGGTTAAACCATTTGAGTTAACCAGTTAAAGTTTACCAGTTAAAGATAAACAGTTAGAGTTGACCAGTTAGAGATGACCAGTTAGAGTTGACCAGTTAGAGTTGACCAGTTAAAGTTGACCAGTTAGAGTTGACCAGTTAGAGTTGACCAGTTAGAGTTATCCAAGTGGAGTTAATCGAGTAGAATCTTCGAATATCACTTATTCGAAGTAGAGTTATCGAATATAGGGTATTCGAGGGAAGAGTAATCGAATATAGTTTATTCGAGTGGAGAAAATCAAATGTTATTCATTTGAGAAGAGTTACCGAATATTATTTATTCGAAGAGTAGTTATCGAATATTGGTTACTCGAAGTTAGTTAATCGAAAGGAGTTATTCGAAGTTAGTTAATCCAAAGGAGTTAGTCGAAGAGTTAATCCAAAGGAGTTATTCGAGGTTAGTTAATCCAAAGGAGTTATTCGAAGTTAGTTAATCCAAAGGAGTTATTCGAGGTTAGTTAATCCGAAGGAGCTAGTCGAAGAGTTATTCGAAGTTAGTTAATCCAAAGGAGTTATTCGAAGTTAGTTAATCCAAAGGAGTTAGTCGAAGAGTTAATCGAATATAGTTATTCGAAAGAAAGTGTTAATCGAATATAGTTATTCGAGTAAAGTTAAAAGAGTTAATCGAATTTAGTTATTCGAAATGAGTTATTCGAATTAGATATTTGAATAGAGTTAAACACATTAGAGCGATTCGAATTACTTATTCAAATAGAGTTAAACACGTAAGAGTTAATTGAATATTAGTTATTCAATTAGAGTTAGATCGAATTTAGTTATTCGAAAGGAGTTAATCAATTTGAGTTAAGTTAATCGATTTGAATTAAGTTGAATCGAAATGGAGAAATCGATTAGAATTAAGTTAATCGAGTTAGAGTAAATCGAATATTGGTTATTCGAAGGTAAGTTATTCGAATTAGTTATTCGAAGGAGTTAATCAAATGAGTTGATATAAAGGAGTTAGTCGAATATTAGTTATTCAATTAGAGTTAGATCGAATTTAGTTATTCGAAAGGAGTTAATCAATTTGAGTTAAGTTAATCGATTTGAATTAAGTTGAATCGAAATGGAGAAATCGATTAGAATTAAGTTAATCGAGTTAGAGTAAATCGAATATTGGTTATTCGAAGGTAAGTTATTCGAATTAGTTATTCGAAGGAGTTAATCAAATGAGTTGATCCAAAGGAGTTAGTCGAATATTAGTTATTCGAATAGAGTTAAAGGAGTTATCGATTTTATTTTGATCGAAAGGAGTTATCGATTAGTAAATCGAAAGGAGATTTTCGAATATAGCATATTCGAAAGAAAGAGATCGAATATTGTTTATTCGAAAGAGAGAGATGTCGAATATGAGTTATTCGAAGAGAGATAATCGAATATAGGTTATTCGAAGAAGAGTAAATCAAATAGAGATTACTCGAAAGAGAGTTATACGTCGAATTCGATTATAGCGAATTCGGGAAAGTACTATTTACTTTCCAAGGTTTAAATCAAGATTTAGTTATTGATTTAGAAATTATGGGTCTGCTAAATTATTCGAGTTAGGAGATAAAGTTATAATTTAGGTTAGACATTGCAGAAGTAGGAATTATAACGTTATAGTTATAATCAAACGTTTTCAATTGAGAAGTGGATTCGTAACCTGAATCCGAGAATTTGCGTAAACAGATGATTGGAAAAAGTGAGTGACGAGCTTCATCTATTTCACAGTAAAGGATGTTGTTCAATTAAGGTCTGAGAGGTAATTATACCCCAACTTGATTGACTTCAGAATTGACAAAGGAATAGTTGTGGTTCGATAGAAAGGTTGATTTGAAATATAGTTAAGTAATAAGCGATTAATGGATTAAGCGTAATGATGTTTTATACAACGTTCATTGGAAATCCGTAAATGAGTTTTGGAAACGTTTTCCAAATATAGTCAGATATGTTTTCTAAACATAGAAAATGAAATGTTTTCATGATAAGAATTTAAGAAATAGAGTTTAGCAAATTCAGAAACTGACTGGAGAGGGTAAGTTGAACGGTTTTCTAAGTGACGATCTGATGTTGGTTTCGACCTTCCAGATTGATACTTAGAGAATTGTTCTCATACTAGTTACAGTTAGGGACTGATAGTTGCGAAATAATAGTGATGTGAAAATAAGCTACGGAAATGTTTTCCAATGATTAATAACATATATTTTCTAAATAAATGAAATAAGGAAATATGAACATATGATGATTAATCGATCGAATTCCCATTTGGAAATAAGATCGTTGTTGTACACCGACATGTTTTCATTTGATAGTTAAATCACAGACTATCAAAGTTTTGACCATTTTAACGTTGTTAATATGGAGAGACCGGTTGGATTATTATCCAAAGAACCACTCTGTATTGGCATAAGCGTTGCGAGCAATATATGCCAAAGATAAATTGAAGACGGAGTAAAGTGCAAGGGCTGTTGTATAAGTCTTAGATAACAGTGACTAAGATGGATATAATGAATAGTGCCTTCGGTTTGTCCAGTCCCAGGACAACGTATATGGAAGAAGGTCTGACAGAATATATCCAATGGATCGCGTAAGTTGATCTGTTCAAACGTATTCACGTTTGGTGGCGGAGGAATTCGTTTCTCTTAGCTGTATACCCGTGTTATTTTTGGATAAGTCAATTTGTGATTTGGCGGGTAGGACGATGTGACATTCAAAGTGAATGATGATCAGATGTTCTGAAGATAGACGTAGCCTCTAGCCTCACATCAGGAAGTAACAAAAGTTGGGCTAGGCAGCATGGCTAGTTGGGTCATCCCCAAGCAGGGTGTATTGTCACCGATCTAGTGAATATTCATATTTATACTTCTTTTTGATTCTGTATCTTCGGATGACGGTTTGATGGCCTATAACCGTGGTGGCAATATATTCACGACACTCAAGCTAAATGAGTGAGCGGTCATGTGTGGCCGGGTTGCAAGACGTTCTTGTTGAACCTGCAGTGTATCACCTCTAGAGTACACTGATCAGAAGGTGCTCCCATACCTTGTCTGTTGGAATCCATTCTCCGTTAAGCGCCCTGCGATTTATGATTTTTACTATGTATGTAGAACGTGAGATGCAAGCGTTTCTGCTAGATTGATATCTATTTGTACTTAGACATTATTATAATATCACAATGATATTGCTTGTCAAAGTTGTTTAGATACTCATAAGGAAAAACCCGTTCCGTATTCACGGCGTGGTCTTATGAGATATCATATACCTGTTTTAAACTGTTTTACTCATACCAGTCCCATGACTGACCCGGAGTTTACTTTGTTATTTTCCCTAAACTCTTGGGTGCCTAAATTTGTACGGGCAGTCAAGTAGTCGGGATTTACAGATATACTTGGAGAGCTTGGAGTAGGAGGCTGCAAGATTCTATAGTTATAGTTATTTCTGCTGTGTTGTAAGTGTTGTACTCTGATAAAGTGCTATTGTATATATAACTGTTATGTTTCAAAGATATGTTATATATTATATGTTATTCGTTCCGCTGCGAGATTCGTGTTACTCTGATGATGTAAGTGCTTCTTTCCTTCTTCTATTCTATTAGTTCTATCTTTTCTTTCTCACCTTCTAATTTCTTTCACTAACGTCGCGGAATTTTCGGCTCTCAAGGAGCCGGAAAATTCCAGCCGTTACAGTTGGTATCAGAGCTTAAGTTAAGAATTACTTGGCTCTGTGGCGTGACTCGGTAGAGATAGGGTTAGTAATACCCTAGATTGAGTTTGAGTGTATATATACGAGTGCGTATTTGTTATTTAATATAAAGTGATTTTATATTGTGGAGACTCATTGGTTGAGTAGTTTGTGAATTCTGGTCGATCAGTTTGATCCACTGTATCGATAGGGGTTACTAAACACTCGAATACGATGGACCGACACGGTATGTTTTGAAAGGAGGGTAAAAGAAATAATTTTACCCGAATATATTTTGATATAATATATTGGTAGTGTAGGTTGTTATTATAATCGAGTAAGATTATAACATGTGAAATGGTTATATATAACTAATCAGAATTCATATAAGTAAAGTATATGAAATAAGATAAATTAAATATGAATTTAAATCGGATTTGGAATTAAAATAAGGAAATTTTAAGTTCCTGGGAGATTTTGAAATGTTTTCAAAATGGAAGTATTTAGTAATGGTTTTGAAAATAATATAGTATTGAAATCACTTGGGTCGCTGGAAAATAATTCCGATGATGACTGCGCAGTATCATCGGTGTGATTTTCGAGTTCTAAGTGGTGGATTACTACCAAAGATTTTATTTTGAATTGTTTTGAGGAAACAAGTTGTTTAGAAAATTCAAAGGTTGTGAATTGGCAGTATGATTTCGAATTTATTTGAAATTTACCCAGGAATTTAAGTTCTGAAATTAAAATTTAACTAATGAAGTTAAATGGATTGAATGGTAAGTGTAAATGAATTAAAATTTAACGTGAACCAAGTTAAATAAAACAGGGTTAGATTAGAAATAATCTAAAATGGAACCAAATTGATAAGTCAAGAATTTGGAATTGAGTCGATCAGTTAAGAGTTTAAAATTTGATATTGGAGTTTGAATGGAATTCGGCTTGGGTATAAGCGAATGATGTGGTTTGAGGATATAAACTGAGTGGAATGACCATGATATATGCAGAAGTGATAACAGATCAAAAGGATATAATGATACGACCGACAAAAAGGTACAAGTTTATATTATATATGAGTTTGGATTTTATGAGCCGAATTGGCAAGCCGCTTGGCTGTTTGATTTTCTTTTGGGTTGGAGAAGGCCTAGAGAGGCGAGGGGTGGTTTGTCATATTGACCAATACAAAGGAGGTTATGGCGAAATTTTTCGAAAATTCCAGGCGTTAGAACATTCTCATGATTTATGGAAATTCAGTTAGCCAGAATGAATTAATAATTTAATTGAAAATTTAATGGTTCAGTTGAAACTGGAGTTGAGAAGTAAACTAAAAGATATTTGAATCTAGTTAGTAAAGTTGGTAGCATTCTCCTAGCTTAGCAATTTTGAGGACGAAATTATTTTAAGGGGGGAAGTCTGTAATGGCGCGTTTTGTAAGGTATAATAATTAAGTTATTTAATTATTTAAATAACGAATATATTAAATAAACGATAGTTAAACGTATAATTTATAATATAATTATAATCGAGCTCGAAATGGCGCGGCAGTTCGCTATTTGGCGATTCGAACTTCAACTGAATGTACAAGATTCGTTTTAAGCCGGATTTCTGTGAAACAAGAAATGTGTGGAGCTGGTGGAGTATATCTTTCTAGTGGAAGAGAAAAATCGGGATTTCGTCGTATAGATTTTGATGTACGTCCAGATCAAATTTCAGAATAGTCGCTATGGAATTCGTATATAATTCGTAACGCTTTATATACGTTATAAAAGGGATTTTCAATGTAAATTGAATATCGATTCAACCTGGACGTAGAATATGAAATATATAATTATCCTGGAGCCGTATGATATTCCACTGTGAATATATACAATAATATAAATTTATTTATATTTAATTTAATTTATTTAAATATATTTATATATTTAAATGGGTTATTCAAAGCGTTAAAAATAGCCACTTTTGCAAACGAAGACGAAATTCGACGAAACCAGTTTTGTTGGATCCGCAATGTCAAATTATTGTTAGAGGTCAAGTTTCGTGATTTTTAGAGTCACTGTGTGGCCGTACGGATTTTTAGAGTGAGAAATAGTCAGTATTCTGACGGTTAAAAATACGCTGTGTGAGCAGACGGAGTCGGAATTCGACGAAACCAGTTTCGTTGGGACCGTAATGTCGAACTAAAGGTGCATGTCCAGTTTGGTGATTTTTGGGTATTGTATGTGGTCGCAGGGATTTTTAAGGACTAAAAGACGAATAGAAAATGAATAAAATAAACTATATTATCCTAAATTGTGTGGACCAAAGAGAAACACACGTACTCCTTTCTCCTCCACAAATGTTACCAACCACCATATCAGCATACAAGGTGAGTCGAACCCCAAATTCTGCCTTTCAAAAACAAAACGCAGAGAGTAACATTCAAAGAAAATGAAAATCAAACTCCATAAATCCCAAGATATATATTTTCGAATTCAGATTGAGGTCCTCTATCCTCTGGTGTAACTCGAGTGGAGTTCGACGATGGTATTTGCGTGCTGCGTTTATGAGCAGCAAACTAGGGTTGAGGAAATCTCACAATACAAGCTTTGATTCAAGTTTTCGAGTGTAGTTTTGGATCGAGGAAGGAAATCCGAACTTGTTTGCAAACAAGTGTGGTCTTCGGTGGAAAAAAGGTGCGAACTTGCACTGTTCCTGCTCGAAATTTGCTGAAGGACGCACGGGTCCAGATGCGTGCGAGTGGGGAGGATGGATCCAGTTGGGTAGAGGTTTTGACGACAAGAATTTAGGTGATTTTTGTTTGATTTTTTGTTGATGAAGTGAGAAGCCATGGAGGTTTGAACGTTGGTGAATGGAGGAGGATTTTACTGGAGCTCGTCATTTTCAATTCGGGGAAGAAGCTTGGTCATGCGGGTGGGCTTTAAGGGTATGGTAGTGGGCCGGTTAGATAAAGGGTAAAGGCCCATATGTTTATTTTAAAACTTAAGTCATATTCGAATTGTGTACTAACTTCTTAACGCGATATCTTGGTCGTACGGAGTCAGATTCACGAACCGTAAGTTGCGTTGGGATCGTGGGGACGGACACTACGCAATGGAACTGACCGCGAGTCGATTGGAGTCCGTCACAATTTATAGCAAAATAAATTGTCTGAATCAAGCGATGGTTATCGTCATTGACGATGATCGTCCAAATGTGAGTAAATCTCACAACCTCTGAACAGTTTATATTCTCACGTTGTATTCTTAGAACTGTTAAAATATTATCCGTTTGACTGTTTGACTGTGTGTTGACTGTTTGATTGAACTGCTAGTCAGTTAGTAGAGATTATATATATATGTGTATATATATATATATATATATATATATATATATATAAACCGTCAAATAGTTATATGTTGATTCTGTTTATCAGAATATTATACTGGTGTTGTCTAACATCTGTGGTGCAGGGAAATAGGTTGGAGGAATCCAACTGGATTCCTCAACAGTTATTTTACTGTGATTTATGTATTGTGATATATAAATGTGATATATATAATCTGTTGTGATTACGTGTGGTTGGACGATATTCATCGTTGTTAGATGATGTGTTAATTACCATAACAAATACCAGAGTGTGATAAAAGGATTTTACAAAGTAATTGGTTAAGTTAAACTAAGTGACTTAGTTAAGTTAAACTAATTGGTTATCAAAGTGAATTTGTTAAGTTAAACTAATCGGTTATCAAAGTGAATTAGTTAAGTTAAAATAATTGGTTATCAAAGTGACTTAGTTAAGTTAAACTAATCGGTTATCAAAGTGAATTAGTTAAGTTAAACTAATTGGTTAACAAAGTGAATTTGTTAAGTTAAACTAATCGGTTATCAAAGTGACTTAGTTAAGTTAAACTAATTGGTTATCAAAGTGAATTAGTTAAGTTAAACTAATTGGTAAATCAAAGTGAATTAGTTGCGTCAAACTAAGTGACTTAGTTAAGTTAAACTAATCGGTTATCAAAGTGAATTTGTTAAGTTAAACTAATCGGTTATCAAAGTGAATTAGTTAAGTTAAACTAATTGGTAAATCAAAGTGAATTAGTTGCGTCAAACTAAGTGAACTAGTTAAGTAAACTAAGTGGTTAATCAAAGTGAATTAGTCGAGTTAATCAAAGTAATTGGTTAAGTTAAGCAAAGTGAATTAGTTAAGTAAACTAAGTGGTTAATCAAAGTGAATTAGTTGCGTTAAACTAAGTGAATTGGTTAGAGTTAATCAAAGTGAATTAGTTAAGTTAACCTAAGCGGATTAGTTACGTAATCAAAGTGAATTGCTTGAGTTAAAATAAGTGAATCGGTCAGAGTTAATCAAAGTGAATTAACTAAGTTAAACTAAGTGGATTAGTTCAGTTAATCGAGACAAGTAAATCAAGTTAGGTTAAACCATTTGAGTTAACCAGTTAAAGTTTACCAGTTAAAGATAAACAGTTAGAGTTGACCAGTTAGAGATGACCAGTTAGAGTTGACCAGTTAGAGTTGACCAGTTAAAGTTGACCAGTTAGAGTTGACCAGTTAGAGTTGACCAGTTAGAGTTATCCAAGTGGAGTTAATCGAGTAGAATCTTCGAATATCACTTATTCGAAGTAGAGTTATCGAATATAGGGTATTCGAGGGAAGAGTAATCGAATATAGTTTATTCGAGTGGAGAAAATCAAATGTTATTCATTTGAGAAGAGTTACCGAATATTATTTATTCGAAGAGTAGTTATCGAATATTGGTTACTCGAAGTTAGTTAATCGAAAGGAGTTATTCGAAGTTAGTTAATCCAAAGGAGTTAGTCGAAGAGTTAATCCAAAGGAGTTATTCGAAGTTAGTTAATCCAAAGGAGTTATTCGAAGTTAGTTAATCCAAAGGAGTTATTCGAGGTTAGTTAATCCGAAGGAGCTAGTCGAAGAGTTATTCGAAGTTAGTTAATCCAAAGGAGTTATTCGAAGTTAGTTAATCCAAAGGAGTTAGTCGAAGAGTTAATCGAATATAGTTATTCGAAAGAAAGTGTTAATCGAATATAGTTATTCGAGTAAAGTTAAAAGAGTTAATCGAATTTAGTTATTCGAAATGAGTTATTCGAATTAGATATTTGAATAGAGTTAAACACATTAGAGCGATTCGAATTACTTATTCAAATAGAGTTAAACACGTAAGAGTTAATTGAATATTAGTTATGCAATTAGAGTTAGATCGAATTTAGTTATTCGAAAGGAGTTAATCAATTTGAGTTAAGTTAATCGATTTGAATTAAGTTGAATCGAAATGGAGAAATCGATTAGAATTAAGTTAATCGAGTTAGAGTAAATCGAATATTGGTTATTCGAAGGTAAGTTATTCGAATTAGTTATTCGAAGGAGTTAATCAAATGAGTTGATCCAAAGGAGTTAGTCGAATATTAGTTATTCAATTAGAGTTAGATCGAATTTAGTTATTCGAAAGGAGTTAATCAATTTGAGTTAAGTTAATCGATTTGAATTAAGTTGAATCGAAATGGAGAAATCGATTAGAATTAAGTTAATCGAGTTAGAGTAAATCGAATATTGGTTATTTGAAGGTAAGTTATTCGAATTAGTTATTCGAAGGAGTTAATCAAATGAGTTGATCCAAAGGAGTTAGTCGAATATTAGTTATTCGAATAGAGTTAAAGGAGTTATCGATTTTATTTTGATCGAAAGGAGTTATCGATTAGTAAATCGAAAGGAGATTTTAGAATATAGCATATTCGAAAGAAAGAGATCGAATATTGTTTATTCGAAAGAGAGAGATGTCGAATATGAGTTATTCGAAGAGAGATAATCGAATATAGGTTATTCGAAGAAGAGTAAATCAAATAGAGATTACTCGAAAGAGAGTTATACGTCGAATTCGATTATAGCGAATTCGGGAAAGTACTATTTACTTTCCAAGGTTTAAATCAAGATTTAGTTATTGATTTAGAAATTATGGGTCTGCTAAATTATTCGAGTTAGGAGATAAAGTTATAATTTAGGTTAGACATTGCAGAAGTAGGAATTATAACGTTATAGTTATAATCAAACGTTTTCATTTGAGAAGTGGATTCGTAACCTGAATCCGAGAATTTGCGTAAACAGATGATTGGAAAAAGTGAGTGACGAGCTTCATCTATTTCACAGTAAAGGACGTTGTTCAATTAAGGTCTGAGAGGTAATTATACCCCAACTTGATTGACTTCAGAATTGACAAAGGAATAGTTATGGTTCGATAGAAAGGTTGATTTGAAATATAGTTAAGTAATAAGCGATTAATGGATTAAGCGTAACGATGTTTTATACAACGTTCATTGGAAATCCGTAAATGAGTTTTGGAAACGTTTTCCAAATATAGTCAGATATGTTTTCTAAACATAGAAAATGAAATGTTTTCATGATAAGAATTTAAGAAATAGAGTTTAGCAAATTCAGAAACTGACTGGAGAGGGTAAGTTGAACGGTTTTCTAAGTGACGATCTGATGTTGGTTTCGACCTTCCAGATTGGTACTTAGAGAATTGTTCTCATACTAGTTACAGTTAGGGACTGATAGTTGCGAAATAATAGTGATGTGAAAATAAGCTATGGAAATGTTTTCCAATGATTAATAGCATATATTTTCTAAATATATGAAATAAGGAAATATGAACATATGATGATTAATCGATCGAATTCCCATTTGGAAATAAGATCGTTGTTGTACACCGACATGTTTTCATTTGATAGTTAAATCACAGACTATCAAAGTTTTGACCATTTTAACGTTGTTAATATGGAGAGACCGGTTGGATTATTATCCAAAGAACCACTTTGTATTGGCATAAGCGTTGCGAGCAATATATGCCAAAGATAAATTGAAGACGGAGTAAAGTGCAAGGGCTGTTGTATAAGTCTTAGATAACAGTGACTAAGATGGATATACTGAATAGTGCCTTCGGTTTGTCCAGTCCCAGGACAACGTATATGGAAGAAGGTCTGACAGAATATATCCAATGGATCGCGTAAGTTGATCTGTTCAAACGTATTCACGTTTGGTGGCGGAGGAATTCGTTTCTCTTAGCTGTATACCCGTGTTATTTTTGGATAAGTCAATTTGTGATTTGGCGGGTAGGACGATGTGACATTCAAAGTGAATGATGATCAGATGTTCTGAAGATAGACGTAGCCTCTAGCCTCACATCAGGAAGTAACAAAAGTTGGGCTAGGCAGCATGGCTAGTTGGGTCATCCCCAAGCAGGGTGTATTGTCACCGATCTAGTGAATATTCATATTTATACTTCTTTTTGATTCTGTATCTTCGGATGACGGTTTGATGGCCTATAACCGTGGTGGCAATATATTCGCGACACTCAAGCTAAATGAGTGAGCGGTCATGTGTGGCCGGGTTGCAAGACGTTCTTGTTGAACCTGCAGTGTATCACCTCTAGAGTACACTGATCAGAAGGTGCTCCCATACCTTTTCTGTTGGAATCCATTCTCCGTTAAGCGCCCTGCGATTTATGATTTTTACTATGTATGTAGAACGTGAGATGCAAGCGTTTCTGCTAGATTGATATCTATTTGTACTTAGACATTATTATAATATCACAATGATATTGCTTGTCAAAGTTGTTTAGATACTCATAAGGAAAAACCCGTTCCGTATTCACGGCGTGGTCTTATGAGATATCATATACCTGTTTTAAACTGTTTTACTCATACCAGTCCCATGACTGACCCGGAGTTTACTTTGTTATTTTCCCTAAACTCTTGGGTGCCTAAATTTGTACGGGCAGTCAAGTAGTCGGGATTTACAGATATACTTGGAGAGCTTGGAGCAGGAGGCTGCAAGATTCTATAGCTATAGTTATTTCCGCTGTGTTGTAAGTGTTGTACTCTGATAAAGTGCTATTGTATATATAACTGTTATGTTTCAAAGATATGTTATATATTATATGTTATTCGTTCCGCTGCGAGATTCGTGTTACTCTGATGATGTAAGTGCTTCTTTCCTTCTTCTATTCTATTAGTTCTATCTTTTCTTTCTCACCTTCTAATTTCTTTCACTAACGTCGCGGAATTTTCGGCTCTCGAGGAGTCGGAAAATTCCAGCCGTTACAAAGAATTAGGATCTGAATGAACATTAAACATGACTAATTCAATAACTGACCAGTTTATAGGGTTTCTAATACCGAAATTAACATAGGAGATCGGGTTTTAGGTGCATTTAACATGCATGGTGTGAAATTACCCTAGATTTATCTGTATTATCCATAATATCAAGAAACAACACATAAAATCCGTAATTTGATTTAAAACATTGAGATCAAATCTTCCTAGATGTAGATCTTGCTTTGGATTGTGATTTAGAATGAATAGATGAAAAATTAGGGATTATGTTGAATCGGAGAATCACAGGCGCCTAACCTAATGTTTGAATGAAGAGAAAAAAACATTAATTATCTTCCTAAACCCCCTACTTATAAATGTAGTTCATTAGCCTAATGGAACTGACAAATCATCCCATTAGCAACTAATTAGTCTACATGACATAAACTGAAACTTAAAACTGTGATTCCACCCAAATCGATGAACCAAATCCTTCATATGACCACTCTATGTAATCGTAAACACCATTTCGATCCAATGGGACTGATTTAAGCACCTGATTTGATCCCTATCAAAATATATAGCTAAAACAATTTTCATAAGGGTAAAAAGATCGCAATTAAGTTTTGGTATAAATCATGGATATGTCTCACATCCCCATGAACAACATATTAAAATGTGAGAATGATCCGCCCACTAGGAAATTAAATATAATTATTTTACAATCCTCTGATATGTTAAATACGGGTCGTTACATTATCCGCCCTTTAGGAATTTCTCCCTCGAAATTCCAAACAACCATGAGAAAACAAAGGTATCCCACATGCTTACCAACCACGAGCATCCAATCCAGCATCTAACCATCTATGCAATCAAAATCTTATCCTAGCATGGGAAACTATAATAGTGCAAGAATCAATGGTACAAGTAAGATACGATATATGTGGGACATGCCATTCAAAGAGTTCTGGATGGGTCGACCTCATACTCTCTTCTGTTTCCCACATGTAATCATCATCATCCACATCTCATTGTACCTTGACTAACTTAACAACCTTCCTCCTAAGTCTTTTCATGTCACTTTCAACGATGCAAAGCGTCTTACGAAGCCTAGAAACTTTAGGATTAACCTTTATGTCTTCAAGTTGATAAGGAGATACCATAACATTTGAGTCGTGCATAAACTTCCGTAGAAGTGTTACATGAAACACATTGTGCATACCCACCATCTTTTCACGTAACTCCACTCTATAAGAGAGCTTCCCAATACGCTCGAAAATCGGAAATAACCCAACAAATCTTGGCGCTAACTTTCTATTCCTTCCAAAATGTACAATATTCCATAAAGGTGAAATCTTAATAAATACTAAATCTTCAACTGAGAATTCCAAATCCTTTCATCGCTTATCAGCATAACTCTTTTGATGGTCTTGGACTGCCTTCATTCAGTGTCGAATGATTTCAATATTATCGTTGTTTCTCTTGTCATCTTAGGCCCAAGTGCCAACTTCTCTCCAGTCTTTAAAAACAAGATAGAGAATTAAACGGTTTATCGTACAATGCCTCATATATATAGCGCTATTACAATACTCGACTGGTAGTGGTTATTATAAGCAAATTCGGCTCGATGCAGATGGTATTCCCACGATCCTCCAAAATCCAATACGCAACCCCTTAGGAGGTCTTCCAATACTCGATTAACCTTCCCAGTCTGACCATTTGTCAGGAGATGATAAGTTCTACTCAAACATAGTTGTTGCCCAACGCTTCTTGTAAATTCTTCTAGAATCCACTGGTAAAAAAAGGATTTCCATTGCTAGCTATACTCTTCATTACTTGTCTTGACAACACAAATACTATCATTTATTGCCCTTATTCTAGGTAGTCCATTGAAAAAATTCATCGACATTTGCTCTCATTTCCATGTAGAGACTTCCAATGGCTATAACAGTCCGTTTGGCTTCTTCTGCTCATCTTTAACTAACTGATAGTACATATACATCGAGACAAACTTCCTGACATCCCTCTTCATACGTTCCTAGTCGTAAACTATTTTCATATCTCGGTACATCGTATTACTACCAGGATGAATCGTCAATCTAGAGTGATAGCATTCCCTTAAAGCTCCATCCGTCAATCCATTTAAATTAAGAATAACTAGATGTCCATTCTTACGAAGACTGTTGTATATAATGGTGTTGTATACACAATTATATGATTTTTGTTTGATGATAACAACCAAATAAATATTATTTCTAATGTGTTTGTTATTGTACTGTTATATCACACATTACAGACAGGAATATAATATTTATATTTAAATGAAATACTACTGTACAGAAGTTCAAATATTAACAGAGTATTTTATTTAAATATAATATTATATTTCAACATTCAAACAGTACAAATTATATGACTCCACTATTTGTGCACACTCACAAATATTACACATGATACTGTACTTGTAAATAAACTGAATATGATAGACAAGCTTGTTTGACAACAATAAAATAATATTTTATTTCAAAGAAACTTGTTTACAAACATAAGTACAATTCTGTTGTTACACAGCTCCTCAATATAACACTGTCTATACATCTCATTTTTATATGCAATCACTGTCTTTACATTTTCATATCCATATACAGTCACTGATACATTTACTTTCACAGACACTGTCTCTTAATCTTCTGTCTTCAGTCTTCAGTCTTCACAGCACTTCACTGTCAGTCCAGTCATCGTCTTCATACCTGTCATTCACAGAAACACACACACAGTACACTGCAATAGAAATAAAAACTGAACACATGCAGATTTAAATTTTATTTTTAAAATTTTATTTGCCTCAGAATTCGGTGTGTTTCTCATCATTTTTCTGACTCGATTTGATTTTTTTTATCCGACTGATGGCTGCATATACACACGTGTATAAATACACGTGTGCACTGCCTCGCCAATCAGTGTGCAGCTGAGGAGGAGCCACGTGGACCATCTCGACTCAGTGCAACACTCATGTAACAAAACAAATGTCAACCAGCGCAAATGCAAAGAACAAAGCAGAATGGTCGAGGCAACAAAGTACCAAAAGTCAAAAGCAGATACAAAAATAAATGGAGCAATTTCAAGCATGAGGGATGTGGCATAAGCAAGCACAGCAAGTACAGTGGATGATTCAAGCAAGAATGCTCAAATCTGCGCAAGCATGGTCATGGTACAGCACATGCTCGAGCAATGATAAATGCAAGTACGACAAAACATGGACAAAGTCAAACCAGCATGCACAAATGTGCAAAGTCAAGTGTGCATGGTGCAGCCAGCCTATTCATGTATGATGGTGTCTGGATCATGAAAATCAGCCCAACCAATTGATTACATTTCAGATTTCAATATACAAAGCAGTTTTAAACATGAATGAAAAACAAAATGGAAGTGCAACTAAGATCAGCCCAAGAGACAAGATGCAACAGCATTGGTCGAGACATGGTGGAGCAATTATCACTTCAGCATGGACATAACAAAATCATGGCCAAAGCAAACAAAACAAGCCAACATATATACTCATGCTCATGATTCTCAACAAAACAAGGTTCAACAACAACAAATGACACAGCTACAAAATGGTTCAATGAAGAATGGTATAAACAGTTTATCACAAGTTCAAAGCAGCTTTAATTTGGCCTGTCACAACCTCGAGTTCAATTGCAAAATAATTCTAGTGTACTGCATGTGCATGTGACAAAGCCAAAACAATTTTCAACTTACATACACATGGTAGAAGTATATAAATGAACATGCAAATTCAAGCACATTGGTGAATGCATGAGCAACAGCAATTATATGTACTGGTCAAATTCAAACAAAGCCGAAGTTATTCAATCAAGCAAATCAGAGTGCTTGTATATGGCAACAAGAATCACATAATTTTGGCAATAACATTTCCAGGTAACAAATCAAGGACAAAAGGCAAAGAGGAATACATGGCAAGTATTTCAAATTTGCCTATTATGCAATTTTCAGGAATTAGAATGTGTAACAAAATTCCAGATTTACTCATGGTGAAACATGGCAAGTTTTCAAAACCATGCAAGAATAATTTTTTTTGAAATGCTCATACAGTGTCAAAGTAATCCGAATTTCATTTCCAGAAATGCACAAACTTGGCAAGAAATCAATCTGTGTTAAGTGCAAGAGTTTTTCCAGGTTTCACTATATAATTCAGAGGTCAAATTAAGGAAATTTCTCAAGGGGACAAAATCAATATTTTCCAAATCAGTGCAAGGAAATCACGCATTTCTTTTTCAGTCGAAGAATATCAAAAGGGGGATTCACGGCACAAAATCAGATCGAGCCAATTTATTGTGAAATCAGAGATTTTTCTAGGATTTTTATTTTATCCTATTTATACACGCACATCATCACAAGCAAGTGTTATCGAAAACCCACAAAATCAATTCAAGAAATTCAAAGCAAGAATTTTCAGATAACTTACTTTCTATTCTCAAGTGTTTCGATCGTCTGAAAGGCCCAAATCATCGAGCAAGGAACAAGGAGAATCAAAGCAACCAGAGAACGTCATTCAATCAAGCATCGAAATCGATTTGGGGGTTTATTTCTGAAACCCTAGAACAATTCCTGGCCGCCATTTTTATTCTCAAAAGATAAGGAGGCATCGACGAGAAGCCGATCATCAGAGAACAAATCTTTTCAACGAATACGAGTTCGATTTGGGGCTAAATCTCAGAAACCCTAGCTCTGAATTTCCTTTCAAAGCCGCCATTTTTTCAGACCCAAAGAGATTGGGTTTACAAATGAAAAGGGAATGGGCCGGCCAAGTTTTTCATTGACAAAGCCTAGTGTGAAAAAGGGGATGACCCCTTTAAATTAATCTCCTTAGGCTTTTTCTTTGTTATTTTAAATTGTATTGTTTTTATTTTTGCATTTTGAATTTCTTTTGTAAACAAACGAATCAGTGTCTAGATCTGTTAAGTCTAGGATATCAGTCAAGGTGTTGACTGCCAGTTTCAGTGTCTGTAAAATCTGGAATTACGAGTTACAGGGTTTGTAATTCGGGAAATCTGATCTAGGGGATTGGATCAGTCTAGGGATTTGAGCGTAGGGTTAGAATAGGAGAAGTGTTTGCGAGTGTACATGGTCTTGTATGCGGGAACTGTTCTATCACCTAGTAGAAACCTTAGAAATGCAGCAGTAGGCAGGGTTTTGCCGAAGCTGGGTACATCTGTGTGTGATTTATTTTCTGCATTTCAGTTTCTGCTATTTTCTGTGATCAGTTTATTATTATATATCTCGTTAAGTTTTTAATTCAGTTAAAAACTGTGAAAAACCCTATTCACCCCCCCCTCTAGGGTTATTCTAGATCCAACAAGTGGTATCAGAGCAAGGTTTTCTTTAACTCTAGAGAAATGGTGAATCCTAGTTGTCAGTCCATAGAGAGTCAGTCCAGTCATATTCCATCTATTTTCAATGGTACAGATTTTTTAAATTGGAAATCAGAAATGAAATCTTATTTAAAATCTGTTGATATGAAATGTTGGAATAGTATTAAAAATGGGTATGATATTGTAAGTAGGGTTGATATTGAATTTAATTTACATGCTACTCATATTTTATATTCGTATATTGATGATATTCAATATAGCATTATTTCTCATTGTTTGACTGCGCAGGAAATCTGGCAGACTCTCAACGCGCTATATGAAAAATTGACAAATGCTCAAAATCCCAGAAAGATAACTCGGCTTCAGAGTTGTGCCTGACAGGTTGTACAGATGGAAATCCAGATGGAGACTCAACAGGAAATATTTCTTTGATTCACCGTTTAAATGGTTTAACTGAATCTGTTGAGAAGTTAAAATCTAAAAATAAACTTCTGAAATCTGAGAAGCTTGAGTTGATCTGCAAAAATAATGTTTTGGAATCAAAACTCAAAAACATTAAGAATTCTTCAAATTCTAATTGCAAAAATTGTTTAAAATTGAAAACCAATCTTGTTCATCTCAATAAAAATATTCAAAAGTTTGAAAAGGAAATTCTGATCTTAAAAGAAAACAAGATTGAGTTATCAAATTTGAACAATCTTCTACAAAAGGAATTTGAAATTTTTAAGACTGATATATATTCCAAATTTGAAATTGCTGAAAATGAAAATTTGGAGAAAAGTGGTTTGATTTTGAAAGAACTTGAAAATGAGATTGAAAAATCCAAGAAGTTTGAGTCGGAAAAGCAAAAACAATTTGAACTTGAAATTTCCGAATCCCAAGCCAAAATTAGATCGTTAGAAAATGAGAATTTGGTTTTGAAACAGACCAATGCTGAACAGATGATCGCTATAAATAATTGCTCAAATTTATTAAAAGAAAATAGTGATCTGAAATCCAAAATTCAACGATTAGATTCAACATTGGATAAATTTTCTAATGGGGAAAAATCGTTGAATATGCTGTTACAAAACCAAGTTTATCGTGGAAATAAATCTGGACTTGGATTCGGGAAAAATGATGTTTTAGAAATCAAAATTCTTGTGACTTTAAAAATCCCTCAAATCACTTTAGAAATGTTTGTTTTGAAAATTTTAACTCTGAAAACTTCAAAGGATTTGTAAATCACAATCGAAATGAGGATTTGTTTTATAACAAACCATTTAAACCTTCTTGGATCTCAAATGAAAATAAAACGGGTTTTGTTAAATTCAAATCGATTTGGGTTCCTAAGGGTACAAAAGTTAATTCTAATGGTTTGTTGTATAAGCAAGTCTGGGTACCAAAACAAATGAATACAACTGTGAGTGGTTTTACTAATTTTGTTCGACCACTTGATCATCTCAATCATTAGGTACCAAAGGAGGCTGAGGAACAACTGTGCTGAAAAGAGAAACGGATTCAAACTGCTTCATATCACAGAATCATTCACAGTTCCTTAGCCACATCTGTTGAGTTAGAGATTCTGCTTTACATTGGATTCTGGTATGATCTCTAAACTCACCTTTGTATATTCTCTTTGTTTGTTTTTTATTTTCTGTGTTTATTCCTTCCTCTATCCCCTTCTGTTTTTTTTTTATTTGACACTGCCATATTCTTCTTTGTCTGTACTTCTTAAACTTCCAGTTGCAGAATTAATGATTTTCTGGAAATTTGTCCTACTTGTATAAAATCATCATGTGTTAATCATTTCCATATCCTGAGTTTGAACTTGTATATATCTGCAATTGTTTTGAAGTTTATTTTCTGATTGTTGAATTCATAACAGTGTTGATGCATTCATATCATATCTTGAACACTGTTAACTAGAATTCTAAATTTTTGAAGATCTGAATATTTAATGAAATGTCACACACCTTTGTTGTTCTGAGTTTATTCTAATTCATTTTAGAAAAGCTCAAAATATTATACTCATTACAACACTCTGTTATTTATCAGTTGTGATAATTTCATTGATTTTCAGATTGGCTTGTATCAGTGATACATCTTGGAATTCATCTTTATTCATGATCATTATATTGAAATATGTTTGTTTGAAATCATCTGAAATTCTAGATATTTTGAATATCACACACCTCTTATTTTTGAAATTGTCAATCTCGTGTGACTGATTCATTATATCCCAAAACTTTACATTGATTCATGTGATTTCAAATAAATTATCCCGATCATGAATATTTTCAAATTTGATGTAAATGACCTGAAATTTCTCTTGGGCTTGTCGGAAATAGTTTTGAGAAATTCTTGAAAATGTTCTTTTTGAAAATGGTCTTTGAAAATCATTGTTATTTCATGATTATTTGATTTGAATATATGTTTGTTTAAAATCATTTGAAATTATTGATTTATTGGATCTCACACATATCTTGAATCTGAAATATAACCTGGTGTGATTGATTCATTAAATCCTAATGCTTTCACATTTCTTCAAATGATTTAAAATAGAGTATATTTGCAAATCTTGGATCATGAACCACCTTATGTGACCAACATCTTGACAAGTCTGTTGTGATACTGATTTCTCTGTGCTGCTCTGATACTGTTTTTGAAAAATGTTTGTTTTGGAATCATGCTGCTCTGATTATAAGAAATTGATTTGTAAATATTTTTTTTGGACTGCTTGATTTGGTATCAAAGATTTATCGTGTTCTGATAAATGAAATTTGTGTGCTTGAGTTGCTTGCTTTGTAATTAAGTCTTTTCTGTTGACTGAGGTACCATTGTTTGTCACCGGGGTGTCATTAAAATCCTTGAGAAAGTGAGAACATTTGGTTTCAGAAGCACCTTATATTTGTCACATCCATCTGTTCTGATTTTTCACTTTGTAGAGACACCATGTGGTATCAGTTTAAAAGTGCTGCATATTTTTTGCTGTATATATGTATTTTTCCCTCTTGTCATGCATAGATCAGGATATTACTCTTGTAATTGATTTTCAATTTTAAAATTATTTATTGATTATTCATTCAGAAATTGAAATCAATATCCAAATTGAACTGCATTTAGAATTCATCAAAATTATTATCAGATTTTGAAATTGTGATGAATTGTGACTGCAATATATTTCACAACAAGAGGAAATTTTATTTGGATTTTCATGATGGTTGAATATTTAGTATAATATCTTTGAACTGGCAATTATTTCACGACCATCCTCATTATCTATCATCATTGTGCCATCCATGATAATTTTTTTTTAAAATGTGGAGAGTTTAATTATTTTTTTTAAAAAAAAAAAAATCATATTGAATAAACAATGAAAATATTTGTGATGGAATTGTGGTTGTGTTATTTTTCAGAATTAGTGTCAATTGAAAATTTTCAATAATCCCGGTACAGTTGGTCATATTTCATAATATTATTAATTTAAAAATTTATTTCATAGTCCATTTCTGTACCTATCACATTTTTCTATCATCCATATATTGGTTTTATACCGAGGAGCTTTCTTTTTTTTTTAAACTGAAAATGATGAAAATATAATTAATATATAAGTGTGTCTCTAACCTCATTTAAAAATCCAAGCTCTGGTCATGAATGGTTAAGAGACAACTTATAATTTAAGTTGCGACTGACTTCATTTAAAAATCCAAGCTCTGGTTATGCGTGGTCAGTGTGCTCTTAAATTAAAAAAAAGGAAAAGAAAATAATTTGGATAAAATAAATTAATGTGAAATTCTCCTTGGTATTTATAAAAACCAGCCTATCTATCTGTCTCTCTAATCTGTGAAATGTGTTAATACCTTATGAAGTATTATGTTTTGTTGATTGGTAGTTACTGGGATTTGAGACTATCTGATTTTGTCACTTAAGTTGAATTTATAATTATAGTCAAAATCCATCACTGTTTTGTGCCTCAATTTCTTAAAATCCTTTTTGAAAATAATTGGAAATGAATTGGTTTTAAAACTCTCTCCATTTCATATAAAATTCATCGTATATCCGTCATTCTCTACAATGTGAAATATGTCACCTGTTCTTAGAATATTATGATTTTTGTTTGACTAATTGAGATTTATGATGACCATTCCTCCTCTTAAGTTGAAATTATATTTTTTTTGTCATCTTTCATCGATATTTTAAATTCTATATCCTTTTGATGATAACAAAAGGGGGAGAATGGATTAGATTTTGATTTATGAGTGAATATTTTATAAATATTTTTGAAAATTTATTCATGCACAGTTATAGGGGGAGTTGTCTGTTGTAGGGGGAGCTGATAAATAGGGGGAGTTAAAATTTCACTCTCAAACACATTTATTGTATTCAAAATCTTTTATTTGTTTGTCATCATCAAAAGGGGGAGATTGTTGTATATAACGGTGTTGTATACACAATTATATGATTTTTGTTTGATGATAACAACCAAATAAATATTATTTCTAATGTGTTTGTTATTGTACTGTTATATCACACATTACAGACAGGAATATAATATTTATATTTAAATGAAATACTACTGTACAGAAGTTCAAATATTAACAGAGTATTTTATTTAAATATAATATTATATTTCAACATTCAAACAGTACAAATTATATGACTCCACTATTTGTACACACTCACAAATATTACACATGATACTGTACTTGTAAATAAACTGAATATGATAGACAAGCTTGTTTGACAACAATAAAATAATATTTTATTTCAAAGAAACTTGTTTACAAACATAAGTACAATTCTGTTGTTACACAGCTCCTCAATATAACACTGTCTATACATCTCATTTTTATATGCAATCACTGTCTTTACATTTTCATATCCATATACAGTCACTGATACATTTACTTTCACAGACACTGTCTCTTAATCTTCTGTCTTCAGTCTTCAGTCTTCACAGCACTTCACTGTCAGTCCAGTCATCGTCTTCATACCTGTCATTCACAGAAACACACACACAGTACACTGCAATAGAAATAAAAACTGAACACATGCAGATTTAAATTTTATTTTTAAAATTTTATTTGCCTCAGAATTCGGTGTGTTTCTCATCATTTTTCTGACTCGATTTGATTTTTTTTATCCGACTGATGGCTGCATATACACACGTGTATAAATACACGTGTGCACTGCCTCGCCAATCAGTGTGCAGCTGAGGAGGAGCCACGTGGACCATCTCGACTCAGTGCAACACTCATGTAACAAAACAAATGTCAACCAGCGCAAATGCAAAGAACAAAGCAGAATGGTCGAGGCAACAAAGTACCAAAAGTCAAAAGCAGATACAAAAATAAATGGAGCAATTTCAAGCATGAGGGATGTGGCATAAGCAAGCACAGCAAGTACAGTGGATGATTCAAGCAAGAATGCTCAAATCTGCGCAAGCATGGTCATGGTACAGCACATGCTCGAGCAATGATAAATGCAAGTACGACAAAACATGGACAAAGTCAAACCAGCATGCACAAATGTGCAAAGTCAAGTGTGCATGGTGCAGCCAGCCTATTCATGTATGATGGTGTCTGGATCATGAAAATCAGCCCAACCAATTGATTACATTTCAGATTTCAATATACAAAGCAGTTTTAAACATGAATGAAAAACAAAATGGAAGTGCAACTAAGATCAGCCCAAGAGACAAGATGCAACAGCATTGGTCGAGACATGGTGGAGCAATTATCACTTCAGCATGGACATAACAAAATCATGGCCAAAGCAAACAAAACAAGCCAACATATATACTCATGCTCATGATTCTCAACAAAACAAGGTTCAACAACAACAAATGACACAGCTACAAAATGGTTCAATGAAGAATGGTATAAACAGTTTATCACAAGTTCAAAGCAGCTTTAATTTGGCCTGTCACAACCTCGAGTTCAATTGCAAAATAATTCTAGTGTACTGCATGTGCATGTGACAAAGCCAAAACAATTTTCAACTTACATACACATGGTAGAAGTATATAAATGAACATGCAAATTCAAGCACATTGGTGAATGCATGAGCAACAGCAATTATATGTACTGGTCAAATTCAAACAAAGCCGAAGTTATTCAATCAAGCAAATCAGAGTGCTTGTATATGGCAACAAGAATCACATAATTTTGGCAATAACATTTCCAGGTAACAAATCAAGGACAAAAGGCAAAGAGGAATACATGGCAAGTATTTCAAATTTGCCTATTATGCAATTTTCAGGAATTAGAATGTGTAACAAAATTCCAGATTTACTCATGGTGAAACATGGCAAGTTTTCAAAACCATGCAAGAATAATTTTTTTTGAAATGCTCATACAGTGTCAAAGTAATCCGAATTTCATTTCCAGAAATGCACAAACTTGGCAAGAAATCAATCTGTGTTAAGTGCAAGAGTTTTTCCAGGTTTCACTATATAATTCAGTGGTCAAATTAAGGAAATTTCTCAAGGGGACAAAATCAATATTTTCCAAATCAGTGCAAGGAAATCACGCATTTCTTTTTCAGTCGAAGAATATCAAAAGGGGGATTCACGGCACAAAATCAGATCGAGCCAATTTATTGTGAAATCAGAGATTTTTCTAGGATTTTTATTTTATCCTATTTATACACGCACATCATCACAAGCAAGTGTTATCGAAAACCCACAAAATCAATTCAAGAAATTCAAAGCAAGAATTTTCAGATAACTTACTTTCTATTCTCAAGTGTTTCGATCGTCTGAAAGGCCCAAATCATCGAGCAAGGAACAAGGAGAATCAAAGCAACCAGAGAACGTCATTCAATCAAGCATCGAAATCGATTTGGGGGTTTATTTCTGAAACCCTAGAACAATTCCTGGCCGCCATTTTTATTCTCAAAAGATAAGGAGGCATCGACGAGAAGCCGATCATCAGAGAACAAATCTTTTCAACGAATACGAGTTCGATTTGGGGCTAAATCTCAGAAACCCTAGCTCTGAATTTCCTTTCAAAGCCGCCATTTTTTCAGACCCAAAGAGATTGGGTTTACAAATGAAAAGGGAATGGGCCGGCCAAGTTTTTCATTGACAAAGCCTAGTGTGAAAAAGGGGATGACCCCTTTAAATTAATCTCCTTAGGCTTTTTCTTTGTTATTTTAAATTGTATTGTTTTTATTTTTGCATTTTGAATTTCTTTTGTAAACAAACGAATCAGTGTCTAGATCTGTTAAGTCTAGGATATCAGTCAAGGTGTTGACTGCCAGTTTCAGTGTCTGTAAAATCTGGAATTACGAGTTACAGGGTTTGTAATTCGGGAAATCTGATCTAGGGGATTGGATCAGTCTAGGGATTTGAGCATAGGGTTAGAATAGGAGCAGTGTTTGCGAGTGTACATGGTATTGTATGCGGGAACTGTTCTATCACCTAGTAGAAACCTTAGAAATGCAGCAGTAGGCAGGGTTTTGCCGAAGCTGGGTACATCTGTGTGTGATTTATTTTCTGCATTTCAGTTTCTGCTATTTTCTGTGATCAGTTTATTATTATATATCTCGTTAAGTTTTTAATTCAGTTAAAAACTGTGAAAAACCCTATTCACCCCCCCTCTAGGGTTATTCTAGATCCAACAAAGACAACCTTCTTAATCAACTTTATAATCCATAATCTCCTCGGGGCCGACCCTCATCTCCAATCTCCTTATGATTACCGTGAGCTTATTTCCTTATGTCTTACTTTCGTAAATTCTTTCGATAAGTGTCCGTCTAATCATAAGCTTGCTAATATCTCAGAATCTAATTCACACGAGATCTAAAATCAAATCCGGCCAAGTACTCGAGATGCTTCCATTCGGAAAACATGGCTCCCAAATTTGCATGTCTTTTACTTAACGCGTCGACCACTTTATTACCTTTTCTTGGTATATAGGCTATACCAAAGTCGTACGACGCTAAAAACTCTAACCATTGCTGCCACCGGAGATTCAAATCCTTTTGGGAGAAAAGATACTTCAACGACTTATGATCCGCAAATAACTCAAATCTAACTCCCGACAAATAATGCCTCCAAATCCTTAGAGCATACCTATCACCACTAACTCCAAATTGGAGTTGGGTAATTCCTTTCACGCGGTTTTAGTTGTCGATTTTCATAAGCCATAACTTTATCCTTCTGCATTAGCACTTCTCCAAGTCCAGTGCCACATGCATCAGTATATACCACCATCTCCTCATTCCTACTTGGAATAGTCAATATAAGAACACTCGTCAATCTTTCTTTCTGAATTCTCAAAGCTTGCTCGCACTTCCAATCCCATACAAAATCCTAATTCTTCTTTGTCAATCCAATTAATGGTGCATCTATATTGAAGGAATTCTTGATAAATCATAGATAGTATCCAGCTAAACAAGTAAACTCCTAAATTCCATCGCATACTTGGGTTGATCCCAATTCTGAATTACTGCCACTTTAGCGGGATCCACCGCTATTCCTTGTCCCAACACGACGTGCCCTAAGAATCTCATTTCTTCCTTCTGGAAGTGGCACTTCCAAAATTTAGCCCACGTTTGATGTTTTAGTAAGATTTCCAAAACAATACTCAAGTGTGTCTTATGTTCCTCCTCGGTCATGGAATAAACCAATATATCGCCCACTAACACAAGCACGAACTTGTTCAACTGATCTTGGAAACTTGATTCATTAGATCTACAAAATATGCTACCGCGTTAATCGATCCAAACAGCATCACTAGCCACTCATAGAATCCCGACAATGTCCTAAAATCAGTCTTTGGCACACTATCCGCAACCACTCTCAATTGGTGAAACCACGTTGCCAAATCCATTTGAGAAAACACTTTGACTTCGTGAAATTGATCAAAAAAGTCATCGATTCTCGGCAATGAATACTTGTTTTTCTTAGTAACCTTATTCATCTCACGATAATTGATGTGTACGTAAATGTGTATATTTATATTCACACATTTGTTCTTGTTTTAGTTAAATAAAAGACATAATTGGGCTATTTTTACATGTTTTAACCAACAACCCAAAATTCTCAAATTATCATACATACATTTTCATATTGGGGCAAAACGGCCATTTGTACATGTATTATTTTTTGGTAAAATTTACTTGCTCATTTTCTTATTGTTTTGTAGAAATTTGGGTGCAAATATGAAGAAGGATCATGAAGATTTGCATGCCCAAAGTGAATACAAAGGAATGGAGATGGAATTAATTCACACACAACTTAGTGCAGGACCCCACCCATTATCCCTCTTTCTCAAATTCTATATTTAAAGGCTAATGTATTGGCTAATGGAGACAAACCAAACTTCATGCATTTTTAATGATTCTTTGGTGGATAAAGACAAATGGAAGCTTCATGAAGAAGGCATTGCTGGTAGTTCCCAACAAATATGGATTAGGTTTAGGGTTTTAAAACATATATATACTCCTTATGTTCATGTAAAAAGATCATCTCTTTTAGTTAGTTTTTGTTTGAGGATCAAAGCTCTCTTTTCTTTTCATGGCTACTTAACCATTTTTATGTAATTCCCTTTATTTTAGGCAATATTATTTTGTTCTCTTTTATTTACATGCTTCTTACTTCTTGTTCTAGTGTAGATCTCTATTATTTTATGAAAGTAGAATAGATTTTCCTTTATTTTGCTCTCTTTGTCCCTTTTTATGTTGCAAGCTATAATCGTTAATATGATAACATACATGAGTAAGTTAACCCCTTCAACTTAGGGGCAATGAAGCTCTCTAATCATGTAGCTTCAACATATTTTGATCATTCATGTTCCCTCTAAGTGCTTAATAGAATCATGGTTGTCTATGTTAATTTGTATTTAATGATTGAATTTGATAGTCTATGTTGTTCATAGCAAAAAGACTATGCTTAAACACATTATTCACAAATTGCATTCTCATCTAAATATGATTATGAAAATGAAGTGAAATTCTTATCAAAATTTGATGGCCTATATGTTAACCAATAGTTAATAGACCATACTTCAAATAGATTTTATTTTCAACATTGTTGTCATTTTTCATAGAAGTTAGTAAGTGGTTTAAGCGGTGTGTTATAGTTTGATGGTCAATGTTGAGCTAATTAATAGTTCAAATAGGTCATACTTATAATAAACGCATCAATTAAACTAACTAATGACCAAATTAAAGAGATCATAGTTTCATTTTATGTTGATTCATGTGATCTAGAGAGTGGATTTATTCTCAAGTTTTCATTTAATCTCATAATTTCATTCAAATTTTATAGTAACTAGTTTGTTAGATTTTGCAATTTTTAGTTAGTTAGATTTTCATTTGACTTCGGTTTAATTCAAATTTAATCTCATATTTTGAGGATCGACCCATATTCGCCATGTACTACAAGTGTACGTCGTGCGCTTGCGGTTTAACACACTTCGCAACGGTTTTCTAATTGACAGAATATTCATCGTCGAAGAAGTTTTTGGTACCGCTGCTGATAGAGGAATTTATTTTTAATTTTATTCCTCGATTTAATTTTCTTGTTTGTTGTTTTTCTTTAAAAAAAATTGTGTGTTTGTTGTGCATTTTTGTTGTTGTTCAATTGTGTTAGCTTGTGATTTAGATGTGTTTTCGTTTGCATCTTTGTCTTTCATTAGGCTTATTTTCAATAAAAAAATGAATTTGTTTCATTTTTTTGTTTCCATTAAAAAAAAAATTCTGTGTTTTTAAGTCTCTGTTCCTTGTTTATCTAGTATTTCGATTTTCAGTTTGTCCACAGTTATTCTTCTTTTCAGCACATTTAGTTCAGTTTTCAAACTATTTTGTTCTCATCACTTCGCACATTTCTTTTCTTAAAAAAAAGTTTTCTAAGTTTCTGTTTTTACATTTTCCATTTCATCCGTTCTTGTTAGTGTTCAACTCAGTTGTGACAATTTCCCTTAGCCGCAGTAAAGTTTTCAATAGCTTTACCCACCACTGTTTTCAATAAGTTTCTCTGGTAACAGTTCATCATACGCTTTTTTTTTGAACGAAAGTGTACTCATATAACAAAGGAGGAAGTACAAATGTTTTGAGCTGGAACAAAAACAACAACTACAAACAAATACTTTACAACATAGACTAAAGCCAGCTCAAAACAGATTTAAAACAAACACAGTTAACACAAAAGAAAAGCACTACAGAAATTTTTTTACAACCACATAGCCCATAAAAGACTTCAGCACCTTTAGAAACCACTAAGTCCAAAAAAGGCCCAACCAGGTAATCCACGTTTAAAACCAAAACAGAAGAGCTCTGAATTAATCCACGCATCTCAGCATGCATAATCAAACCCAACAAAAAAAGGATCAGACCACCAGGGCCATCAGCTTCAAAAAAAAACTACAACATACTTTAAGAAGGCTCTTAAATAAGAAACAATATTAGCATTGAAGAGCAGCTCCAGACAAAGACAAAGACAAACTTCATTCTGACATCTGAAAGATTAGGCAATGGAAGAAACAACACTGAATCACCTTCTGTCTATACTCCATAAGATCAAACTCCAGCAACTAATCTTAAACTCCAGTTTAGATCAAACAATGAAAGGCAATTGAGAACTCTCAAAATATGAAAACCAGACTACAAAACTAAAGAATAAGCTAACAGACAATGACATATAAGAGAAAATCCAAACCATTCAGTTTTAGCCACACCTCCATTAGCTACTCCACCTGTTTTACCTCCTCCTTTTGGTTTTCTGGATTTAGATCGAGTTTGGATTTTATGCACAAGCTTAACCCATTTTGGATTTTCTTCAACCAAAGGTTCATCAGTTAAAAACTTGTTATCCTTATTATATTTACTGGGTTTAAATTTCATTCTCCTCTTTTTAAAACTATTTGTAGAACCATACAAACTATAAGAACTATCCGATTCTTCCATGAAAAAATCTTTACTTACAGCATCTTCTACAATTTGGAAATCTCTACTAACCCCAAATTTATCCATATTAACATCCTCATCTTTTTTTTCCGCTATCTCAACTTCCTTATCACAGAATTCACCTTTATTATTTTCACACATCTTTCTTATAATTATCTTCTGAATTCTGCATTTCCTCTTTGCCTTGATTTGTTCTTTCATCTTCATTAGAACTAGAAGACAACCCTACTATCTCACCAACTTTTAAATTATCTAAACCTGTTTCATGCTTATCATATATTTCCCTTGACAGAATATTAAAAGGGTTGAAATTATTCTCATCAAATTTCTGTGTTATATGAGGTTCAGACCTTGTTACTTTGTAACTATCACTTCTATCTGCTATTCTTCGATCATTTGCTTTCCCACCTAACTCTTTCACTTGATTATTTTGCCTAGCCTCACCTTTATCATTAACAGCCACCTCAACCTCCATACTATTATCAAGTGTGACACTGTCTTTAGGATTCCACATTCTATTTGATTTGCATGAAAAATTGGAATGTCCAAATACTCTACAATTAGTACATGCATCTGGTTTCCACTCATATTGTACCTTTTGCCAAACTAAATCCCCACTAAAATATTGCATAGGAACCATTTAGGGAATTTAATGTCTATTTTAAATTCTACCAATACTCTTGCATAAGACATTCAATAAATGTCCTCAGTTACAACATACATTCTAATAGGATATCCTAAAGTAGAAGCCATCCTACTTATAGCCTTAGTTTTCCAGAAATCTAAGTCAAGATTAGGAAATTTGATTCATATAGGAATTGAGTTGAGAAATTCTCTAGCTAATTTCATACCAGGAACATATTTTTTCATTAATACCAATCTCTTGTTATAAAAATATGGACCGGTGGCAAGCACTCTATCACAATCTTCAATTAATTCAAACTTAATGATATAGAACCCATTGTCTCTAGAATATAAATTATAATTACCTTTTTAATCCCCAATTTCTATCAATATAGTCTTTAAGGTAATTATAATAAGGTTTTCTACCATAAATATAAAACACAATTGAATTCACCCATCTGTCTCTCGTTGTTTTAACCAAACTTTCACTGATTATCGCATGCCTTACTTTATCTATTATCTCTGGCTCATAATAGTTTAACTGGACTGCACTTTGATGAGATTTATTTTCTCTAATAGCTTCTATCTAGGACCTAGTATTTGAATAATTTACCTTGGAATTGCTTTCCTGAGAGTCTAACCGTTCTTTCATGACCAGATCTGGAAAATCTTGCCTCGATTCAAGATTTGGACTCTGAATAATTTCTCCGACTAATTTGGATTGAAATCGATCTGCATGTAATTGAGAGAGATTCAAATCTAGTGGATCTGCAGATCTATTATCTGAATCAAAAATTAATTTTTCTTTCGAGCGAGATTTAGATTGAGAAAAGAAGTCAATCGCCATTTTGCCAGAGCTTTCCTTCAACTATCTCCATTTCATCATACACTTGCACTCACTGTTTTTACGAAACCATTTTTTACATTTCAATTGCATTTCATTACACTTGCATTTCAAAATTGTGCACTCTTTGCACATCACACTTGCACAATACACTGCATTCTTTTCAAACTTCCACTGCCGGTATCATCCACTGTCGATATCATAAGCATTCGAACCACCATTCTCTGCCAAAACCAACTCCAAGCTCGATGACCTGAAATACCCAATTCGCGAACCAACCATTCATTACCATCCACTTCTGTCTTCATCCACTACATATTGTCTTCCTGCCATACATCAGCCATCAAAACAACCATCCATTTCGTCCCTGATACATCCATTACCTTCTCCAACTAGCCACTCCTCTGCATACAAACTCAACCACCATCCTCACTTCCTTCCAACCATCATACTGCACCCCAAAAACCAGACAACAGCAAACCCCCTGCAAATGTCACAACTCCAAACTCCCCTCTAACCAAACAAGTACTCAATTGTGCAACCACCACTAGTTTCAACTACCACGTCCTACAACCATACATCAACACAATACCATCACTACCTCCCCCTATTCCTATCACAACTCCACTGCCCTCAAGTAATACACCAAAACAGCACCTGTTTCCCCTTCAATCACCATTTCCGAACACATAACCCAAACCACTTCAAAACAGTTTTCAAGGCTCCTCTATGATTACTTTCATCCACCTCAACCATCAACAATTTAAACATCTCCACCATCAACAAAAAAACTCATTTGCAACCTGTTCATACAACCATCAACTTCAACAAGCACATCTTCCTTCCATAACAAGCTATCCCCATACACCGCTGTCCACAAACAGTTCGACACCTTCACCTACAACCACAAACTCCATCGTCAACCTCCACAACTCATCTTCAAATCATCTACTTCCAGACAACCATTTCAAACCATAGCACGACTTCATCACCTCCTAGAACTCCACCTCAAACCATTAGTTCTCCAACCTCAGTTGCCTTCATCAGTGAAGTCTAGCACCTTCAATTAGCATCAAACCATCGTGCCAACCCTAAAATCCCAACCGACTTCCGATCGAAATCGCCTTTTTACCCAATCGCAATTTTGAATTCACGTACTGTGACCACCACCCCTCAACAAATTCATGAATAACATCTGCTTCAACTATCCTCCAGCAACGCCCATCCTCAATCTCTAAAATCCCCTTAATTTTCAATTTGAAGCTTGATTGAAGATTTCATTTTTTTACCGTTTTTCATGATTTTTATTTTTTCTTCGTGGTTTTGTCCTAGGAGAGGAACGAAGAAGCTCCTGGTTTTTAGATGCTAGGCCTTACTTGATCACATTGATAATTGGGCTTGACCCGTTTTTAAGTAACATTTGCCTTATTTACTTTTTTTAGGTTGTTTAATTTTTAATTGGGTCTGATTTTAGTGCATATAAAAAAGGTGGATCTTAACTTGTTCTCTTTGAAAATTTTTCTTTTATCTTTTAAGTTTTGTGTTTCGAAAAAAAAAGGTTTTATTTCTTTTGTTTAAATATTGTGGCTTTGTTTTAGTTTAGTTTCAAAAAAAAGGGAGGGTCTTCGATTTGTATGTTCTTTTGTTTGGTTATTGAAAACAAAAATCTTGCCTTGTATAAAAAATCTTTTCAGGTTACAGAAGATTAAAGGAGGCAAATTGCATACTTGGCTTTACTTTGCTCGCTAAAAAATTGTCTTTCTTGCTAAAAAAAAAAAAAAATTGCTGCTAAAATAAAAAACTGCTAATTTTGGACGCTCTGGTATGGTAATGCTCTCCTCTGTTTTTATTTACTTACATTGTTGTTTGCTTGCATTCACATTTAAAAATAAATAAAGTTGAAAATAAAAATTCATTCGTAGTTGCATTGATTATTCACGATTATTTTCTGTTTGCATTCATCTCATTTTATTTTTATTTTCTAAGGACATTATTATATTTTGACAAATTGATTTATTTTCAACAATTTATTTTTCGTTGTCTAGACTACGCCAGAGCACTAATCGTCTATAAATATTATGGTGATTCGTAATTGTTATAGCGGTTGTTCCTCTGAAGGTATTTAAATCTTCGGCTGCATTGCTAGGGTGAATCCTGATGCACCGATAACTCATGTCCGTTGACTGGCTCAGAAATCTTTTGTTGAAATTAATCTAACCATCATTATATAATTTCAGAAAATTTGTATATAAGAAATTTGCATTTGTATAGTTGCTTTATGCTCAAGTATATATATATTAAAAAAAAATCATTTGTAAGTAAACTCTTTCCTTTTATTTAAGCTTTTAAAAAAAACATTCAAAAATCCAAAAAAAAAAGAACCATTTTCTTTAAAATGTCCCAATTTCCTTATTCGCAAAATTTTTACGATAGTTGTGAAAACAAATATAATTCATGTAATTTTACACTAAATTCATATTGATATTTTAATAACAATTATTGTACAAATAATTTTGTTTTTGCACCCTAAATTGACAACCGACCCTCAAATATCGAAACAAATATTGAATCTCTACTTGAAATGAGCACATAACAAAATCAAAAAATAAATGAATGGTGTGATTCATACTTGTGCAACAATTCAAGTCAAAATTTTCAAAATAATCAAAATTGGAATTCACTTCCAAATTAAAATGATTTTGATCATAACCCTTGCCAATTCAATTTCGAACTCCAAATCAAATTAAAAATGGAAATGTGAATAACTTTTAAAATGATTTTGGTAATGAGAATAATTTCAATAGTGGTGCAACTGAAAACTTTGTTCTCAACAATTTCAAATTGATAATTCCTAAGTCAATAATTATAAATTTGATTTTGCTGAGCAAATGAATGAAATTTACGATAATCACAAGGATTTATTGTTTAAAACCTACTTGAATTTTCGTGAGAAACAAATCTAAATCCAAACGTGTGACGATTCAAATAATAATCCACCTTTGCCACAATCAACGATTTTCAAATAACGTTCAAAATGGAAAATAATGATCTTAATGAAGTTGTTAAAAATACGGTAATTGAGTTGGATTTCAATTCTTTTGAAAGGGTGGAAATTAATCTCAAATTCGATTTTTTTTCTCTTTTAGAAAATAATGGATTTCAAACAACATCTTTGGATTTTGAAAAAGATACATGCATTGAAGTTTTTGACAATTCAACAAAGGAGGACGAATTTGAGGAACATTAATTTTTTGGACTTTTGGAAAATGAGTTGAATTCTAAAAGAAAAGATTTGAATCACCATGTCGATTTTGATAATTTTAGAGAGATTTTCGATGATAATTTTGAAATTCAAATTGGTGGAAATTAACATGAAATTCAATCCATTATTCAATCTATCCCCAAAAATCATCAAAAATAAAACAACTCATTCGATATATAAAATGACATTCGTTTTTCCAAACCAACGTTTAACTTTGAAATCTTTTATGATTTGGTTTTTCAAGCATAAGTCGTGTCTCTCATACATGAAGAGACAAATGAATCAGTCTTTGGAAGATCATTTCATTTACTTCTTATCAAAATATTTCCTGATATAGTGTAAATAATAACTATTCCCTGTAAATATAGTTCTTATTTTCAAAAATTTCTTTTTCATTTCTCCTTTCACTTGACTGTGGGAACACAGTCGAAATCAACTGTGGGTGGGGGTAGTCTACATTGCATTCTTTTCTTTTCCTTTAAAAAATATTGTTCTTTTCATTTTCATGCATTTAGATAGGACCATCATGCATTTTATATCGTAGTAACATACCATAATTTTTTTAGAAATACGACTCATTTTAGATTGGTACAACGAAGAAAGTTAACAATTTTTTTAGTCAGTTAATAGTAATTTTTTTTTCTCAACTAAGATCATATAAGAAATATAATGAAAAGATGAATTACGAGTGATAATAGTGTAACTGGTGCATAGGAGGATTTTTTGGTGATGGCCATGAAGTCTATTCTAAATTGTAGTCTTTGTTTAATGCATGGAGGACTTAAAGTACATTTATTGGCTTTTCGAGTTTTTAAAACTAAGTTGTGTTATGTTGAAATTGCATAACTCGCTCTTTTTTTCTTATATTCAATAAAAAAATAATCCAAGGGTATCCAACATTACTTGTAAATATAGCGTTGGTATGCAAACCCGCCAAGCTTTGTCCCAACTCTCACGTCAGTCCACGAGTCAGTGCATGGGTGGTATATCTTGGTCTCATTTTATGAGTTGTACACCTAAGGATTACCGACATCTTGTTGACATAGTCAGCGTCGGTTTGCACAATCAGCCAAGCTCTGTCCCAAACTCTCAAGCCAGTCTGCGAGGCAGTGCTTGGGTGGTATACCTTGGTCTTTTAAGTTAGGTGTGTAATTAGTCATAAATTTTAATTTTTATAAAGATAGAGAATAAGCAATGATGCCCGAACACTTCTGATCTTATTGATACGACTTGTCAGAAATAAGAATACCACTTTGCAAACTTTGACCAGCAAACCAAGAATTTATTTCATGGTTGCACTATGTTATCAACGGAACCAAGTGGCCAAACTAGAATTTAACGTATGAAAACTTGAATTATATTGAAATTTTTGACGAGTAGAGGGACCAAAAATTTCTATAAATTGATTTTGAATTGTATACTGCTATGTTGCAGCTTTTCTGAAGCAAGTCATTTTTTCATTTTTGTTTTCATTCGCATATGTCTATTACATTCATGTAGTGGCATTAAAACCATATCGTAACAACCTGGATTTTCAGAACCAATTTAATTTTTTTATTTTAGCTATTTTAATGTATTTTGAATATTTAAAATCAATTATTTTAAATAATAATGACTAAAAATTTATTTTAATCAAACTTAGAATATATAAATTTATTTTAAATATATAACGAGCCTGAAATGGCACGGTAGTTTGAAATAAATTCGATTTCTAATTTCAAATGAGTATACAGAATTCAATATAAGTCAGAATGGGACGAAACAAGAAATATTTGAATCTGTTTAATAATATCTTTCTAACAAACGTAAGAAACTGAGATTTCACTTTATAAATTGAAAGTTATGTCCAGTTTAAAATTTAAAATAATCGCTATGGAATTTATATATATTTATATTTTATATAATATATAGCCCTTAAAAATATCCATTTTGCAAATGACCTCCATTTTCGAAGAAACCAATTTTATTGCATTCGGAATGTCAAATTATTGCTAGATTCCAATTTTCAAAATTTTTGGAATCAATATGTGAGAGTGGTGAATTTAAACATGTTTGGCAATTTCATTTTGAATTTAGTCGACTGGAAAAAGACCATTTTTCAGACGGTCTCCAAATTCGACGAAATTAGTTTTGTTAGGACCGTATCGTCAAAACATAGCTAGATTTATTTTTTTGGAATTTTTGGAGTCAGTATGTGGCCCCGGTAAATTAAAATGTACGTTGAAATTAATTATGAATGTTATATTAATTTATATTTTAATTTTGAAGAAAAATGACCGAAACTGTCGAATTGGCTTACGGGACATATCCCATTGTATCCGAAATAGGGGTAATTAGCTAGGGACGACAGTTGGTGGGTTCAATTTGGAGTTCGAATTAAAAAGTAACATTTTGGAGATAAAAAAAAAAAAAAATATTATAACCCCCCCTTCTCTATTCTCTCTCTCCCCGTTCACAAATCAGCCGCCGCTCAAAATGGAGGAGCCCGATCCCGCACGTCGCACCCCCTTCTGGCCGTCGCGTGCCACCAGCGGCACCGCCGTCGACGTTCCCCCTCCCTCCTGCTGCGCCTCCTCAGTTCTCTCCTCCCCCCTCTTTCCTTCTTTAAACCCTAGAGTCGCCCAAAACAGCAGCGCCAGCCACCACTACCCCGCCACCGCCTGGCAGCCGACCCCTTAAGCCGCCCAGCCTCCTGCGCCACCCCACTTAGCTCCTCCCCCTTCTAAAACCGCCCCCAAACCCTAGCTCCACCAAAAAACAACCGCCTCCGACCGTCTTGGCCACCACCTCCGCCTGCAGCACCCTTCCCGACCATTAGACGCCCCTCCTCCCTCTTCGTTCAGCGACTGTGAGTTTTTATTTTTAACCATTTATGTAAATAAAAATGTGATTTTTATATGTATAACATGGAAATAAAAATGTAATCTTTATATGTATTACTTAAGAATTAAAATGTGATATATATAAATATATAGTAGCGCTATAAAAATATGATTTTTATATATAGTAGCGATATAAAAATATGATTTTTATATATTTAGTAGCGCTATAAAAATATGTTTTATATATATATATATATAATAGAGATATAAAATATGATTTTTATATATGTAGTAGCAATATAAAAATGTGCTTTTTTAATATATGAAGCGTTATTAAAAATATGATTTTTAATATAAACTGCGTGAAACAGATTACGCTGGAATCACGGTGAAGAGTACAACGCGTTGGAGCAAATCCAAAAACCATCCAATAAGGACTGATGGAGTGGAAACCAAGGTGAGAACTTATCACTCTAACATTGTTTACAGTTAAATATATACTAGAATGCAGACGGTGCTTAGTTGCACCCGACACCTTTGATTGAAACCATTGATGTTTGGTTGTCTGTTTTGATTGGCCTATTTGTTTGAACGTGGTTTGGGATGTGAATGGAATTGATTGAATTTGGTTTGTGTATGGCGCGAGCCAGTATTAGGCAAGGGATAAGGCTAGACCTTATTCCGGTTTTGGTATCGTGCCATTATGCTGCCAAAATTTTCTAAAAAGTGTTAGAAAAATTTAGTTAGTTGAAAATATTATTTTTAGCTTACAACTGCGATAAATAAAATAATTATTGGATAGTTAAAAATAAGTTTACACATCCATTTATAAGTCAGACGACTTGTTTATGCTCGCCTAGTTTTATGATATCGATTGGGTCGATAATTTTACACATCGCCCAACTACACAAATAATATTTAGTATTTGTTGGTTGAAACCCTATACGGGTATTGGGATGATATTTGGCATGCACTAATCCCAATTATTTAGTTGTATGTCAATCGATTGGTTGACAGACTGTTGTAAGCGTTAATTATTTGTATTTAATGCTTATACAGTGTATAATGCACTCTGGATGATGAATTATTGTTTTTCATTGTTGTTGTACACATGTGTTGTATGAAATCCATATAATTAACATTATATGGTAATTGACTGTGACTGGTTCCAATTCAGAAATAAAGAATATTTTAAAATAACGAATATTTTAAAATAACGAATATTTTAAAAAAGGAATATTTTAAAATAACATTCAGTAACGGATTAAAATCTGATTTTGATGTCCGATTTTGGATGTACACGAAAATATTGAAATATGTGAAGCCGTATTGATTAGATATGCGCCATTTTGATGCAAACAATATTTATATCGATTTTATTCATTTTTACAATGAATATCCAAAGAGAAGTGATTTTAAAATCTAATATTTTGAAAATATTATCATTTATATATTAATGATATGGAATATTCAATTTTGATTTAAAATTGAAAACGAAGTTGAAATCATTTTAAAACGAATTTATAAACGATTCATAAGTTACGTTTTAAATGCAAATCGACGAAATATATATAATATATATATTATATATATTAAATGGCCTGAATAAAACGCGTCGTGCCACGACCGTTCGCGAATTTCGACCATTGATTTTGCACTGACATTACGGGAGATACGACCGTTGGAATTTCCTAAAACTGGAACCGTTGGGTTCGTATCGGAAAGTTCTTTCCAACGAATATAAGATATTTGAAATCTAACGATTGGATTTGAAATTAAGTCCAAATCAAATTTGGAAAAGGTCGCGATGGATGCACTTCAGTGGCCGTTATTGGAAACTGACCATACGGACCTTGATAAAATTACTAAAAATATTAATAATTTGTGCGAAATCATAGTAAATGATTTGGAAAGAATTTGGATGAAAAATTACACGTTTGTAAAAATAAAAATATATTTTTATCAAAATGAACTAGTTTATAACTAGAATAATAATCCAATTATTTTTAGAGATAAATTAATTGAATTTGAAATGGTTTTAAAATAACCAAAATTTTCCAACAAATAAGTTGGAATGGATTTGAATAGAAATAATCTTCGGAATATTTCGATATTGAATTCTGTGATTATACGGATATTATGGAGGAATTTGGAAGATATATATGTATCGTTATTCCCGATACGATATTTGTTGATTTCATAATTTGATATCGAATATAAGCCAATATAATTTCTATTTAGAGCCTTGTATTTAATATCAAATTGGATTTTGGGTTTGTCGTGAATGGTGTCTTAAATAACACCATTTTTAAAACCCAGTTCAGAAAAGATTAAATCTTTTAAATAAGATTTAAAAGAGTTTACCAATTAATTAATATTTAATTGGAATTGAATTGAATTGGATTTTGGGTTTATCGTGAATGGTGTCTTCAATAACATTGTTCTTAAACCCCATGTGAAAAGAATAAATTTTTTAATTAAGATTTAATGAAGCTTACCAACTAATTAATATTTTATTGGAACGGAATAAAATGGAATGTGAATTGGGTTTATCATGAACTGTATTTTTAACGACATTTGTTCTTTAACCCAATCAACAATGAAATGTGATTTGGAATATAAATCTTTTTTTAAGATTTAATGGAATTTTCCAAAATAAATTTTTCCAATTTATTAAATTGGAATTGAACGGAATTCGATTTTGTAATAAATGTAGTGAGCTTCTGTGGAGGAAGACTGTTAATATATATGGAATTTAAAAGGCTTTGTCGTTATTCCATTTATATTACTAGTTGGATACGGAAATTGATATCGATTATATATTGATCTATTTTCCATGAAGATTCTATAATTAATGGAATGTGATTTTGGGTATATCGTGAACTGTGTTTTAAATGACATTAGTTCTTTAACCCAGTTAAAGACAGGATTACATGTCTAACATTGTATTACGAACTGTATTGTTGATCTCTGCTAAATATATATCTGTTTGGTGGCGGAGAATTTATTCTCTTGCTTAACACCCTTCTATAAGACATATGAGCTTAGAGGTTATATGTCGACAGAAATCAGTGGTTCAGTGTAAATTGTCAATGTGGCGTGTTTGATTTCCCGATGTTATGTAATCGTTAACACTGATTTTTAGGAAGATTAAAACTAAGTGGATTTTTAATGAATCTTTAATTAGATTGAAATGTGAATGAGATAATTTAAATTATCAAGTTTGGGAAACGATCGAGGAGTGAGTATCACCAGTTTTGCTCCAAGCAATAGTTAAATCTTTAATTAGATTTGAACGGGAAATGGTAATTAATTTTACTGATAACACAGTGGTGTTAGATATGGAGTATTACCAGTTTTGCTCCATGGGATGAATGGGTTGGGATTGGAAAATAAAACAAATGATTACTTCGATAAGGTTCGCTAATCCCGACTAGCTTGGAAAACCTTAATTTGGTTTAAATTGTGAAAAGAATATTTAAATAAAAGATTATTCTGGATTGGAATGAGGTATATTTTGTGTGTTTATATCGCTTGATTATAATTTAGGCGGGCTATTCGAAAAGGTAGGGTTTATACCCATTCTGAATAACTGATTCGACGATAAGTCGACGATGAAGACGGTGGTTGAAGACCGGAGGTGTTCACATCGTTTGGATGATTACTGATGTCTTGATTGGGTCGTACACCTAGGACAAGGTAATAAGTGGTGATCATCCAGACGTACTTGGAGATCCCCGGATATACGAGGATCTCTCTCTTGTATTGGACATATGGGACGAGGAATAAGGTGCCCCCAGTTTCGTTTAGACCCAGAACGAACTAGTAAATGGATGTGTGTCTGACATTGGATTTTATTCTGTGTTGTTTGATCTCTATTAAATATATATATGCTTGGTGGCGGAGAATTTATTCTCTTTCTTAACACACTTCTCTGAGACGTACGAACTCAGAGGTTATATATCGGTAGACATCAGTCGCATGGCGTGAATAGCCTGTGTGGCATGCTGAGATGCAAATGAAGGCTTCTATTGAAAAGCAGAGTTTTATGGTCGATGATCAAAGCATGACTTTAAATAGCATAGCTTTATGTAGTGTTAATTCGCGAGCCTCACACCACGGTATGAACCAGAACGAGAGAACCCTGCAGGGAGAACATGCGTTTCTTTCTAGCTAAGAGTGGTGTCATGGTATGGAGCCAAGACATTTTTACTTATGTGGATGATGGAAAGCCAGGTACCTCGGATATATCAGTCACTACGGGGCCGATGGATGGATATGGTCGACATAATGACCAGACTTACCCCCCATAAGGCGGGGAAACGTATTGTTCAGGAATTACCAATCCTCAAACGTAAGAGAGGACCGTCCCTGAATATCCAAGGTGCAGTTGCGGCTGATCCTGAAGCACGGGCTAGAGTGTCTCGAATTCGGTAAGGACGATCCCTTGCCTTGGTTCATAGATGGAATCCAACTTCCAATACGACATCATGCGGTTTAATTGTAGAACTAGTATGGCGACATAGTATGGCAACATGATATATGGTACCCAAGTCGTCTATGATAAATACATTTATATTTGAAGTTGATTTCTTCACTTATAGCGATATAAAAGATGAAATTTCGCGTACCAAGCATTATTTGGCTATTATAAGGTAAAACTTTATCCTCCGGCTTGCGTTGCATTGTGTGATGGGGCCTGAGCCTTATAATAGCTTCATTTTATTTAATTAGCATTGCGCTGTTTGTTTTATGCACTAGTATTCTTAGGGGTAAACCCATTCCATGTTATACGGCGTGGTCCCTTGATTTATTAAACTTAAAAATCAATCTAATAATTGTTTTAGTTCTCACACCAGTCCCATTACTGACCTGGAGTTTATTGTTTTAACCTAAACTCTGGGTGCCCTTATTTTCCACACGGACAGCTAGTAGTTTTGGTTATGCAGATTTATTCTTACAGGATCCTAGTTTACAGCTGGACCTATATTCGGAAAGCTCTGTATCCGTATATTTCATTCAATTGTGTTATGCATTATTTTTCCGCCACTTTGTAATTTAAACCTCTGATATTTTCTGTTGTACGTTATTTATACTCTAATATCTTTTACTCTGATGTAATTGTTGTAATAACAATGAAATGTTCTATTTTTTGCGTTCTGATTTTTCATGTTCTCAACTCAATCCAGTCTTCCCCGTAAGGGCGAGTTTGGGTTGTTTCATTGTGGTATTAGAGCTTTGGTTTACAGAGCTCGAGAACAAGACACATTAGAACCAAACGAAAGAATTCATTTGAGATTGGATAAATAATATCCAATAGGGAATGACTCATTATAGATGGGATCAGTAGTATCCTAGAATGAGTTTCAAGGAGTGTTATTTTTAAAATAAAATGAAAACAAATTTAGTTTTGAAAATTTTATCATATTATACGTAATTGAATATTTTATTTTAAATTAATTTGGACAATTGAGTATATGAAGATTCTGCATATACGCCTAGCTGGCGTGTATTCGAAGTCCCAAATATACTGGGTAGATATAGAATCACACTTTAGTTTCCCGGAGATGATTCTGATGATTGAGATCTCATCATCAGAATTTATGTTCGAATTTAGAAAGTGGGATATCTATATATTTCCAATTGACTGGTGTGAGAACCAAAACTAGATAGGATTTATTGTTGTGATTTGGCACTAAAAATTGGATTTTTGAGTATGTATATTAAAGATATATGATTGAAAAGTTAATCTACATATTGATTGCTGGTTGTGTTGTTTGACTATTAGTTTAATTAATAAAAATATTGGATTGATAAAAACCAATATGTGAATGAATGGAAAATTTAGCCAAATCGAAACAAATAGTGAACTGAATTTAAAATTGTTTGAAAATGCATACATGTACATATATATGTGTGAACAGGTCATAGCACGGAAGCTAAGAAGAGGAATACAATTGTATGCCTGATAAATAGGTACATATTTACTGTATTTCTTGGGTTTTAATGATTTTATGAGCCGATTGGCCTTTTCTTTTTCTTTTGGATTGATGAGGGCCCTATGAGACTAGTTTGGGTTTTACTGATTAGCCCGTACAAAGGAGGTTATGGCGAAATTTTTCGAAAATTTAGGGTGTTACCCAAATTTTTGAAAAATTAGAAAATTCTTAGAAATTGAAAAGTTAAAGAATGAAAGCCAGAATGAAAGTTGAGTTGGTTAGTTAAACAACTTTCAGCTCCATTCCTTTTCGAGGACGAAAAGATTTTAAGTGGGGGAGAATGTAACAACCAGGATTTTCAGAACCAATTTAATTTTTTTACTTTAGCTATTTTAATGTATTATGAATATTTAAAATGATTTATTTTAAATAATAACGACTAAAAATTTATTTTAAACGAACTTAGAACGTATAAATTTATTTTAAATATATAACGAGCCTGAAATGGCGCAGTAGTTTGAATATTTGATTTCTAATTTCAAATGAATATACAGAATTCAATACAAGTCAGAATTGGACAAAACAAGAAATATTTGAATCAGTTTAATAATATCTTTCTACGAATGTAAGAAACTGAGATTTCACTTTATAAATTGAAAGTTATGTCCAGTTTTCGACCTCCATTTTTTATGAAACCACTTTTGTTGGGTTTTGAATGTCAAATTATTGTTGGATTCCAATTTTCATAATTTTTGGAATCAATATGTGAGCGTGGTAAATTTAAATGTGTTTGGCAATTTCAGTTTGAATTTAGTTGACTGGAAAAAGACCGTTTTTCAAGCGGTCTCAAATTCGACGAAATTAGATTTGTTAGGACTATACCATCAAAACATAGCTAGATTTATTTTTTTGGAATTTTTGGAGTCAATATGTGGTCCCGGTAAATTAAAATGTACGTTGAAATCAATTTTGAATATTATATTAATTTATGTTTTATTTTTGATGAAAACTGATCGAAACGGTAGAATTGGCTTATGGGACATATCTCATTGTGTCTGAAATGGGTGTAGTTACTTAGGGGCGATAGTTGGTGGGTTCAACTTGGAGTTCGAATTAAAAAGTAACTTTTTGGAGATAAATTAAAATAAATAAATATATATATATATATATTATTATAAGCGCCCCCACTTACTATTCTCTCTCTCCCCGTTCACAAATCAGTCGCCGCTCAAAAAGGAGAAACCCGATCCCGCACATCGCCCCCCGTTTCCGGCCGTCGCGCGCCTCCAGCGGCGCCGCCGCCGATGTTCTCACCTCCCTCCTACTGCGCCTCCTCCCTTCTCTCCTCCTCACTCATTCCTTCTTTAAACCCTAGAGCAACCCAAAACAGCCGCACCAGCCACCACTACCCCGCCATCGCCTAGCCGCCGGCCCCTTGAGCCGCCTAGCCTTCTGTGTCGCCCCCCTTAGCTCCTCCCTCTTCTAAAACCACCCAAACCCTAGCTCCACCAAAAAACAACCGCCTCCGACCATCTTGGCCACCGCCGCCGCCTACAGCACCCTCCCCGACCGTCAGACTCCCCTCCTCCCTCTTTATTCAATGACTGTGAGTTTTTATTTTATTTTTAGTCATTTATGTAAATAAAAATGTGATTTTTATATGTATAACATGTAAATAAAAATGTTATCTTTATATGTATTACATTAGAATAAAAATGTGATTTTTATATATATAGTAGCGCTATAAAAATATGATTTATATATATATAGTAGCGCTATAAAATATGATTTATATATATAGTAGCGCTATAAAAATCGCTACTATATAAATACGATTTTTATATATATAACAGCGATATAAAAATATGATTTTTAATATAAACTGTGTGAAACAGTTTACGTTGGAATCACGGTGAAGAGTACAACGCGCTGGTGCAAATCAAAAAATCATCCAATAAGGACTGACGGAGTGGAAACCAAGGTGAGAACTTCTCACTCTAACTTTGTTTACAGTTAAATATATATCAGGATGCAGGCAGTGCTTAGTAGCACCCGACACTTTTGATTGAAACCATGGATGTTTGGTTGTTTGTTTTGATTGGTCTATTTGTTTGAATGTGGTTTGCGATGTGAATGGAATTGATTGAATTTGGTTTGTGTATGGCGCGAGCCAATATTAGGCAAGGGATAAGGCTAGACCTTATTCTGGTTCTAGTATCGTGCCGTTATGCTGCCGAAATTTTCTAAAAAGTGTTAGAAAAATTTAGTTAGTTGAAAATATTATTTTTAGCTTATAACTACAATAAATAAAATAATTATTGGATAGTTAAAAATAAGTTTACACGTCCATTTACAAGTCGGACGACTTGTTTTTGCTCGCCTGTTTTTGTGATATCGATTGGGTCGATAATTTTACATATCACCCAACTGCACAAATAATATTCAGTATTTGTTGGTTGAAACCTCACACGGGTATTGGGGTGATATTTAGCGTACACTAATCCCAATTGCTTAGTTGTATGTCAGTCGATTGGCTGGCAGACTGTTGTAAGCATTAATTATTTACATTTAATGCTTATACAGTGTAAAATGCACTCTGGATGGTGGATTATTGTTTTTCATTGTTGTTGTGCACATGTGTTGTATGAAATCCATATAAATAACATTATATGGTAATTGACTTTGTCTGATTCCAATTCAGAAATAAAGAATATTTTAAAATGACGAATGTTTTAAAATATCGAATATTTTAAAATAAGGAATATTTTAAAATAATATTCAGTAAAGGATTAAAATCTGATTTTGATGTCTGATTTTGGATGGACACGAAAATATTGAAATATGTGAAACCGTATTGATTAGATATGCGCCATTTTGACGTAAACGATATTTATATCGATTTTATTCATTTTTATAATGAATATCGAAAGAGAACTGATTTCAAAATCTAAATGTTCAAATATTGTCATTTATATATTAATGATATGGAATATGCAATTTTAATTTAAATTGAATATGAAGTTGAAATCGTTTTTAAAACGAATTTAAAATGATTTATAAAATACGTTTTAAATGGAAATCGATAATATATATATTATATATATTATATATATTAAATGGCCGAAATAGAACGCGCCGCACCGCGACCGTTCGCGAATTTCGACCATTGACTACGCATTGACATTACGGGAGATCCGATCGTCGGATTCTCCTAAAACCGGAACCGTTGGGTTCGTATCAGAAAGAGATTTCCAACGAATTTAAGAGATTTGAAATCTAACGGTTGAATTTGGAATTAAGTCCAAATCAAATTGGAAAAGGTCGCCATGGACGCAGTTCGGTGGACGTTATTGGAAACCGATTGTACGGGCCTTGATAAAATTATTAAAAATATTAATAATTCGTGTAAAATCATAATAAATGATTTGGAACGAATTTGGATGAAAAATTCCACATTTATAAAGATAAAAATATAATTTTATCAAAATGAACTAGTTTATAACTAGAATAATAATCTAATTATTTTTAGAAATAAATTAACTGGATTTGAAATGCTTTTAAAATAACCAAAATTTTCCAATAAATATATTGGAATGGAAATAATCTTCGGAATATTTCGATATTTAATTTCGTGATTATATGGATATTATGGAGGAATTTGGAAGATATATATATATATCATTATTCCTAGTACGATATTTGTCTATTTCAGAATTTAATATTGGATATAACCCGATATAATTTCTATTTAGAGCCTTGTATTTAATATCAAATTGGATTTTGGGTTTGTTGTGAATGGTGTCTTAAATAACACCGTTCTAAAACCTTGTTGAGAAAAGATTAAATCTTTTAAATAAGATTTGAAGTAGTTTAGCAATTAATTAATAGTTAATTAGAATTGAATTGGATTTTGGGTTTGTCATGAAAGGTGTCTTCAATAACAGTGTTCTTAAACCCCGTGTGAAAAGAATAAATCTTGTAATTATGATTTAGTGAAGCTTACCAATTAATTAATAATTAATTGGAGTGGAATAAAATGGAATGTGAATTGGGTTTATCGTGAACTGTGTTTTTAACGACATTCGTTCTTTAACCCGGTTAACAGTGAAATGTGATTTGGAATATATCTTTTATTAAGATTTAATGGAATTTCCCAAAATAAAGTTTTCCAATTTATTAAACTGGAATTGAATGGAATTCGCTTTACTAATAATCGAAGTTAGCTTCTGTGGAGGAAGATTGTTAATATATATGGAATTATAAAGGCTTTGACGTTATTCCATTTATATTATTAGTCGGATACGGAAATTGATATCGATTATATATTGATCTGTTTTCCGTGAATATTCCATAATTAATGGAATGTGATTTTGGGTTTCTCGTGAACTGTGTTTTAAATTATATTAGTTCTTTAACCCAGTTAAAGACAGGATTACATGTCTAACATTGTATTTTGAACTGTATTATTGATCTCTGCTAAATATATTTCTGTTTGGTGGCGGAGAATTTATTCTCTTGTTTAACACCCTTCTCTAATACGTATGAGCATAGAGGTTATATATCGGTAGAAATCAGTGGTACGGTGTAGATTGTCAATGTGGCATGTTTGATTTCCCAAAGTTAAATAATAATTGATATTGACTTTTGGGAAGATTAAAACTAAGTGGAGTTTTGGTGAATCTTTAATTAGATTGAAGTGTTAACGAGATAATTTAAATTACCAAATTTGGGAAATGATCAAGGATGGAGTATCACCAGTTTTGCTCCAAGCGATAGTTAAATATTTAATTAGATTTGAACGTGAAATGGTTATTACTTATACCGATAACAAAGTGGTGTTAGATATGGAGTATTACCAGTTTTGCTCCATGGGATGAATAGGTTGGGATTGGGAAATAAAACAAATGATTACTTCGATAAGGTTCACTAATCCCGACTAGTTTGGAAAACCTTAATTTGGTTTAAATTGTGAAAAATATATTTAAATAAAAGAATATTCTATATTGGAATGAGGCGTATGTTATGTGCTTATATCGCTTGATTATAAAATACACAAGTTATTCGGAAAGTCCGGTTTTATAACCATTCTGAAATAACTGATTCGACGATAAGTCGACAATGAAGAAGATGGTTGAAGAACAGAGGTCATCACATTGTTTGGATGATTACTGATGTCTTGATTGGGTTGTACACCCAAGACAAGTTAATAAGTTGTGATCGTCCAGATGTACTTGGAGATCGACCGGATATGCGAGGACCTCTCTCCTGTATTGGACATATGGGACGAGGAATAAGGTGCCTCCGGTTTCGTTTAGACCCAGAAAAAACTAGTGAATGGATGTGTGTCTGACATTGGATTTTATTCTGTGTTGATTGATCTCTATTAAATATATATTTGTTCGATGGCATGAGAATTTATTCTCTTTCCTAACACCCTTCTCTGAGAGGTACGAGCTCAGAGGTTATCTATCGAGAGACATCAGTCGCATGGCATGAATTTCCTGTGTGGCATGCTAAGATGCAAATGATCAAGGCTCATATTGAAAACAGAGTCTTGTGGTTGATGATCAAAGCACGACTTTAAATAGATAGCTCTGTGTAGCGTTAATTCGCGAGCTTCACACCCTGGTATGAACCAAAAATGGGAGAGGACAGTAAGGAGAACATGCATTTCTTTCTAGCTAGGAGTGGTGTCTTGGTATAGAACGCAGACATTTTTACTTATGTGGATGATGGAAAGCGAGGTACTTCGGATATATTGGTCACTACGGGGCTGATGGATGGATATGGTCGACATACTGACTAGACATACCCCCCATAAGGCGGGGAAACGTATTGTTCAGGAATTACCAATCCTCAAACATAAGAGAGGACCGGCCCTGAAGATCCAAGGTGCAGTTGCAGCTGATCCTGAGGCACGGGCAAGAGTGTCTTGAATCCGGTAAGGACGATCCCATGCCTTGGTTCATAGATGGAATCCAACTTCCAGTACGACATCATGCGGTTTTAATTGTAGAACTATTATGGCGACATGATATATGATAACCATGCCGTCTATGGTTGATACATTTATATTTTGAAGTTATTTCTTCACTTGTAGTAATAATAAAAGATGAAATTTCACGTACCAAGCATTATTTGGCTATTAAAAGGTAAAAATCTATCCTCCGGCTTGTGTTGCATTGTGTGATGGGATCTGAGTCTTATAATAGCTTTATTTTCTTTAATTAGCATTGCGTTGTTTGTTTTATGCATTGGTATTCTTGGGGGTAAACTCGTTCCTTGTTATACGACATGGTCCCTTGATTTACTAAACTTAAAAATCAATCTAATAACTGTTTTAGTTCTCACACCAGTCCCATGACTGACTTGGAGTTTATTGTTTTTACCTAAACTCTGGGTGCCCTTATTTTCCATACGGGCAGCTAGTAGTTTTGGTTTTGTAGATTTATTCTTACAGGATCCTGGTTTACAGCTGGACATATATTCGGAAAGCTCTGTATCCTGGTATTTCATTCATTTGTGTTATGTATTATTTTTCCGCTGCTTTGTAATTTAAACCTTTGTTATTTTCTGTTGTATATTATTTATACTCTGATATCTTGAACTTTGATGTAATTGTTGTAATAACAATGAAATGTTCTATTGTTTGCGTTCTGATATGTCATGTTCTCAACTCAATCCTTGCTTCTCCGTAAGGGCGAGTTTGGGTCGTTTCAATAACATACTGCATTTGGATTTTCTGGGTAGTATTCTGTAACACCCCGCGAATTCTATAACTATGAAATTCACAAATTAAAGTATAATTAATCTGAAATCAAAGAACTAAGGGAAACGGGATACGCCATTTCGTTCGTCTCAGAAAAATACGCGAAATAGAGTCCGAGTTTTCGAAAAACGGAGTCCGTATGAAGAAGATATGGCCTTTGGAAGTTTTTAAATTAAGTTTAAAATTCAAACAGAGTAAAATAGCTCAGAAAATCAAATTTAAATTCCAAAATGGGGCCCAATGGGCCAGGGCGGAAAAACACCCGCCTAACGCACCCAGGTCGACTGGGCTGTCGACCTGGTCTAGCCAGGTCGACAGGGCTGTCGACAGGCATGTCGACCTGGTCCAGAGCCAGGTCGAACCCAGTCCAACCTGGCTGGCCTATTTTATGTTGGTCGATTTTCTGTAGTCTGCTTTGTCATTAGGGCTAGGTGGCAGGCTCTAATTGGTCTCTCCTAGGGATGAATGGCTACGATCAATCCAAGCAACATCAATGGTCCTAATCAGTTCATAACCCCTATAAAAAGGACCCTAGACTTAACCCTAATCTATTCATTCAAAAATAAGAACAAAGCCGCCATGTTGCTGAGGAACGACTAGGGGTAGCCACCAATTGGAGAGAGGATTAGGAGGCAAATTCTAAGGCATAAAGCAACTCAATCAAATCAAACCGCATCTTCAAATCCCTAAATTTGAGAATTCGCCTCACCATTGTAAGTAGAGTATTATTTTGGTATGAACAAATAACTGTGTTGGTTTGTATACTTGATTGTGGTGATAAATAATTCATAATTTGTGCGTTACTATGATTCTTATCGATTTGGAATATTGTATACGTTTGGATATTCTCGAATTATGTTATTCAGTTATGAAAAACTACATGCGGTAGTTTTATGCAAGTATACGTTTGGAATATTCGCAAATTATGTAATCCTTGAAGCTACATGTATGTAGTTGTTTAATTGAAACTTATGCAAGTTTGGGGTTTTGCTACTATGCCATCATAATGTGTATCTTTATACAAACATCATTTTTGTGAAGTAATTGGAATAAGTTTGGGTTATCATAGTCCATATGAAATTATGTTGAAAATTTGGCATCATGATCTATGTATTAAGTCATGCTTTTGTACTAGAAAACCTATTTGCAAACTTATGAATATGACTAGGCTATTATTGATATTTGGCATAATTGAAATCCATGTGAAGTCTATATTGTTTACAAGAATTATATGATGACATATGTGGTACATAGCTAGGTTAGATTCAAAATCCCTTTTTGCAAGTTTGTATGACTAAAGTAAAAATCATGATTTCATGTTAGAAATATTTATGCCATGGTTATGTGAACAAATTTAACTATACTTTTGTGTTAGTAACAAAAGTAAACACCTTTGTAAACATGTAGTAATCTTATGAACATGATTTGCTTATGTTTGACATTATGCCTGAATAAAAATATAGGTTTATGTTGTATAGTGATATTCTTAACTTAACTACAAGTTCACATGGTTTAATTCATGTCACTTATGCTTTATGACCAATGTATATGTCACTACTATGCAAGTACACCAGTTTCTATTTTGTATTTCCAACGTCATATTGCAAGTTCATGCATTCACATTCCCCCTTTTTGTGTATGTAATCTCGCTTTAAGCCTCCCCTTTTCGCATGGCTAAGTTGGGCTTTAAAAGGCTAAGCCCAATATATATATAATAAACGGACGAGTTAAACGGGGGAAAATAACGTTGGGTTAAAATTACTAATGAATGAAAATATAAAGTAGAAGGGCCCAAATTCAAGTATGGGTTGGGCCCATGATTGGTGTAACCTTTACACCATTAACTTAATAATGGGCCGCAAATATCTACATATAAGAAAATAAAGAAGAAAGACAAAATATGTAAATGTAGAACATACGATGTGTTTAACCCGAGGTTGGATTGAGTTGTGATGTAAACCTGCCCGGAACCGCCCGGCTGTCCAGTAGTCACAACAACACCTATCCAATGTGGGAGGTTAAACATGGAGCCCAATAAGGACCCGAGGTTAGACTGAGTTGTGGCGTAAGACTGCCCGGAACCAACCGGCAACAGGCAGCCACAACAATACCTGTCTAATGTGAGAGGTCAGGGCCTTAATAAGACAATTAAGGCTGAGTCGGGATTGTTAGGATTAAGTGAACTAAAGACTTAATCAAAATGGAACATGCTAAACGGACGGGTGGGGTTAGGTTAGAAAACACTTAACCAACTTAGCATGTTGGCTAGAGATAGAAAACCTAGTAACGGGGGACCCTTTTCAGCAGTAACCCTAGAAGGTGTATCAGGATACCCTGAAACTAGGCAGGGTGGGGCACGATTATTGGGCTGATTGTAAGAGGTCAAATCGACGGCGGTGGTGTAGCAGTGTAGGTTCTAACGGGGTGCGGGCGTGCACACACTCCGGCGCAGAAAAATAAGGCACTGGACACCAGTAGCATACCTGTGCATTCTAGGATTGTGTCGGGCCGCTGCCATGGGACTTGATACACCCCATGGTGGGACCAGCATAGGTAACTACAACATCGGGGGCCGTAAGACACATGTAACTATGCGAGTAGGAGCCGATCATCACAGAATGGATCACTTCACCCTGATTATGGGGTGCCAGTTGGAAACTAGTTTATATGGGTTCAGAGATTTACATGGGGTACGATAGTATATTCGACCCTAGACAACTTAACCAAGTTATAGTGCTTTCCCACTTCTTGTTTATACTTATCATACCCAGTTCTTTATTCATAGACAGAATAGTACTAGACTTACTCAGGCTATGTCTGACTCTACTTTTCTTTCGTCTTCTTTTCTTCCGTTTCCCCCCCCCCCCCCCAGGTCCACAGGGAGGGAACACTACAGCTTGACCAGTCTTAACATCCAGCTTGAAGAAGAGAAATGTATTGCTTGGACCTTTTCGTTTGAAACTATGGCTTTGGACAAACTCTATGGGGCTTTTGCAGTTTATCTATGTTTTATTTATGCTTCTTTAAATAATGTAATCAAGACAGATTATGAAAATGTTATGTTATGTTCTGGAAAAGATGTAAGACAATTATGGTGATGTTGTTGTAGCACGTATTTGCTTTCATGAAATAAAAGTTTGTTGATTTTCCGCTGTTTACAAATATGTGTTCTTATATCTGTCTTGTATATCTGTGACTTATACTTATAAACCTCCACCAAAATTAGGGCATTCCCTTTTGAGAGTGACCCTAACGGAGGTGGGGTGTTTCATATTCGCTGAGAACCCTCGCGACACAACACTTGTCCTACCGGGACACCCGGAGATTTTTTGTTTCATACGCTCAATGCGATCATGCTCCCTACAAAAACGGACTTATCTTAGGTTTTTGTTTTGTTTATACGAGGACGAATAAAAAGTAAGTGTGGGGGTATTTGATGTGTATGTAAATGTATATTTATATTCTCACATTTATTCTTGTTTTAGCTAAATAAATGACATAATTGAGCTATTTTTACATGTTTTAACCAACAACCCAAAATTATCAAATTATCATGCATACATCTTCATATTACGGAAAAACGATCATTTGTGCATGTATTATTTTTTGATAAAATTTACTTCTTAATTTTCATATTGTTTTGTAGAAATTAGGGTGCAAAAAAATCGAAGGATCATGAAGATATGCATGCACAAAGTGAATACAAAGGAATGAAGATGGAATTAATTCACACACAACTTAGTGGTGGACCCCACCGATTATAGCCCTTTCTCTAATGCTATAGTTAAAGGCTAATGTATTGGCTAATGGAGACAAAACAAGCTTCATGTACTTTTAATGATTCATTAGTGGATAAAGACAAATGGAAGCTTCATGAAGAGGGCATTGTTGGTAGTTCCCAACAAATATGGATTAGGATCAGGGTTTTAAAACATGTATGTGTACCCCCTTATGTTCATGTAAAAAGATCCTCTCTTTAGTTAGCTTTGGTTTGAGGACAAAGCTCTCTTTTCTTTCCATGGTTACTTAACCATTTTTATGTAATTCCCGTTCTTTTATGCAATATTAATTGGTTCTCTTTTATTTACATGCTTCTTTATACTTCTTGTTGTACTGCGGATCTCTTTTATTTAATGCACGTAGAATAGAATTTCATTTACTTTGCTCTCTTTTTCCTTTTTTATGTTGCAAGCTATAATTGTTGTATGATAACATACATGAGTAGTTAAGCCCCTTCAACTTTGGAGTAATGAAACTCTTTAATCATGAAGCTTCAACATATTTTGTTCATTCATGTTCTCTTTACGTGCTTAATAGAATCATGGTTGTTTATGTTAATTTGTGTTTAATGAATGAATTTGACAGTCTATGTTGTTCATAGTAAATAGACTATGCTTAAACACAATATTCACAAATTGCATTCTCATCTAAATATTATTATGACAAAGAAGTGAAATTATTATCAAAATTTAATGGCCTACATTCTAATCAATAGTTAATAGGCCACGCTTAAAATAGATTTTATTTTCAACATTGTTGTCCTTTTTCATTGAAATTAGTAAGTGGTTTAAGGGGTGTGTTATAGTTTGATGGTCAATGTGAGCTAATTAATAGTACAAATAGGCCGTACTTATGATAAACACATCAATTAAACTAATAATGACCAAATTAAAGAGATCATGTTTACATTTTTTGTTGAATCATGCGATCTAGTGAGTGGGTTTATTCCTAAGTTGTCATTTAATCTCATAGTTTCATTCAACTTTTGTAGTAATTAGTTTGTTAGATTTCGCAATTTTTAGTTGGTTAAATTTTCATTTGACTTCAGTTTAATTTGATTGAATAGAATTAGAATTATTTCTCTCTTTGAAGATCGACCCGTATTCGCCATGTACTACAAGTGTAAGCCGTGCGCTTGTTGTTTAATACACTTCGTGACGTTTTTCTAATTGATAGAATATTCATCAAAGAGCAATAATCCATACATAGCCTCAATTATCTGTTAGCCTTGGTTGCAAACACAATTGGTGCACCCCACTCGGATACACTTCTCTGAACTCTCGTTATTCCCTTGGCACCATCCGCCTAAAGGGCATACCAATAGGTCTAGCCTCATCCACTAAATCAATCTGAAACTCGATTTCACATTACGACGGCAGTCCTTTGACCACGTCAAAGACGTCTGAGAACTCACAAAAAATTGGCATCGATGACAATCCATCTAGTGGAATCGCAAGCGAATATAACAAGTTGACTAGGACCCTGTCCTCTCGCAAGCAGTGTATCACAACCGTTTTCCCTTCCACATTCCTTTTTGTCATCTTGAGCCGCTCGCAGTCCACGATAACCGCATATATCTTGAGCCAGTCTATACCCAAAATGATCCTAAATCCAGCGAAGTTGAAATCAAAACAATCACACATAAAACAGCAACCATGACTCAACAAGACTAGACCATAACAAAGCATACAAAGATTAGATGAACCCCCTATTGGGTTAGTCACAACCAATGGTTTATCAAGAATTTTCGGTTCTAAACCTAATTTGCAACAAGCTCATTACAGATAAAAGAATGCAATGCTCCAGTATCAAACAAAACTCGAACTAAAATGCCTCAAACAGAAAGCGTACCATGCACAACAACACCCTTCCCCTTTCCCTAGCAGTCGTACCCCTCGAGGAAGAAGGCACATCATCTAGTGCATATGCTTTCACAACGTGCTCATCCTTTGGCAGCTCTGGATAGTTCTTCTTCAAGTTTCCAGTCTTATCATAGTTAAAACACTTCTTATCTGCCTTAGAAATTACAATCCTTGGAATAATGGCCCTCCTTATAATAATTAAAACACGTAACCTCCACCTTAGGTTTCTTTTAGCCCTTTTTCCCCTGTTATTGCTGCTTCCTCTTTTTATTCCACATTTTCTTATTCCCACCACTCTATTATGGCTTCAATTCCCCCTTACCATCCACAATAGCCTCGTGCTTACTCGAAAACAAACTCTCTTTCCTCAAAACCTTTTCAACTAGTTTCTCGAAATAGTCATCAATATGGTCGATCAATTGCCTTCCAAGATACTCATACATTCCCAAAATAAACTTCTCGTTCTTATAACAAGGAATCTCCATATACACACAAGCATACTTGGATAAAGCTTCAAACTCAGCCTCATACTCAAACATTGGTCTATCTTCTTTCTTGAGCTCAACGAACTTATTAAAGAGTATCAACCTCTGGATCGTAGAAATGAACTTCTTCTTGAACTTAGTTCTAAATGGATCCTAAGTTATCTGGTCCTCCGGAGTCTCTAAAGTAATGGAATTCCATCAATCCATCGTTTGTCCTTGCAGCTGCCGCGATGCAAGCTTCTTTTTAGTTACATCATTAATTCCCAAAACTCCGAAAATCCAAACACAGGCATCCAACCAATTAAGAATCTCAACAGTGGGTTTCGTACCAATAAACGGCTTGCCACCCAAAGAAGTATAATCCTTACATAGCTTGGCCAAGTCAATAACCCTATGCACTTGCACAGGAACACCACCATCACTGCTGCTTCTATTGTGGGTACCCTCCTCGTAATTGCGCCTATCATGACCTCAAACATAGCAGGATAATCAAGCATTGTAGCTACAACTCCCGACCGGCTACCCTCGCCTACCCGTCCATTGGCAAGCTCATACCTAGCAGCATGTCTCGAAGTCTGTCGACTCATTCTCTATCTGAAATGAGAATGATCAATATACATTAGAGAAAGCTGCAATGGTGTTCAAGTGCTTACTAACCTACCAAAATATATATTATAATATAGTAATTTTCCATTAAAATTACAAATATGTCTCTCGTACTCTTTAAGGCTCGCAAACTTTGGATAAAATCGATTAACCAAAGCTTTTATACCAAATGTGACGATTGCCACATACCTCCTACTGTACTTTAATGGACCAGGACAATATTGGACGATCACAAGGGAAAGTAATCACAAACAAAACCTATCGTATAACTCACAACACCCAGATAACATATAATAATAAAGTATACAACAGGATATAGTAATAAATCATACCAGAGCAGTTTTCATATTCAAAATATCTCAAAGATCATGTACAATACATCCCATTACATGAATATCTGAATACAATATGCCTCACTACATCCCTCAGAGTCTCAAAAACAAAACAATGGAATAGTAATATGGTATAAGAAAATAATATTCCAACCTCCTACTTATCACCGTACATCATCAGCGCCACTAAACTTGTAACCAACTACTCACTCTACTCATCGACACGTTAATGAGTAGCCCAAGATAATAAAAGGAGATATAAAACCTTGAGTTAGACAATATTCTTAATGAGTGATAAAATAACAACCAACAGTTATGTAGGATAACATGATAATAGACAGTTCAAGTCTTACCTAAGTCGTCCCTACAACCACAGAGTTAGCACATAGTAATATCATAATAATATGCTAAAACACGTAGAGTAGACATAAGTCAAAAATAGGACCCTAATCCTATTTCTCTTCAATTTCCAATGGTGATAGCCTACCCAGAGAAAATAGAAGATAATATACACAAGCAATTACAACATCTATATTAAGCAATAAACTAGTTATCAACAACCATAGACTTGAATACACGATATTGAATGACTGGCCGCTGCTGTCCACCAGAGGCTAATGGAAACCCCTGTTCTAGTCAGACTTCTGCATGTCTCATGTATGCTTTCCTCCTCAGGAAAACTAGATCACTCCTCGAGCGATCCAAAATAATTGTTCTCTCAGATCCTGGTAGGCGTTCCCATGATACGCATGCTTTGAGTCCATTAGAACAGAAACACCCTAACTCCGTTAAGGTCACTCACAAAGTGAATGCATTAACTTTGGTGAAGCATTTTAGGTAAAAGACACATAATTTACAAGATAGACATATAAATAGCGGAAAACTGAAATCATTTCATAAATAGTGTGGTTCAGTCAAAACATTACAAGCATTGTCTCAAAACCCAACTTCTAAATTATTACAATAAAACATCTGTCTTGATTTAAAACTGCAAGTACATAAAGAATCATAAAATAGTAGTAAAGCAGCATAAATCTCCAATAAAAGTGAAACCACAGCCATAGCCCAAGAAAAGAGAATCCAAGCAATCCACCTACTCTCTTTAAGATGGAAAAGGTCTGCACTAAGCTAAAGTGTTCCCTCCCTGCAGACCTGTGGGGGGGATGGAAGAAAAGAAGGCGAAAGAAAATGGGTTAGACATAAGCCTGGTAAGTCCAGTGATTATTTAGCATGTAAACAGGTAAAAGGATCATGACATGACTAAACTGAACATATGACAGTACCATAACAATAAGACAACATAAGATAAGGCAAGATAAACTGAATATACTATCGCACTTATTTCCATTTCTCTGCACCTACTAACGAATGTTTCAACTATCATTATGTGTTCATAACAAGGTGATCCCTTTTACGATCGGCTTCTACTCGCACGCACTTATTACTTGTGTCATTCGGCCCTGCTTGATTGTAGATACCTGTGTTGGTCCCGCCATGGGGTGTATCAATTCTTATGGTGGCATCCCGACACAAATTCAAGATGCATAGTGTATACTACTGATGCCCAATGCCTGCTTTTTCCACTCCGGAGTACGTGCACGCCCATATTCCGCTGGAACCTACACTGTTGCACCACCTGCCGCTATTTTGACCGCTTATAATCAGCCCAATAATCATGTCCTACCCTGCCTAATTTAGGGTACCGTGATACATCTATGTGGGTTACTGCTGAAATGGGTCCCCGTTACTAGGGTTTCCTAATCAACGTGTTATAATGATTAAGTGTTCTCAAATTAACCTAACCCTACCCATCTGCTTAATTAACATGTTGTGTTGGTTAAGTGTTGCCTTAATTAACTTAACCTTACCATTCTTAGCATGTCTGTTCCTTAGCTTTAATTCATTCATTAAAGCACCAACCTCTCACATTAGATCTATGCTATTGTGGTTGCTGGATGTGTCAGGTGGTTCCGGGCAGTCTTACACCGTAACTCAATTTAACCTCGGGTTTTTAGGCTTAATGCGCTAACCTCTCACATTAGATCTATATTGTTGCGGTCGCTGGATGTGCCGGGCAGTTTCGGGCAGTCTTACACTGCAACTCAATCTAACCTCGGGTTAGGCATGTTCATCTTTAGCCAATTTACATATTTGTCATATGTGTCCAAGTTTAGGTCTTTTTATGTCAATATTCCCCAAGTGTAGTCAGTACAAGTTTTATGCCACATTCACTTGTTATGCCCAAAATTTACTCAATCAAATTATACCCAATTTTCCCGCGTTATAATCGCACGTACAACGAGATTCAATTTAAGTTCCGAATGAACCTAGTATTCATAAAAGAAAATAAAAAGGGCAAAAATAGAGAAGGAGCATAAGAATTGACATAAGGAAAAATAGGCATGTAAAGATGTACCCAATTCAAGATTCATGTTTCCAATAGGCATGTTGTACATTAACAATAAGTGTGGCCAAGCTAAGCCATTTACACCATATGTATAAAGATTAGATAAAATTGGACTTAAGAGAATCACTAATTTTGATGTACAACATGATAAGTTCCATTATATAAATCACAATAGTCTCATAGGCATAGGATGTACAACATGATAGGTTCCATCATATCAATCACAACAGTCTCATAGGCATGATAGGTTTCATTATGTCAATCACAATAGTCTCATAGGCATGATAGGTTTCATTATGTCAATCACAATAGCCTCATAGGTATAGGCAATTCAGATTTGACAAAAGGATAAGCATGAATCAGAATTAAGCATAGTTCTAGATCTGACTATTACCGTCATGATTTCTATTAGGTGTTCAAATCTGAATTATAACTGAACTTATAGAAAAAGGACGGATCTTGTATTCTGGGATCTGATTTCTGAATTTGAAAAGCTTATCCTTTGATGTAGACGTTTGATTCTCTAGTTTGGATTTGGTTTAAAGCTTTCTAACTTGATTTCTAGTTTGGAGAAGATGGAGGCTAGGCTAGCTTAGACATGGACAGCATGACGGCTTTATAGAATAGGGTTATATGAGGTCTAGGGTTGAGGTTTGGGCTGATTATATAGAAGTTTAGGATTAATATGGGCCTTTAGATCAACATAGGATTCATCAAAGCCATCCAAACCCAAGTGAGCCAACCAGAACATGACACATATGCCCTAACACCTCAGAAAATCGTCACTGTCCAGATCAGTTCGCAGGTGTCGACCCTACGGGAGGGGGTCGACACCCCTAAGCGGGAAATTTCCTGCTCAACTGGTTTCTGAAGTTTTGAAATTCGAATCTGTTTTGATTATTTTATTATTATTTATATTTAATTTCTGTTTAAACTTGAAATCTTTTAACCTCCATAACTTCTTCATACGGAGTCCGATTCACACAAACTCGGACTCTATCTCAAGCAAAATTCTGAGTCGAACGCAATGGCGTAACCCGTTTTCTTTAATTCTTCTTCTAAAAATTAAGTGTTCTTAAATTTGTTATTTTACTATTCATGGAAAATACGGGGTGTTACATTCTCCCCTCCTTAAAGGATTTCGTCCCCGAAATCTCTAAGTTAAGAAGAATGTATTCTAACATCCAACATCCATCTACTCAACCATCAATCACAGCATCCATTGTCCTTAAAAAGATTTTTAATGGTTTCATGACCATATGCATAGTGTGTGTGTATATGTCCTTATCTAATGCAAAATCAGGCGGTCTACTGATTCAGTTGACCTCCTTGATGCAAATCATGTCGGTGCTATGAGTCCATCAAGTATGCAATTATTCCTAATCGTACGTTGTAACTTCTACATGAGTGCACAATCATTCATACAAATGAAACGTTCACATGATAACACATCAAGTTTCAATCCATATATAAATACATATATGCATATGCAATATGAAAGTGACTGAGCCGATCTAGTACGTAATGTGTGTATATGCATCCACGAGCAACGACTAGCAACCACTTGCAACCATCAATCATAACATGTTTTCAAATACATGTTTACATTCATTGGTTTCTACCTAAGGATCAAGAATAATGCCGAGGAGATATACTTAAGAGATAGATACAAGCATGCATAAACTTATGGAAAAAGAGATCAAGGATGTACCCTCAAAAAGAAAAAGGTAAGATGCGCATATCTTGTCTTCAGTCTCCCAAGTCACGTCTCCTTCAGCGTCACTCCACTGTACTTTAACTAGCTTGACCTCACGATTGCATACCTTTTAACTTCTATACCCAAGATACGAGTTGGAACTCTTCTCACCATCGCTTCTCACTCCACTTCTACTTCCTCTAGTATGCTCGACTCCACAACTTCCGCAGACTCATGTACGCACTTCCGTAGATGAGAGACATGAAAAACATTATGAACTCCAGCCAATCTTTTGGGCAACTCTACTTTATAAGCCATCTTCCCAATCCTCTCAATGATAGGAAATGGCCTTACAAATCTTGGTGCCAATTTTCCTACGGACCCAAAGCGAACGACATTCTTCAAAGGGGATACTTTAAGAAAAACTCTGTCTCCAACCTCAAACTCAAGGTCGGTCCTTCTTTTATCAATGTAGGACTTCTATCTACCTTGTGCGGTCTTCATTCATCTTCGTATCAAGTCCACCTTCTCTGAAGTTTCTCTGATCATGTCAGGCCCAAGTACGAGCTTGTCTGTGGACTCCCACCAATAAGTTGGTGATCGGCATGGTCTTCCATATAAATCCTCAAAGGGTGCCATGCCTATGGTAGCTTGGTAGCTATTGTTGAAGGCGAACACCACCAAAGGAAGATGATCCTCCCATGTTCCTCCAAAATCAAGAATGCATAATCTCAAAAGATCTTCTAATACTTTGTTCACCCTTTCCGTCTGACCATCGATTTGAGGGTGATAGGCAGTGCTTAAGCATAGTTGTGTGCCTACAGCCTCTTGCAAACTCTTCCAAAACTCGCTCGTAAAGATAGGATCTCGATCACTTACTATGCTAGAGGGTATTCCATGTAGTCGAACAACCTCTTTGAGATAAATGGAAGCTAACGATGAGGCAGTCCTCCTACTCTTAACAGGTATAAAGTGAGCGCTTTTAGTGAGCATGTCCACTATTACCCAAATACTGGTATTGCCCCTTCTTGACCTAGGCAACCCATCAATAAAGTCTATCGAAATGCTATCTCATTTCCACTGTGGGACCTCTAGAGGATGAAGCAGACCACCAGGCTTCTTCTGCTCTGCCTTGACTTGCTGGCATATCAAGCATTTAGAGACAAATTCAGCTACATCCTTCTTTATGCCATTCCAAAAGAAAACCCTTTTTATATCTTTATACATCTTGTCTCCACCTGGATGTATGGTCAACTTAGAATGGTGTACTTCTTCGAGAACGGTTTTCACCAAATCCCTTTCTTGTGGGACGCATAGTCTTCCATCCCGTCTCAACCAACCCTTGTCATCGATGGAGTATCTATTGAGGTGACTAGAAGTCTCACCTCTAACAAGCTGAGGGTCTTTACGTTGCGCAGTTCCTATTGAGTCCAAAAGAGTAGGCCGCACCTCTAGCGATGCTAACAAACCAGGTACAAATTCAAAGGAGGGTCTAAAGTCAAAGTTTGCTATGTACTCCAAGCTTTGCCTTTCTATAAAGAGAGGACTTAAGGTCATCTTTTTCCTACTTAAGGCGTCTGCTACCACATTTCCCTTACTAGGGGTATGAGCAATCTCAAAATCGTATGAGGAATGAAATTCCATCCACCTTTGTTGTCTTAAGTTAAGATCTTTCTGTGAGAAAAGGTACTTTAACGATTTATGGTCAGTAAACAATTCAAAGCTTTCTCCTATTAGGTAACGACGCCATGACTTAAGAGTGAAAACAATGGCACCTAGCTCTAAATCATGAGTTGGGTAGTTCTTCTCATGTACCTTCAACTGCCTTCCCCCATAACAAACTACCTTGCCTTCTTGCATCAAGACAGCCCCTAGTCCTGTACTACATGCGTCTGTGTATAACATAAACATCTTACTCCCATCAGGCAATGTAAGAACTGGGGCCGCTGTCAGAGCCCTTTTTATTCGTTGGAAAGCAACATCATAATCCAAATCCCAGGCAGAAGTTAGGTTCTTCTTTTTCAACCTAGTAAGTGGGGCTGAGATCTTCGCAAAGTCCTTAATGAACTTTCTATAAAATCCCGCTATCCCGAGAAAACTTTGTACTTCGGTTTCATTCCGTGGAATCTTCCAATTTTGCACTGCAACTACTTTTGCGGGATCCACAGCTATCCCCTCTTTGGACACCACATGTCCAAGAAACCTTACTTCTTCTCTCCAAAAATGGCATTTAGAGAATTTTGTTTTCAGCTGATGTGCTCGAAGAGTATCCATAACTTCCCTTAAATGCAAAGCATGTTCTTCCTCACTTTTTAAGAAAATCAAAATGTCGTCCACGAAGACCACTACAAATTTATTAATGAACTCTCTGAACACACTGCTCATCAAGTCTATGAAATAGGCGGGTGCGTTTGTCAGGCCGAAAGGCATGACAAGCCATTCGAAGAAACCATCCGGGGTCCTGAATGCGGTCTTATCTGTGGTGTCTTCAACCACTCTTAGCTGATGAAATATGGTGGCCAGATCTAGTTGGGAAAATACCGAGGCACCTACGAGTTGGTCGAACAAGTCATTTATTCTAGGAAGTGGGTGCCTATTCTTCTTGGTCAACTTATTTAGCTCCCTATAGTCCACGCACAGGCGAAGTGAACCATCCTCTTTGGTTGCAAACACCGCTGGAGAACCCGATTCAGAAATACTATGCCTTATGAACTCCTTCTCAAGCAACTCTTTAACTTACTTGCTGAGCTCTTTCCTTTCCCTTGGAGACATATGTCTAACGGGTAAAGCAACAGATTTTGGATTATCAACAAGGTATATGCGGAAGTTTATCTCTCGCTTCGGAGGTAAACCCTTCACCTCTTCAAAGACATCCAAGTATTAACGGACTACTCTAACAGATTGCAAGTTTTCAACAGACGCATCAAGAGATTCTAGATAGCTAAGCATAAAAGAATTCATGGGATTGCAAGATATTTCGAGCGTGTTACCGAGGCGAGTCATAAGTGTAACCGCTCTCCTTTCAAAATCAAGGATGAAACCATTACTTGATAACCAATCCATGCCTAGAATCAACCCATAGCCAGTGAAACCCAAAACATAAGCATTATATCTAAACCCAACACTTAGTATAGAAATTTCCAAATCCTAACAAATCATTGACAAATAAGCCGAACCCCCAATTGGATTTGAAACAACCATGGGATCCTCTACTGTACTGGTATCTAGGTGCAGAGATTCAACTAAAGCAGTAGATATAAAAGAGTGTTATGCGCCAGAATAAAAAAGAGTACGAACTGGATGATCAAAAAGATAAACTAAACTCTCAACAGAAATATTTCTACCTCTTTCTTACGGAGGTGCAATGAGAGCGTGAATCTTCCCTCCGAAGTAGATCCAGTTCTCTGCCCTTGCCCTTGCCTTTTTGGGAAGTCCTTAGCCATATGTCCTATCTCACCGCATCGAAAACAACCACCCATCTTCCTCTTCTTCTTTCTGCAGTCCTTAATCAGATGTCCAGGTATGCAATAAAATTTACACTTCCTCTTGTCACGGGGTTTGTTATTCTTCCGGACTTTCTTGGAATCCATTTTCTTATTCTGTGATCCCTCCACTTTCTTGTCTATAGGTTCTTCCACCTTTTCCTCTTTCTTGCCATCCTTGTCTTCCGCCTAAAATAGTGCCATGTCCACTAGTCTCTCAGAAGTTGCACCCATAGGTATATGGGACATAGGTAGGCTGTGCAGTGGCTTGTTTGACCCTTTAACGAATCGGAGAGCCTTTTTTATGTGGGGTGTTTACTAACTCCAGTCCTATAATAACCCCGATTACTACAGACCAATTTTTTTTCAAAAATCCAATCTATCGAAACCCGATTTGGGTGCTCTAGTATCCTACAGAAAAAGATAGAGATAAAGAAACATGTCAGAACTCGTAAAGTATCTCACAGTTGAAGGAAATAAAGTATAATATTCAAATATTGCTTTACCTTATTAACAATACTGCTAAACCAGTATCCAAAGCTATACCATCTCTGTCATGAACCTAACCTGGAAGTATGTATTGAGGAGGGGGTCAGAACATAAGTTCTGTGTCAGTTGACTTAGAATAAACTTCTGTATAATCCTACATATACCGTTCAGTTACTTTTTCTCGGTTATTAGGTTGTTAACAATGTTAGCTCTCTAGGCTATAATCATGTCCCACTAGTAAGTTAACCTAATACAACGTATATGTAGAGACCCCAACTGGTGTAATCCTTTCCATGTATATATACAGTCCTTTGTTGTATGTCGTATGGGCTAAGTCATGTAAATCTATACTACTTCAGTGTAGTGCCACCATTCTCGAAATCGTTAGGACTGCCACTCTTGATCTTGCTAAAATCTGTATATTACCTAGATCTAATCTAGGGTTTACTATAGAGCGCTTCCTAGATTCAACCAGGGTTTATGCTACCTAGGGCCACTAGGGTTTATGCTACCTATCGAACAATGCCCCTAGTCTAGGACACGCTACCCAGAGTGATGAATGTTCCTAGACTTTCCCCACGTACGCGTCGTGAATCATTTTCGATGTCTAGTTGCACATATCCTTTATAGTGCGGCCCGAGTCCCGTGGCAGGGCAAATCAAGAAACACGGAACTCGGTCGGGAGCTTTAAGTTATCTGCCGATGCAGATGCTAAGGTCTATTTTAACTGTGTGTGGCTATGGTCCCACTTGACCCCTCCCTAAACTAATGAAATACACCCAAGAAAATCAAGAATGAGAACTGTACGCATGCCCCCTATGCCCCCACAAACCTATTGGCCAACCTCACCCATAACTAGATAGCAAGTATATGGTATTTTGGAGTTCTCCGCCTTTTCTCTTCATGTGCTCGATTGACTCAAGATGGTAGGTAGACGACGACGTGCTATCACAGGGCTAATCTAGATATTGCCGCCTCACGCTGGTCCATCCTAGTCTTTAGGTTGCCTTATATTGCAACCAAGGCATACTCTTGGTTCTTCTAACACAGACCTTAACCTCTATGAGCCCAGGAGGATCATCTGCAACCTCACAGAGGGATACCAAGAGTACCCTCACGTCCCCTCGAAGCCGCATGCTTCATAACCCAGACCGTTGGAGCCTTCTTCTTGGTCAGACGGACGTTCGCTCCTTCTCGTGTTCTATTTGGCTTTCTTGACTAAGGTTTACTACTTAGTTCTCTTAACTAAGGTTTACTACTTAGTTCTCTTAACTAAGGTTTACTAAGTTTTCTGAGTTGTTCGTTTTCTTAACTAAGGTTTCTATGTTTTCTGAGTCGTTCGTTTTCTTAACTAAGGTTTACTACTTAGTCCTCTTTCTCGTTATTTACTTAGTTCTCTTAACTAAGGTTTATTACTTGGTTCTCTTAACCAAGGTTTGATACTTAGTTTATGTTACTTAGTTCTCTTTAACTAAGGTTTGTTACTTAGTTCCTTTTAACTAAGGTTTGCCTATGAATTCAAGCACGACTTAAGTTCTCTTTATCAAATGATAGCGTACGGGTGTTCTCCCACATTTCCAGCTTAGATTAACTTATTTCATGGTATAAGTCGTCCCACCCTTCGAGTCTTGTATCACATCTTAAGTCATACTCATTTCTTATCCCTAGGATAAGTTTTTTTATTATTTCCCCACTTTTCCTAGCTTTGATACTGTTATATTGCTTAAGTTTGCCCATGTGTCCAAGTTGACTTAGCGCCCAATCAAGTATTCAATCCAACCCACGTTTCATGTCAAATTGTTAAATGTTATCCAGCAGTTCACGTTGACTTAACCCACCCATATATAGGGTCAAATTGGTTAAGTGTTATGTATCAGTTCACGTAGACTTAACCCACCCATATATCAAGTCAAATTGGTTAAGTGTTATCTATCAGTTCGAGTTGACTTAACCTACCTATATATCATGTCAAATTGGTAAGTGTTATCTAGCGGTTCACGTTGACTTAACCCACCCATATATCATGTCAAATGGGTTAAGTGTTATCCAGCAATTCACGTTGACTTAACCCACCCATATATCAAGTCAAATTGGTTAACTGTTATCTATTAGTTTGTGTTGACTTAACCTACCTATATATCATGTCAAATTGGTTAAATGTTATCTATCAGTTTGTGTTGACTTAACCTACCTATATATCATGTCAAATTGGTTAAGTGTTATCTAGCGGTTCACGTTGACTTAAACCACCCATATATCATGTCAAATAGGTTAAGTGTTATCCAGCAGTTCACGTTGACTTAACCTTACCATACTAGCATGTGTCATTAGCATTAATTAATTATTAATGCCCAACCTCTCACATTAGACCTGTTGTTGCGGTCACTGAATGTGACGGTTGGTTCCGGGCAGGATTACACTACAACTCAATCTAACCTCGGGTTTCAAGCACGTTATGACTAACTTCTCACATTAGAACCTATTGTTTGCGGTCACTGGATGTGCCGGGCAGTTCCAGGCAGGATTACACCGCAAACTCATTCTAACCTCGAGTTAGCCATCTTTCATGTTTAGCCTATTAACAAATTCACAAATATGTTCATGTTCTTGTTATGCCACCAGTGTCAATTTTCATGTTATATTTCTAAACTTCCCATTTCTTTAACCAGTCAAACCCAAATTTATTTAAAACACTCATGCCTCAAATTTTAGGTTTTTGAATTAGATTTCACAATTACATGAGACAAATTAAACCCAAACTTATCCAATTCCGATTAGGTTTCTAGTTTACCTATTTCTTCACCAAATTTGGATTTTTATCTTTTAATTGTTTTCCCCAAATCCCTTATTCAAACTTTGTTTACCTTTAGCATAAGTTACTCCAAATTACCAATTTCACGATCCTTTCCCCTTATTTCCTTGAATAATATCAATATATACTCTGCCAATTACCCCCAATGTTTTGCAATAATAATCGTTATGCCACAAACCCCAAATCACAGATTATATTCCTCGACTGCATAAAATACATTATCCCAATATTTCCATATTCCAACCATACGTATGTATAATAAGATTTCATGTAGTTCGAGATAACCCAGGTCCAAAAATAAAAAGGGGAAGGAGAATAAAAGAACAATTATTATAACATGAATTTATAATTGGGGAATGATGAACGATAATAATACTATTAAACAACAAGTTTATTATAATTCCACTCACCTTGACTGAATTGGGGAAAATAAAAGATTTGTTGATGTAGAACGCTGATTTAATCTTCTTATTTGATTGTTGGTGAAGAGCATGAATTGTTGGTGAAGAACTTTGCTACTCGATTTGATTAAACTCCAAAGTTGATGAAGAACTTGCAATATAATTTAGAGTTTAGGGGCGATGACCATGTTTGGTTTAGGTTTGGCGGCATGGAGGCGTCTTGAGGAATTGTTATGAATTATGGTTAGGTCTAAGCACTATTTTATAGGTGTAGAGAGTGCTCTAGAGCCATTAGATTACCCTAGAAGCCATCAGGTCCGTCCAGCACATCAAAAATCATCATCAGAACTCTCTAGATCCCTGTGCAGGTTTCTGGCTCAACATGAGCACAATTCCCAGGTGCGCCAGTGTATTTTTGTGCTGGCGCACTTCACAAGTGCGCCAGTGCATTCCGGCCTGTTTTCGGTTTTTCTGCCTAACTTCGTTCGTCCATATCTTCTTCATACGATATCAGTTTTACGCAAACTCGAACTCTATCTCAAGCAGAATTCTGAGACGAACGTAATGGCGTAATCCTTTTCTTCTAATTCTTCTTTTAATAATTAATTATTCTTTAATTATCTCTTATGTCATATTCCAAAATTACGTGGTGTTACATTCTCCCCTCCTTAAAGAATTTCGTCCCCGAAATCTTCAAGTTAAGAAGAATGCATCCTACCATCCAATCAACCATTTACTCATCCATCATCCACAAGTATCCATTGTCCTTAAAAAGATTTCTAATGAAAAATGAACATGTGCAAAAGTGTGTGTATATGTCCCAATACTAATGCAAAAGATCAGGCGGTCCACTGATTCATTTGACCTCCTTAATGCGAATCATGAGAGTGTCATGCGTCCAATATGTATGCAAGCATCCTTAGTCATGTAAATACTATATGTGTGCATATTCATTCATCCATATACAACATCCATGTGATAACACATCAAGTTTCAATCCATATACAAATGCATTCATATGCATATGCAATATGAAAGCGACTGAGCAGATCTAGTTCCTAATGTGTGTGTACATGCATCCACGAGCATCCACTAGCGACCACTTGCAACCATCAATCATAACATGTTTCAAATACATGTTTACATCCATCATTAAATTCAAAATTTAGAAAAAAATCTAATTTTCCAAATTCGATTTCTTATGTTATGAAAAGGTATAAAACGGAAAAATTCACATCCTCGGTTTTTCTTTTCTAATCGTACTTGGATTTTTATCTGACTACTCTATGAAGATTTCCTATTTTCCAATCCAAGCACAACCACATAAGAAAATTTCTTTTCTTTTTCAACTTACCTTGGAAGAATTTCATATTTATTTATCTTTTTCTTAAGATTTTCATTTTCTTTTCCCGTCACATTTGTTGCCTTACTGAATTTATTGTTTCTTGTTAGGTAGGCTTTTCTCTTTCTTAGCTTATTTGACTTAATCCAATTACTTAAGTTTATTATTTCAAATAAGATTTTTCTGTTTTCAACTCAAACAGCGTCCTACACAGCTACTACTATGGGCCAAGAATCTTAGGACTTTGTCATCTCAGACAATTGTGAGTCCACACAACAGGATCTATCCACTTACTTGCCCTTTACTACTTAATAGTCACCACTAGTCCTTGCTATGTATTACTAGCCTATCCTTTTTTTTCTCCAGCAACAAATCTAGATTTCTCAATGCTTATGCATTCTACGGGAAATTTTCTATTAGTTTAATATTAGCTAATCCCTGACTGTAAATTGGCAAGAGAGTAACTCCCTAAATATCAACCCGAAGACCGAAATCAACATCAGATTGACACTTAGAGAATCAATAAACTCAACCAATCTCTAGTTGGTTCCAATTGTTTAATTCATAGCTTTAACTTTCTCTCATTCTATTCTAGGCACTAATCCTTACCCACTCCATTCTTTTTAAAACATGGTTTGGCCTCCTTTCTTTTCATTACATTTTTCTTTCAAAAATTTAAAATGTTAAAACTTTATTTTCTTCTCCAAAACTTGTTTTCGCCAAACCATAAAGAAAACATATAACGAAATAAAATGCAAAACATTTTTTTCAAATCACAAAACTGGAGTAGACAAGGATAACTATCGGGCTTACATTGTTTCTAATTACAATGTAAATTTAACTACTCGCTATAAGGTGCAAACATCTATTCTATTCCTACAACTTATTTTGTCCACCAAAAAAAATTTCTTTGTAAATCAATAATCAAAATTTATCGTTAACAGAATAGAATCTCTTTTACAAAACGCAACACTTTCTTTTCAATCCTTTCATATGTTATAATATGAAAACTAGCCAGCTATATATGCTCTATATTATGCACGTTCTAATGGGAGAATTATTTTAAAACAAGAAATCATTGTTTTACCAAAATATACACCACTTTACTTTAAAAACCCAACATGCACTGAATATGTCCTTTACGTATTTTTTTCTTAAACATCAAAAATACTTTTTAAGAAACATGAAAATACTACAAACTCTTTTACAAATTCAAGTTCTTAAAAGTTTATTATTAGGTTAGACTCAAAGTGGGTCTTTCAACTCAACTAGGCTTTCCTAGGCACTTTCCAAACCAATTCTCTCAACTATATATATTCCTAATCCATTTTCCACATTTTAACCTTTTTTTTTATTTGTAAGGTTTCACTTCTAAACCCACTACTCTGAAATAATAACATTTCATTTTTAATTCTTATGTGATACTTTCTTTCTCCAATACCAAATCATATTGTACACTTTCCAACCAAACCACCTAAGGGTCTTAAATTTTCTAGGTTCATTCCTTTAGTGTACAAAATAGCTATTCCAATTCTTTCCGTACCTAGTGGGCTACTCTATGGATTTAGATTTATATATATATAATATTTATATTTTAGAAAATACAAATGCGTTCACTCATTATCTCCCTAAGATCACTAAACCGAAGCTCTGATACCAGATGTAACAACCTCGATTCCGACAGACCGAATTTATTTCTAAAATCCAATATATAGAAACCCGAGTTGGGTGCTTTGGTTTCCTACAGAAAAAGACAGAGATAAAGAAACATGTAAGAACTCGTAAAGTATCTCATAGCGGAAGGAAATAAAGTATAATATTCAAATTTTGCTTTACCTTATTAACAATACTGCTAAACCAGTATCCAAAGCTATACCATCTCTGTCATGAACCTAACTTGGAAGTATATAATGAGGAGGGGGTCAGAACATAAGTTCTGTGTGAGTGGACTTAGAATAAACTTCTGTACAATCCTACATATACCGTTCAGTTACATTTTTTTGGTTATTAGGTTGTTAACAATGTTAGCTCTCTAGGTTATACTCATGTCCCACTAGTAAACCTAATACAACATATATGTAAATACCCCAACTCGTGTAATCCTTTCCATGTATATATACAGTCCTCTGTTGTATGTCGTACGGGCTTCATCATGTAAATCTATACTACTTCAGTGTAGTGCCACTATTCTCGAAATCGTTTGGACTGCCACTATTGATCTTGCTAGAATCCGTATATTACCTAGATCTAATCTACGGTTTACAATCGAGCGCTTCCTAGATTCAACCAGGGTTTACGCTACCTAGGGCTAATAGGGTTTATGCTACCTATCGAAAAATGCCCCCTAGTCTAGGACACACTACCCAGAGCGATGAATGTTCCTAGACTTTCCCCACGTATGCGTCGTGAATCGTTTTCGATGTCTAGTTGCACATGTCCTCTATATGTGCGGCCCGAGTCCCGTGGCAGGGCAAATCAAGAAACACGGAACTCGGTCGGGAGCTTTAAGTTATCTGCCGATGCAGATGCTAAGGTATATTTTAACTCTGTGTGGCTATGGTCCCACTTGACCCCCCCCCTCAACTAATGAAAGGCACACAAGAAAATCAAGAATGAGAACTGTACGCAGGCCCCCTATGCCCCCACAAACCTATTGGCCAACCTCACCCGTAACTAGATAGCAAGTATATGGTCTTTTAGAGTTCTCCACCTTTCCGCTTCACGTGCTCGATTGACTCAAGATGGTAGGTAGACGACGACGTGCTATCACAGGGCTAATCTAGATATCGCCGCCTCACGCTGGTCCATCCTAGTCTTTAGGTTGCCTTATATTTCAACCAAGGCATACTCTTGGTTCTTCTAACGCAGACCTTAACCTCTGTGAGCCCAGGAGGATCATCTGCAACCTGACAGAGGGATACCAAGAGTACCCTCATGTCTCCTCGAAGCCGCGTGCTTCGTAACCGAGACCTTTGGAACCTTCTTCTTGGTCAGATGGACGTTCACTCCTTCTCGTGTTCTACTTGTCTTTCTTGACTAAGGTTTACTACTTAGTTCTCTTAACTAAGGTTTACTACTTAGTTTCCTGAATCGTTCGTTTTCTTAACTAAGGTTTACAACTTAGTCCTCTTTCTCGTTATTTACTTAGTTCTCTTAACTAAGTTTTATTACTTGGTTCTCTTAACCAAGGTTTGATACTTAGTTTCTATTACTTAGTTCTCTTTAATTAAGGTTTGTTACTTAGTTCTTTTTAACTAAGGTTTACCTATGAATTCAAGCATGACTTAAGTTCTCTTTATCAAATGATAGCGTACGGGTATTCTCCCACATTTCTAGCTTAGATTAACTTATTTCATGGTATAATTCGTCCCACCATTCGAGTCTTGTATCACATCTTAAGTCATATTCATTTCTTATCCCTAGGATAAGTTTTTTTATTATTTAATCTTATCATTCCCCACTTTTCCTTGCTTGTCCAAGTTGACTTTACCCCCAATCACGTATTCAATCCAACCAACGCGTCATGTCAAATTGGGTAAGTGTTATCTAGAAGTTCACGTTGACTTAACCCACCCATATATCAAGTCAAATTGGTTAAGTCTTATCTATCAGTTCACGTTTACTTAACCCACCCATATATCAAGTCAAATTGGTTAAATGTTATCTATCAGTCCGTGTTGACTTAACCTACCTATATATCATGTCAAATTGGTTAAGTGTTATCTAGTGGTTCACGTTGACTTAACCCACCCATGTATCATGTCAAATGGGTTAAGTGTTTTCTAGCAGTTCACGTTGACTTAACCCACCCATATATCAAGTCAAATTGGTTAACTGTTATCTATCAGTTTGTGTTGACTTAACCTACCTATATATCATGTCAAATTGGTTAAGTATTATCTATCAGTTCATGTTGACTTAACCTACCTATATATCATGTCAAATTGGTTAAGTGTTATCTAGCGGTTCACGTTGACTTAACCCACCCATATATCATGTCAAATTGGTTAAGTGTTATCCAACAGTTCATGTTGACTTAACGTTACCATACTCGCATGTGTCATAAGCATTAATTAATTATTAATGCCCAACCTCTCACATTAGACCTATTGTTGCGGTCACTGGATGTGCCGATTGGTTCCGGGCAGGATTACACCACAACTCAATCTAACCTCGGGTTTCAAGCATGTTATGACTAACTTCTCACATTAGAACCTATTGTTTGCGGTCACTGGATGTGCCGGGCGGTTCCGGGCATGATTACACCGCAAACTCATTCTAATCTCGAGTTACCCATGTTTTATGTTTAGCCTATTAACAAATTCACAAATATGTTCATGCTCTTGTTATGCCACTAGTGTCAATTTTCATGTTATATTTCTAAACTTCCCATTTCTTTAACCAATCAAACCCAAATTTATTTAAAACACTCATGCCTCAAATTTTAGGTTTTTGAATTAGATTTCAAAATTACATGAGACAGATTAAACCCAAACTTATCCAATTCCGATTAGATTTCTAGTTTACCTATTTCTTCACCAAATTTGGATTTTTATCTTTAAATCGTTTTCCCCAAATCCCCTATTCAAACTTTATTTACCTTTAGCGTAAGTTACTACAAATTACCAATTTCACGATCCTTTCCTCTTATTTCCTTGAATAATATCAATATATACTCTGCCAATTACCCCAATGTTTTGCAATAATAATCGTTATGCCACAAACCCCAAATCACAGATTATATTCCTCGACTGCATAAAATAGATTATCCCAATATTTCCATATTCCAACCATACGTATGTATAATAAGATTTCGTCTAGGTTCGAGATAACCCAGATCCCAAAATAAAAGGGGAAGGAGAATAAAAGAACCATTATTATAACATGAATTTATAACTGGGGAATGATGAACGATAATAATACTATTATACAACAAATTTATTATAATTCCACTCACCTTGACTGGATTGGGGAAAATAAACGATTTGTTGATGTGGAACGCTGATTTAATCTTCTTATTTGATTGTTGGTGAAGAGCATGAATTGTTGGTGAAGAACTTTGCTACTGGATTTGTTTAAACTCCAAAGTTGATGAAGAACTTGCAATATAATTTAGAGTTTAGGGGCGGCGGACATATTTGGTTGAGGTTTGGTAGCATGGAGGCATCTTGAGGAATTGTTATGAATTAGGGTTAGGTCTATGCACTATTTTATAGGTGTAGAGTGTGTTTTAGAGCCATTAGATCACCTAGAAGCCATCAGGTCCGTCCAGCACATCAAAAATCATCATTAGAACTCTATAGAACCCTGTGCAGGTTTCTGGCTCGACATGGGCGCACTTCCCAGGTGCGCCAGTGTATTTTTGTGCCGGCGCGCTTCACAAGTGCGCCAATGCATTCTGGCCTGTTTTCGGTTTTTCTTCCTAACTTTGTTCGTCCATATCTTCTTTATACGATATCTGTTTTACGCAAACCCGGACTTTATCTCAAGCAGAATTCTGAAATAAACATAGTGGTTTAACCCTTTTCATCTAATTCTTCTTTTAATAATTAATTTTTCTTTAATTATCTCTTATGTCATGTTCTAAAATTACGGGGTGTTACGAGTCCGAATCTAACCAACTGGTTGAATTGGTTGACGTATTCCTTAACCGATAGGCTTCCCTGTTTGAGTGCTAAGAACTTCTCCATCTGTAGGCTTCGTTCGGCTTGTGAGAGGAACTTCATTTCAAATCTCATTCTGAAATCCTCCCAAGTTTCAACTGGTCTCTCAGCATTAGTAACCTCCCACCAGTAAGAGGCTTCGTCCTTAAGTAACCATACAGCCAATTGTATCTTCTTCCTATCGTCCACTTTGAAGATAACAAACAAATCTTCTGTTTCCTTGAGCCAGTTTCTTGCTTCCACAAATGACTCTGTCCCATTAAAGTTATTTCCACCCATAGCTCGAAAGTCTCTACATATCTTCGAGAAAGCATTTACATGCGGAGGAGGAGGAGGAACGGCTGCAGCTAGGGAAGGAGGAACGTCTTTTGGGCCTACGTCATTATCCCTAGCCTCCAGATACCTTCTGAACCAGCCAGGTATCGGTACGCCCTCGGGAAGATTAAGATCCCCAGACATGCTGAAATGAAAAGAAAAGGTTCAAAACAAATGATAGAAAGATATTGCATATGGCTTTGGGGATTATGCTTTTAAAATAAAACAACAATTTTCTTGAAAATGCTTCTTTAAACTTATTTTTGAAAAATAGTTTTCAAAATCTTTTATCTGATCTGGTAAACCATCGCTCTGATACCACGTGAAACACCCCACCACAGTTAAGGTCACTCACAAAGGGAATGCATTAACTTTGGTGAAGCATTTTAGGTAAAAGACATAGATAATTTACTAGACAGACATATAAATAGCGGAAAACTGAAATCATTTAATTAATAGCGTGGTTCAGTCAAAACATAACAAGCATTGTCTCAAAACCCAACTTCTAAATTATTACAATAAAACATCTGTCTTGATTTGAAACTCCAAGTACATAAAGAAGCATAAAACAATAGTAAAGCGGCATAAATCCCCAATAAAATTGAAACCACGGCCATAGCCCAAGAAAAGAGAATCCAAGAAATACATCTACTCTCTTCAATCTAGAAAAGGTCCGCACTAAGCTGAAGTATTCCCTCCATGCGGACCTAAGGGGGGGACAGAAGAAAAGAAGGCGAAAGAAAATGGGTCAAACATAAGCTTGGTAATTCCAGTGATTATTCAGCATGTAAACAGGTAAAAGGATCATGACATAAATAAACTGAACATAGGACAATACCATAACAATAAGATAATATAAGATAAGGCAAGATAAATTGAATATACTATCGCACTCATTTCCATTTCTCTGCACCTACTAACGAATGTTTCAACTACCATCATGTGTTCATAACAAGGTGATCCCTTTTACGATTGGCTTCTACGCGCACGCATTTTACTTGTGTCATTCGGCCCCGCTTGATTGTAGACACTTGTGCTGATCCCGCCATGGGGTGTATCAATTCCTATGGTGGCAACCCGACACAAATTCAAGATGCACAGTGTATACTACTGATGCCCAGTACCTATTTTTCCACTTCGGAGTACGTGCACGCCCATACTCTGTTGGAACCTACACTGCTGCACCACCCACCGCTATTTTGACCGCTTATAATCATCCCACTAATCGTGCCCCACCCTACCTAGTTCAGGGTACCATGATACATCTATGTAGGTTACTGCTGAAATGGGACCCCGTTACTAGGGTTTCCTAATCAACATGTTATAACGGTTAAGTGTTCTCAAATTAACCTAACCTCACCCGTCTGCTTAATTAGCATGTTGTATTGGTTAAGTGTTGCCTTAATTAACTTAAATCTACCTTTCTTAGCCTGTCTGTTCCTTAGCTTTAATTATTCATTAAAGCACCAACCTCTCACATTAGATCTATATTGTTGTGATTGCTTGATGTGCTGAGCGGTTCTGGGCAGTCTTACACCGCAACTCAATCTAACCTCGGGTTTTGGGCTTAACGCGCTAACCTCTCACATTAGATCTATATTGTTGCGGTCGCTGGATGTGCCCGGCGGTTTCGGGCAGTCTTACACCACAACTCAATCTAACCTCGGGTTAGGCATGTTCATCTTTAGCCAATTTACATATTTGTCATATGTGTCCAAGTTTAGGTCTTTTATGTCAATATTCCCCAAGTGTAGTCAGTACAAGTTTTATGCCACATTCACTTGTTATGCCCAAAATTTACTCAATTAAATTATACCCAATTTTCCCGCGTTATTATCGCACGTACAAAGAGATTAAATCTAAGTTCCGAATGAACCTAGTATTCATAAAAGAAAATAAAAAGGGGGAAAATAGAGAAGAAGCATAAGAATTGACGTAAGGAAAAATAGGCATGTAAAGGTGTACCCAATTCAAGAATCATGTTTCCAATAGGCATGTTGTACATTAACAATAAGTGTGGGCAAGCTAAGCAATTTACACCACAGGTATAAAGAATAGATAGAATTGGACTTAAGAGAATCACTAATTTTGATGTACAACATGATAAGTTCCGTTATATAAATCACAATTGTCTCATAGGCATAGTATGTACAACATGATAGGTTCCAACATATCAATCACAACAGTCTCATAGGCATGATAGGTTTCATTATGTCAATCACAATAGTCTCATAGGCATGATAGGTTTCATTATGTCAATCACAATAGTCTCATAGGCATGATAGGTTTGATTATGTCAATCACAATAGTCTCATAGGTACATGCAATTTAGATTTGACAAAAGGATAAGCATGAATCAGAATTAGGCATAGTTCTAGATCCGATTATTACAGTCATGATTTCTATTAGGTGTTCAAATCTGAATTATAACTAAACTTACAGAAAAACGATGGATCTTGTATTTTGGGATCTGATTTCTGAATTTGAAAAGCTTATCCTTTGATGTAGACGTTTGATTCTCTAGTTTGGATTTGGTTTGGAGCTTTCTAACTTGATTTTTAGTTTGGAGAAGATGGGGGCTAGGCTAGCTTAGACATGGACAGCATGACGGCTTCATAGAATAGGGTTATGAGGTCTAGGGTTGAGGTTTGGGGTGATTATATAGAAGTTTAGGATTAATATGTGCCTTTCCAATCCAAAAGAAAATCAAATAGCCAAACGGCTTGCCAAACAAACTCATAAAAATCTCAGACCTAACATATATAAACGTGTACCTTTTTGGTTGGGCCTCCAATTCTAACTCTTCCATTGGATATTCCATTAGCCTATACCCATGCATTCCAAATATTGACCTCCAATCCACTTATCCACATCCAATCATTCTCTAGTACCCAAACCAAATTCCAGTTCAAACTCCAATTCCAAATTCTTACTTAACAATTCAATTCCATAACCATATTCAGTTCCATTCAAAAAATCTTATTTCACAAGTTCAATTACTTTGCCAAGTTGAATTCTGTTCCCATACATTTAACTGGCTTCAATACAATTTAAATTTTATTTTAGTACCATTTCCATCAAATTTAATTTCTCCTTAGCTGTTTCTTTGACAATCTTTACTTAACTTCTTAAGTAAAATTTATTTTCATCATTACAAATTCATCTTGTATATTTTTTTAATTCAAAACAATATCGTCCCAGGAGTTTTTAAACAGCATTGCCTTTCTAGAATAAATATTTCTTTTCAAGATTCAAAAAAATTTGTTTTCAAAACAATATCTTTTGGTAGTAATCCGTCACTTTAGAAACTCAAAAATGAATACTAGTAATATGGCCATCCATCATCGGTATTATTTTCCGGCTGTCGAAGTGAGTTCAATACTATATCACATTCAAAACTTATTTTTCAAACACTTTTATCTTGAAATTTACTTCCAAATATCCTTTCCAAATGTTTGAAACACATTTCCAAATCTCTCCTAGGATTTTAAATTTTCCATATATTCAATTCAAAATTCATTTACAGCACCTTTCCAAGTTTCTAGAGTTTTATTTCAATTCTGGCTTTAAATTCAGTTTTAATCCATCTGATTCTAGATATTATATTACAGTTATACGAATTCTGATTGGTTATTTATATAACCATCTCAATTATAATCTTATGTGATTATAATAACAACCAACACATCCAATATATATAATAATGATTCCAATACATTTTGCTTCTTTTTATATTAGAATATATTTTAGGTAAAATTATTTCATTTACCCAGCTTTTTTAAAACAATACTATGTTGAATTTCTCTATCCAAGCGTTTATAAATCCCTATTGACCACGTCAGCTAAACAGGTCGATCTCAAATTTATATACCACTCAACAGATCAATCAACACAATATAAAACATTTTCTATACTAATTTACAAATAGGCGCTCATATATATACATTCAAACTCAATCTAAGGTATTACTAACCTTATCTTTATTGAGTCACGCTACAGAGCCAAGGTTTAGCTCTGATACCAACTGTAAAGGCCCGTAAATCCGTACCAATTTGAGCTGACGAATTACAACTCACGTTCAACCCAAATTGCACGAAAGTACAAATCTTTAATAGAAAGAAATTAGAGGATGAGAAGTAGAAAGATAGAACTAATAGAATAGAAGAAGAAGAAGAACATAGCTGAACATAATCAGAGTAAACAGGAATCTCACAGCAGAACGAATAAAATATAATATATAACATCAATTTGAAATACAATCTGAATTTGTATAATATACCATGTCAGAGTATAACTCATATACATCACAACGGAAATAATCTCTAAATAACTAATGGTGAAGCCTCTTGCTTCGAGCTCCTCCAAGTGAATCTATAAAATCCTAAAACACTTGATTGCCCGTACAAATTTGGGCACCCAAGGGTTTAGGGAAAACATAAACAAATAAACTGTGGGTCAGTCATGGGACTGGTGTGAGTAAACTCCAAACATATTGTTTAACTTTGAAAAATTCTTTTTGAAAGAAAAGGATAACAGTAAGACCAGTCCACACTTAAACATGGACGGTTTTTACCTTACTATAACCCTAACATTTTGATATCAAAATCCAGTGATATTATAATAATGTCTAATCAAGTAAATAACCAAATAGTAGAACGCTTGCATCTCACGCTCCACATATATAATATAAAATCGAAAACCGCAGGGCACTTATTGGGAATTGGATTCCAATAGCCTTCCGATCAGTGTACTCTGAAGGGTATACACCGGGGTTCAACAAGAACGTCTTGCAACCCGTCCACACATGACCGCCCACTCATTTAGCTTGAGTGTAATGAATATATTGTCACCCACGGTTGTTGGCCTTCCAACCGTAATCCGAAGATACAGAATCGAAAAGAATAACAATATGAATTTTTCTAGATCGGTGACAATACATCCGGCTTGGGTATGACCCAACTAGCCATGCTGCCCACCTGATTTCTGTCCTTTCCCGAATGTGAGGCTAGAGGCTACATCTATCTTTTCAGAACATCTGGTCACCATTCACTTTGAATGCAACATCATCAAACCCATCAATGCACTAATCGACTTCCAAAAATATCACGGGTACAAAAAGCTAAGAGGAACGAATTCCTCTGCCCCCAGACGTAATACCTTTAAGAGATCTACCGTACATGATTTATTAGGTATACTCTGTCAGACACTCATCCATACAAGTTGTCCTGGGATTGGACAAACAGAAAGCACCATTCTGGAATAGAATGACCCTTGCATTTCACTCCGTCTTCAATTATCTTCAGCACGATCTAATTTGCAGCGCTTATGCCTATACAGAGTAGTTTTCGGATAATATATCCAACCGGTCTCTCCGTATTGACAACGATGGTCAAAACACTTTGATAGTCGGTTATTTAACTATCGAAGTAAAAACAAACATTCATTCAAATGTACAACTAAACATCACACAACCACGGGTACTTTTTGTTTAACATTCATTTTTATTATTCAAATTCCCATATCTTACCAGATATTTCTCAAACCCCGTTTTAGCCTTTTCACACTTCTTGGAAGACATTTCCAGTTATTGTAAACTCTTATTCTCACATATTCCAGAAAATATACGTTATTAACATTCGAAACATTTACGTTCTTTTCACATTCTTTATTTTCTACACTTGGATAATATACCATATCTACATTGGAAAAATATTTCCAATTTCATTATAAACATTTAATCTGGCAAACGTTCACTTTTAAAACAATATTTACTTTAAATGTGAATATCATCCCTATTATGGAAATCTGAACACCTTTATCAAATAACTCTTTATTCAAGTAATAAATATCCTTATCTTGTTTACCGAAATCTCTTTCATAATTTTATATTCCCATTCCATTTTATAAACTCTGTTTCTAAGTCAACTTCTTGTTAAATCAATATCAACTTTATAACTAAATATTGATTACATATCCTATTATAATTTGTTGGTTTAAACTAAACATTAACTATCCTATCAAATTATAATTCCTAAAAATAATTTACTTTAATACATTCGACATCATCAAATTATAGTTCCAATTCCTAATAGTGTTATTTAGTTCTAATCATATTCCAAACATCGAAATGATGTCATCATTTTCTAAAACGATTCTCCAATTTCTCTTTATAAACTCATTCTTATATTTCTTTGGCCAAACATCGTTACTTATTACTTTAGAATAAGTGGATTTCAAACCAAACTATTTTCATTCCCTAGGGAATAGTGCTGTATATAAAAATCATGCTTAAGCTTGGTCAACAACGTTAATTTATCGTTATAGTTCAAAAACTTGCAATACGCTATAATATCCCCTTTATAACTAATCTTGAGATCTCTTTCCGTTACAAACCGATACCATTCCTCGATAATAGTGAAGAAATACAAGTTGGGGTATTTTATTTACCTCTCAAACCTTGATCGACAACGTTCTTATCTTAGAATAGATATAAGCCTGTGACTCAAACCTCTTATTATTTCTAGTCTCAATCAAACCGTATTTCTTGTTTCATTTTACAATATAGTATTATAACGCCATGTGCTTACTTTGAAATCTCTATTGTTTATGGCTATTTATATTAAATATTAACCCTTCACTTCAATCTAGTTATACAACTCCATTTATAACTCCTTTACCTAAAACTCTTTAATGCTCTTTGTCTTTTGACAATTCTCTTTTCATTCGAATTATTTAATTCAAGTAAAACATCTCATTACAACTTAATACCATTTTAAATGAATCCCATTTGAGAAACAATACTTGACCAATAATTATTCATCTCTAAAGTAAAACATTTTACTTCATTATAAATCTAAAATAGGTTAATTTCTTACTTTATATAAACCGTAACTAATTATATTACTTCAACAATCATTTAAGCTTCATTAAAAGGGTAATTAATAACTAAGAAAATCTTATTAACTTAAACAATTAATTTCTAAGCTATTACCATTAGATTAATTGAAGGCCTAATTAATCTAACAATCATTTCCCAATAAACCCGTTGATTTAGTCCACTTCAAACCATCAGTTAATTCGTTAGCTGACTTTAATTACTTCACCTAATAATATTTATTAACAGTTTGCCTTAAATAGTTATCCAAATTATTTACTTGTAGGATAATTACAGCTTCATAACTTATTTAAATATTAAATAATCTGTAACAATTTGGAATTTCGCGCGATCTGAATCAATCGCTAAACCGACCAAGACTGTTCGAAACCCCTGATTGTTTTGAGAACACGACAAATCGGAACACAAACAGAAGAACATTTCAATGCTTATTACAACAATTCCATCAGAATACAAGAATATACAGAGTATAAACAAATATAATACATCAGAGAAATATCAGAGATTTAAATACATTACTGCAGTGGAAAAATAATACAATACACAATTAAAAGAGATATACGGATACAGAGCCTTCCGGATATCGTTCCAGCTGTAAATCAGGATCCTGTAAATATAAATCTGCAAAACCAAAACTACTAGCTGCCCGTGCGGAAAATAAGGGCACCCAGAGTTTAGGTTAAAACAATAAACTCCAGGTCAGTCATGTGACTGGTGTGAGAACTAAAACAGTTATTTAAAACTTTACTTTAAATCAGATATATCAAGGGACCACGCCGTATAACACGGAACGGGTTTCCTCCCAAGAATACCAGTGCATATAACAAAACAGCGCAATGCTTTTTGGAAAAATGAAGCTATCATAAGACCTAAGTCCCATTACACTGTAACAACCCGGAAATTCTGAGCCAATTTAAAATTTTTATTTTGGCAATTTTAGCGAATTTTGGTTATTTAAAATTAATTATTTTAAATAATATCGACACGAAATTTATTTTGAATAGAATTTGAACGTATATATTTATATAGATCGTCGTTAGAATATAAATATTTATTTATAATTATAAAAGGAATTGAAAATGGCGCGGTAGTTCGATAATTCGATTTCAAATTTCAAATGAATGTACCGAGTGCAAAATAAACAGGATTTTAACAAAACCAAAAATATTATAAACTAATTGAGAATATCTTTCCAACGAATCCGAAAAACTAAAATTTCATAGCGGGAATCAAAAGTTACGTCCAATTGAAAATTCAGAATAGTCGCTATGGAATTCTGGCCCTTAAAAATAGAAATTTTGCAAACAACCTCGGTTTTCGATGAAACCACTTTTGTTGGATCCGTGATGTCAAATTATTGCTAGGTTTCATGATTCATATTTTTTCGAATCAATATGTAAGCGTGGCAAAGGAAAACGCGTTTGACCAGTTTTAGTTGATTTTAATCGACTGGAAAATGGTCATTTTTCAAACGGTCTCAGAATTTGACGAAATTAGTTTTGTTAGGACCGTATCATCAATACAAAGCTAGAAATATTTTTTGGGAAATTTTTAGATTCCGCATGTGGCCCCGATAAATTAAAACGCGCGTTCAAATTCAATATATAAAGGTATATTTTGATTTTGACGAAAACTGATCGAAACGATCGAATCAGCTTATGATACATATCCCATTGTGTTCGAAATGGGGGTAATTAGCTACGGACGACAGTCGGTGGGTTCGATTTCAAGTTTGAAATAAAAAGTTGCTTTTTGAATTTAAATAGAGTTAAATATAATATTTTTATAATCCCCCCTTCTCCTCTCCTTAGTCAATGCGAGCCCCCCTTTTACTTCATTCGAGATTCAGATCGATTTAAAAAAAAAGGGAAAGAAGCGACGGGGGGGACCGCCGCTGCCGCCCTTCCAGGTGGCGCGCCCAGCCACCGATCCGCCGCCATCCCCTTCTGCTTCACCTCCTCCTCCTTCTCGACTGCGAAACTGGGCCCCAAACCCATCCAAGCACCTGAAGACCTCGCCCTGGACAGCCGCTCCTCCAATCCATCGAACCCCACAACCCAGCTTCCACCCGCGAGCCCCCTTTTCCTGTCACGCGCCCTCCATTCAAGGCACACCGCCACCGCCTGTGGGCCCACCTCTGACGCCGAACACCCTAGTGCGCAGAGACCCCCCCCCTCTCTCGATTTAGCTGTAAGTTTTCTTTTTACTTATTTATTTTAATTTACTTCAAGCAATTGGTTTTAAATCAGATTTTTTACATGAAAAGGAGTAGAGTTTTAAAACATAGATTTTTATAAAAAAAAAGCTTTGATTTTTATTTATATTTTTAACATAGAAGGATTTGATTTCTATTCATACGAAGTTTAGATTTTCATTTAAATAAAGATTAGATTTTTATCATAATAAAAATCAGATTTTTTATCATAGAAAAGGTCGGATTTTTATATAGTTAATCACATAGAAAAGGTCAGATTTTTATATATGATGTTAGCAAAGAAAGGTTGGATTTTTAATGAAGTAAAGATTTGTTTTTTTTAGCGTGGTAAAAATATAATCTTTATTATATGAACACCATTATAAAAATAGAATTTTTATCTATATAGTAGCGTTGTAAAAATAGAATTTGTATCCATATAGTAGCGTTGTAAAAATAGAATTTTTATCCATATAGTAGCGTTGTAAAAATAGAATTTTTATCTATATAGTAGCGGTATAAAAATAGAATTTTTATACACATAGCAACAATATAAAAATGCGATTTTTATATATGTAGTGGCTCCGGACAATGAAATTGACAAAAGGCGAGCACGACGAAGATTTCTACATATGAAGAGTCGTGGCGTTTGGTTTAGCTAGTCGGTGAGAACTTCTCACTTTAAATCTTGTTTTCTCGTTAAAATATATACTAGGATGCAGACGGTGCTTAGCAGAACCCGACACCCGTCGTCCACAGACCATGGACGGCTTGTATGCTTGTTTGATGGGTTGTAAAAATTGATTGAGATGTGGAGTGATTGAAAATAAATATTCATGTGTTGAAATAAAATAATTTATCGTTAAAAATATAATTTTAACGTGAATGTGAATAAATAAATATTCATTTACAAACCGAATGGTTTGTTTATGTACACGTATTTGAAGGACATTGATTGGGACGATAAATTTTACACATCGCCAAACTGCACAAATAATATTCAGTGTTTGTCAATTGAAACCCCACACGGGTGTTGGGAGGATATTTGGCATACACTAATCCCAATTATTTAGTTGTGTGTCGATCGATTGGTCGACAGACTGTGTAAGCGTTAATTATTTATATTTGATGCTTATGCAGTTATGTGGTGCACTTTGGATGATGGTTGATTATTTATCGTTGCTATTATATACATGTGTTGTATGGAATCCATATAATTAATATTATATGGTAATCGATTGGGCCTCATTCCAATTGGGAAAATAAAAAATATTATAAAATAAAGATTTATGTGTTGACAGTACTCATGTGTTGAGACTAGTCATGTGTTGAAAGAAATAAAGATTCATGTGTTGAACGAAATATTTTAACAATAAAATTTACATCCTTATCATATATAAAATTAGAAACTAACTGGAAAATAGATAAAATGAGTGGTCTCCTGGATATTGATCTGATGTTGGTTTCGGCCTTCGGGGTTAACATTTCGGGAATTGCTCTCTTGCTAATTTACGGTTGGAGTCCGATTAAAAATTAAACGATAGAAATCAAAATTTTATAAAATATATTAAATAACAAAAAAAGTCATGTGTTGACAATACTCATGTGTTGAGATTAGTCATGTGTTGAAAGAAATATAGATTCATGTGTTGAATAGAATAAATATTCATTTGTTGAATAGAATAACGAAGTTATTGAAAAATATAAAGCCGTGTTGATTAGAGATGCGCTATTTTGACGCGAACGATATTTATATCGATTATATTCGTTTTTATAATGATTATAGAAAAGGAAGTGATTTCAAAATATAACGTTCTGAAAATATTGTCATTTGTATATCGAAGATGTGGAATATTCAATTTTGATTTGAAATTGAATATGAAGTTAAAATCGTTTCGAAAATGAATTTAAAACGATTTGTAAAATACGTTTTTAAAGGAAATCGACGGAATATATATAATATATATGTATTATATATATAATGGCCTGAATAGAACGCGCCGCGCTGCGGCAGTTCGTGAATTTCGACCATTAACTTTAAATGGACATTACGGGAGATCCGACCGTCGGATTCTCCTAAATCCGGAACTGTTGGGTTCGTATCGAAAAGAGCTTTCCAATGAATATTAGAAATTTGAAATCTAACGGTTGGATTTGGAATTATGTCCAAATCAAATTTGGGATAGGTCGCTGTAAGTGCAGTTCGATGGCAGTTATTGAAAACCGACTGTACGGGCCTTGATAAAATTATTAAAATTATTAATAATTTGTGTAAAATCATAATATATGATTTGTGAAGAACTGGGATGAAAAGTTCCACATTTGAAAGGATAAAAATAATTTTTTGTCGAAATGAACCAGTTTATAACTAGAATTAAAATCCAATTATTTTAAAGTAAATAAAATAGGATTTGAAGTGATTTTAAATATAACTAGACTTTCCGATATACGAATTGGAATGGATTTGAATCGAAATTATCTTCGGAACATTTCGATGTTAGATTTCGTGATTATACAGATATGGTTGTGGAAATTTGAAAGATATATTTTATATCATTATTTCCAATATGATATTTGTTGGTTTCAAAATTTGATATTGAATATAAGCCGGTATATTTTCTATTCAGAGCCTTGTATTAAATATTAAATGGGATTTTGGGTTCGTCGTGAATGGTGTCTTAAATAACACTGTTCTTAAACACAGTTTAGAAAAGAATAAATCTTTTAATTAAGATTTACCGAATTTGTCCAGTTAATTAGTATTTAATTGGAATCGAATTTGATTGGTTTTAGGGTTTATCGTGCGTGGTGTTTTGAATAACTTTTGTTCTTTAACCCGATCAACAATGGGAAAGTGATTTTCGGTTCATCGTGAATCGTGTTTTAGATGGCACTGGTTCTTTAACCCAGTTAAAGACAGGATATTGATTTTTGAGAAGATTAAAACTAAGTGGAGTTTTGATGAATCTGTAATTAGATTGAAATGTGAATTGATAATTTAAATTATCAAAATTGGAAAGTGATCGAGAATGGAGTATCACCAGTTTTGCTCCAAAGCGATAGTTAAATCCTTAATTAGATTTGAACGTGAAATGGTAATTAATGTTACTGATAACACCGTGGTGCTAGATATGGAGTATCACCAATTTTGCTTCATGGGATGAATAGGTTGGGATTAGGAAATAAAATAAATAATTACTTCGTTGTGATTCGCTAATCTCGACTAGTTTGAAAAACCATATGTTGGTTTGAAATGACATCCAAAGGAAGATTAAAGAATAAATTTTAAAGAAATTATCTTTGATAAAATTAATGGGAACCTTTTCCTAAGAATATGAAATTGTGGAAACTAGCTGTAGGTTAGCTAAGAAGAATGGTTTCCTGGGTATTGATCTGATGTTGGTTTCGGCCTACGGGGTTAATATTTGGGGAATTGCTCTCTTACTAATTTAAGGTTAGTGACTGATGGATTGGAATGAAGCTTATGTTGTGTTTTATGGCACTTGTTTATTATATACATGAGTTATTCGGAAAGGCCGGGTCTATACCCATTCTGAATAACTGTTTCGACGATAAGTCGAAGATGAAGACGGTGGTCGAAGACCGGAGGTCTTCACATCGTTTGGATAATTACTAATGATCTTGATTGGGCTGTACACCCAAGAAGATGGAAATAGTTAGTGATCGTCCAGACGTATTTGGAGATCAATGGATATGCGAGGTATAAAGTGCCTCCGGTTTCGTTCAGACCCAGAACGGATGTGTAAATGGATTGTATGTCTGACATTGGATTTTATTCTAATTTGATTGATTTTTGTTAAATATATATCTGTTTGGCGATGGAGAATTTCTTCTCTTGCTTAATGCCCTTCTCTGAGACGTACGAGCTCAGAGGTTATATATCGATAGATATCAGTCGCATGGCATGAATTGCCTATGTGGCATGCTGAGATGCAGTGACCAAGGCTTTTGTTGAAAAGCAGAGTCTTGTGGTTGATGATCAAAGCACAACCTTTGTGGCGTAGCTTTGTGTAGAGTGTGGATTCGCGAGCCTCACACCTCGATATGAGTTAAAAACGGGATACGGACCGCTGGGAGAACACGATGTTTCTTTCTAGTTATGGGTGGTGTCAGCGTTTTACTAGCCCGGACATCGTTGATTATTATACCTATGTGGATGTTGGATTGCGAGGCGCCTCGATTATAGGTCTGTAAGGACCGGGAAATGTGTTTTCAGGAATTGCCAATCCTCAAACGTAAGAGAGGACCGGTCCAGCCGATTCCAAGGGTTGCCCAGAGAGACTAGTCCTGACACATTTGCTAGAGTGTCTCAAAGCGGAGAGGAGCTTGCCCCTTGCCTCGACTCATGATGGAAATCCAATTTCCAATACGAGATATTTCGGTTTTATTTGTAGAGCCTAGTATGGCGACATGATATAAGGTACCCATGCCGCCTATGATTGATATTTATGATTGTATATAAAATCAGAAACTAACTGGAAACGAGCTAAGATGGGTGGTACCCTGGATATTGGTTTGATGTTGGTTTCGGCCTTCGGGGTTAATACTTAGGGAATCGTTCTTTTACTAATTTATGGTTGGAGTCTGATTAAGAATCAAAAGACAAAATTTCGCGTATCAAGCATTCTTTGGCGGTTATAAGGTAAAACCCTATCCTCCAGCTTGCGTTGCATTGTGTGATGGGACCTGGGTCTTATAGCGGCTTCATTTTTCTTTACTTAGCATTGCGTTGTTTGTTTTATGCACTGGTATTCTTGGGAGGAAACCCATTCTGTGTTATACGGCGTGGTCCCTTGATTTACCGAACTAAAAAAAATTGAATTAATAACTGTTTTAGTTCTCACACCAGTCACATGACTGACCTGGGAGTTTATTGTTTTAACCTAAACTCTGGGTGCCCCTATTTTCGACACGGGCAGCTAGTAGTTTTGGTTTTGCAGATTTATATTCAAAAGATTCTGATTTACAGCTGGAACAATGCTCGAAAAGCTCTGCATCCGTGTATTACTTTCAGTTGTGTTTTATATTATTTTTTCCGCTGCTATGTAATTTATTGTAATCTCTGATATTTTTCTGTTGTGTAATATTTATTCGTACTCTGTATATTCTTGTAATCTGATGTAATTGTTGTAAATAACAATAAAATGTTCTTCTGTTTGTGTTCTGATTCGTCTTGTCCTCAATTCTATCCGTGATTTCCTTACCGGGGAAGTTCGGGTTGTCTCAGTTTGGTATCAGAGCTTTGGTTAACTCAAATCTTTGGGGTACAACTCGTTAGAACACTTACAACCTATTTTATTTATTTTAAAATAATTGGATTTTAATTCTGGTTATAAACTGGTTCATTTCGACAAAAATATATTTTTATCCTTTCAAATGTGGAATTTTTCATCCTAGTTCTTCACAAATCATTTATTATGATTTTACATAAATTATTAATATTTTTAATAATTTTATCAAGGCCCGTACAGTCGATTTTCAATAACTGCCACCGAACTGCACTTATAGTGACCTTTTCCAAATTTGATTTGGACATAATTCCAAATCCAACCGTTAGATTTCAAATTTCTAATATTCATTGGAAAGCTCTTTTCGATTCGAACCCAATGGTTCCGGTTTTAGGAGAATCCGACGGTCGGATCTCCCGTAATGTCCATTCGAAGTCAATGGTCGAAATTCACGAACTGCAGCGGCGCGGCGCGTTCTATTCAGGCCATTTAATATAGTATATATATATATACATATATATATATCGTCGATTTCCTTTTAAAATGTATTTTATAAATCGTTTTAAATTCGTTTTTGAAACGATTTCAACTTCATATTCAATTTCGAATCAAAATTGAATATTCCACATCATCGATATACAAATGACAATATTTTCAAAACGTTATATTTTGAAATCACTTCCTTTTCTATAATCATTATAGAAACGAATATAATCGATATAAATATCGTTCCCGTCAAAATAGCGCATCTCTAATCAACACGTCTTTATATTTTTCAATAACTTCGTTATTCTATTCAAAAATGAATATTTATTCTATTCAACACATGAATCTATATTTCTTTCAACACGTGACTCATCTCAACACATGAGTACTTTCAACACATGACTATTTTTGTTATTTAATATATTTTATAAAATTTTGATTTCTATCGTTTAATTTTATAAAATTTTCAATACAGTTCAATATTTGGTTCAATTAGGCATAAATGGTTGAAAATATCAAACCAATAATCAAACAAGCATACAAGCCGTCCATGGTCTGTGGACGACGGGTGTCGGAAACTGAGATGACCCGAACTTCCCCGGTAAGGAAAGCACGGATAGAATTGAGGACAAGATGAATCGGAACACAAACAGAAGAACATTTCACTGTTATTTACAACAATTCCATCAGATTACAAGAATATACAGAGTACGAATAAATATTACACAACAGAAAAATATCAGAGATTACAATAAATTACATAGCAGCGGAAAAAATATATAAACACAACTGAAAGTAATACACGGATACAAAGCTTTCCGAGCATCATTCCAGCTGTAAATCAGGATCCTATGAATATAAATCTGCAAAACCAAAACTACTAGCTGCCCGTGTCGAAAATAGGGGCACCCAGAGTTTAGGTTAAAACAATAAACTCCAGGTCAGTCATGTGACTGGTGTGAGAACTAAAACAGTTATTAATTCAATTTTTTTTTAGTTCTGTAAATCAAGGGACAACGACGTATAACACGGAATGGGTTTCCTCCCAAGAATACCGGTGCATAAAACAAACAGCGCAATGCTAAGTAAAGAAAAATGAAGCTGTTATAAGACCCAGGTCCCATCACACAATGCAACGCAAGCCGGGGGATAGGGTTTTATCTTATAACAGCCAAAGAATGCTTGATACGCGAAATTTTGTCTTTTGATTCTTAATCAGACTCCAACCGTAAATTAGTAGGAGAACGATTCCCTAAGTATTAACCCCGAAGGCCGAAACCAACATCAGACCAATACCCAGGGAACCACCCATCTTAGCTCGTTTCCAGTTAGTTTCTGATTTTATATACAATCATAGATATCAATCATAGGCGGCATGGGCACCATATATCATGTCGCCATACTAGGCTTTACAAATAAAACCGAAATATCTCGTATTGGAAATTGGATTTCCGTCATGAGTCGAGGCAAGAGGCAAGCTCCTCTCCGCTTCGAGACACTCTAGCAAATGTCTCAGGGCTACTCTCTCTAGGAAACCCTTGGAGTTGGCTGGGCCGGTCCTCTCTTACGTTTAAGGATTGGCAATTCCTGAACACATGATTCCCGGTCCTTACAGACCTATAATCGAGGCGCCTCACAATCCAACATCCACATAGGTATAATAATCAACGATGTCAGGGCTCGTAAAACACTAACACCACCCACAACTAGAAAGAAACGTCGTGTTCTCCCAGCGGTCCGTATCCCGTTTTTAACTCATACCGAGGTGTAAGGCTCTCGAATCCACGCTCTACAAAAGTCTATGCCACAAACACCGTGCTTTGATCATCAACCATAAGACTCTGCTTTTCAACAAAAGCCTTGATCACTGCATCTCAGCATGCCACACAGGCAATTCATGCCATGCGACTGATATCTATCGATATATAACCTCTGAGCTCATACGTATCAGAGAAGGGTGTTAAGCAAGAGAATAAATTCTCCGTCGCCCAACAGATATATATTTAACAGAAATCAATCAACACAGAATAAAATCCAATGTCAGACATATAATCCATTTACACGTCCTTTCTGGGTCAGAACAAAACCGGAGGCACTTTATACCTCGTATATCCATTGATCTCCAAATACGTCTGGACGATCACTAACTATTTCCATCTTCTTGGGTGTACAGCCCAATCAAGATCATCAGTAATTATCCAAATGATGTGAAGACCTCCGGTCTTCAACCACCGTCTTCATCTTCGACTTATCGTCGAAAAAGTTATTCAGAATAGGTATAGACCCGGCCTTTCCGAATAACTCGCGTATATAATAAACAAGTGCCAGAAAACACAACATACACCTCATTCCAATCCATCAATCACTAACCGTAAATTAGTAAGAGAGCAATTCCCCAAATATTAACCCCGAAGGCCGAAACCAACATCAAATCAATACCCAGGAAACCATTCTTCTTAGCTAACCTATAGCTAGTTTCTAAATTTCATATTCTTAGGGAAAGGTTCCCATTAATTTTATCAAAGATAAATTCTTTAAAATTTATTCTTTAATCTTCCTTTGAATGTCATTTCAAACCAAATTATGGTTTTTCAAACTAGTCGGGATTAGCGAACCACACCGAAGTAATTATTTATTTTATTTCCCAATCCCAACCTATTCATCCCATGAAGCAAAACTGGTGATGCTCCATATCTAACAACACGGTGCTATCGATAACATTAATTACCATTTCATGTGAAAATATAATTAAAGATTTAATTATCGCTTTGGAGCAAAACTGATGATACTCCATTCTCGATCACTTTCCAAATTTGATAATTTAAATTATCAATTCACATTTCAATCTAATTACAGATTCATCAAAACTCTACTTAGTTTTAATCTTCTCAAAAATCAATATCCTGTCCCTAACTGGGTTAAAGAACCAGTGTCATCTAAAACACGATTCACGATAAACCCAAAATCACTTTCCCATTGTTGATCGGGTTAAAGAACAGGTGTTATTCAAAACACCGCTCACGATAAACCCAAAAACCAATTCAAATTCAAATCCAATTAAATACTAATTAACTGGACAATTTCGCTAAATCTTAATTAAAAGATTTATTTTTTCTAAACTGGGTTCAAGAACAGTGTTATTTAAGACACCATTCACGACGAACCCAAAATCCCATTTAATATTAATTACAAGGCTCTGAATAGAAAATATATCGACTTATATTCAATATCAAATTCTGAAACCAACAAATATCGTATTGGAAATAACGTTGTAAAATATATCTTTCAAATTTCCACAACCATATCTATATAATCATGAAATCTAACATCGAAATATTCCGAAGATAATTTCGATTCAAATCCATTCCAATTCGTATATTGGAAAGTCTTGTTATATTCAAAATCACTTCAAATCCTATTTTATTTATTTTAAAATAATTGGATTTTAATTCTAGTTATAAACTGGTTCATTTCGACAAAAATATATTTTTATCCTTTCAAATGTGGAATTTTTCATCCCAGTTCTTCACAAATCATATATTATGATTTTACACAAATTATTATTATTTTTAATAATTTTATCAAGGCCCGTACAGTCGGTTTTCAATAACTGCCACCGAACTGCACTTATAGCGACCTGTTCCAAATTTGATTTGGACATAATTACAAATCCAACCGTTAGATTTCAAATTTCTAATATTCAATGGAAAGCTCTTTTCGATACGAACCCAATGGTTCCGGATTTAGGAGAATCCGACGGTCGGATCTCCCGTAATGTCCATTCGAAATCAATGGTCGAAATTCACGATCTGCCGCGGCGCGGCGCGTTCTATTCAGGCCACTATATATATAATATATATATTATATATATTTCGTCGATTTCCTTTTAAAACATATTTTATAAATCGTTTTAAATTCGTTTTCGAAACGATTTCAACTTCATATTCAATTTCGAATTAAAATTGAATATTCCACATCATCGATACACAAATGACAATATTTTCAAAACGTTATATTTTGAAATCACTTCCTTTTCAATAATCATTATAAAAACGAATATAATCGATATAAATATCGTTCGCGTCAAAGTAGCGCATCTCTAATCAACACGGCTTTATTTTTTTCAATAACTTCGTTATTCTATTCAACAAATGAATATTTATTCTATTCAACACATGAATATTTTTTTTCAATCACTCCACATCTCAATCAATTTTCACAACACATCAAACAAGCATACAAGCCGTCCATGGTCTGTGGACGACGGGTGTCGGGTGCTGCTACGCACCGTATGCATCCTAGTACATATTTTAATGAGAAAACGGGATTTAAAGTGAGAAGTTCTCACCGACTAGCTAAACCAAACGCCACGACTCTTCATATGTAGAAATCTTCGTCGTGCTCGCCTTTTGTCAATTTCATTGTCCGGAGCCACTACATATATAAAAATTAAACTATAGAAATCAAAATTTTATAAAATATATTAAATAACAAAAATAGTCATGTGTTGACAATACTCATGTGTTGAGATTAGTCATGTGTAGAAAGAAATATAGATCCATGTGTTGAATAGAATAATATTCATTTGTTGAATAGAATAACGAAGTTACTGAAAAATATAAAGCCGTGTTGATTAGAGATGCGCTATTTTGACGCGAACGATATTTATATCAGTTATATTCGGTTTTATAATGATTATTGAAAAGGAAGTGATTTCAAAATATAACGTTTTGAAAATATTATCATTTGTATATCGATGATGTGGAATATTCAATTTTGATTCGAAATTGAATATGAAGTTGAAATCGTTTCGAAAACGAATTTAAAACGATTTATAAAATACGTTTTAAAAAGGAAATTGACGAAATATATATATTATATATATAATGGCCTGAATAGAACGCGCCGCACCGCGGCAGTTCGTGAATTTCGACCATTGACTACGAATGGACATTACGGGAGATCCGACCGTCGGATTCTCCTAAATCCGGAACCGTTGGGTTCGTATCGAAAAGAGATTTCCAATGAATATTATAAATTTTAAATCTAATGGTTGGATTTGGAATTATGTCCAAATCAAATTTGGAAAAGGTTGCTATAAGTGCAGTTCGGTGGCAGTTATTGAAAACCGACTGTACGGGCCTTGATAAAATTATTAAAAATATTAATAATTTGTGTAAAATCATAATATATGATTTGTGAAGAACTGGGATGAAAAATTCCACATTTGAAAGGATAAAAATATATTTTTGTTGAAATGAACCAGTTTATAACTAGAATTAAAATCCAATTATTTTAAAATAAATAAAATAGGATTTGAAGTGATTTTAAATATAACTAGACTTTCCAATATATGAATTGGAATGGATTTGAATCGAAATAATCTTCGGAATATTTCGATGTTAGATTTCGTGATTATACAGATATGGTTGTGGAAATTTGAAAGATATATTTTATATCGTTATTTCCAATACGATATTTGTTGGTTTTAGAATTTGATATTGAATATAAGCCGGTATATTTTCTATTCAGAGCCTTGTATTTAATATTAAATGGGATTTTGGGTTCGTCGTGAATGGTGTCTTAAATAACATTGTTCTTGAACCCAGTTTAAAAAAGAATAAATCTTTTAATTAAGATTTAGCGAAATTGTCCAGTTAATTAGTATTTAATTGGAATTGAATTTGAATTGTTTTTTGGGTTTATCGCGAGTAGTGTTTTGAATAACACCTGTTCTTTAACCCGATCAACAATGAGAAAGTGATTTTGGGTTTATCGTGAATTGTGTTTTAGATGGCACTGGATCTTTAACCCAGATAATGACAGGATATTTATTTTTGACAAGATTAAAACTAAGTGGAGTTTTGATGAATCTGTAATTAGATTGAAATGTGAATTGATAATTTAAATTATCAAAATTGGAAAGTGATCGAGAATGGAGTATCACCAGTTTTGCTCCAAAGCGATAGTTAAATCTTTAATTAGATTTGAACGTGAAATGGTAATTAATGTTACCGATAACACCGTGGTGTTAGATATGGTGTATCACCGGTTTTGCTTCATGAGATGAATAGGTTGGGATTGGGAAATAAAATAAATTATTACTTCGGTGTGGTTCGCTAATCCCGACTAGTTTGAAAAACCATAATTTGGTTTGAAATGACTTCCAAAGGAAGATTAAAGAATAAATTTTAAAGAATTTATCTTTGATAAAATTAATGGGAACCTTTCCCTAAGAATATGAAATTTAGAAACTAGCTGTAGGTTAGCTAAGAAGAATGGTTTCCTGGGTATTGATCTGATGTTGGTTTTTGCCTTCGTGGTTAATATTTAGGGAATTGCTCTCTTACTAATTTACGCTTAGTGACTGATGGATTGGAATGAGGCGTATGTTGTGTTTTCTGGCACTTGTTTATTATATACGCGAGTTAATCGGAAAGGCCGGGTCTATACCCATTCTGAATAACTGTTTCGATGATAAGTCGAAGATGAAGACGGTGGTCGAAGACCGGAGGTCTCCACATCGTTTGGACAATTACTGATGATCTTGATTGGGTTATACACCCAATAAGATGGAAATAGTTAGTGATCGTCCAGACGTATTTGGAGATCAATGGATATGCGAGGTATAAAGTGCCTCCGGTTTCGTTCAGACCCAGAACGGACGTGTAAATGGATTGTATGTCTAACATTGGATTTTATTCTGTGTTGATTGATTTCTGTTAAATATATATCTATTTGTCGGCGGAGAATTTATTCTCTTGCTTAATGCCCTTCTCTGAGACGTATGAGCTCAGAGGTTATATATCGATAGATATCAGTCGCATGGCATGAATTGCCTATGTGGCATGCTGAGATGCAGTGATCAAGGCTTTAGTTGAAACGCAGATTCTTGTGGTTGATGATCAAAGCACGACCTTTGTGGCGTAGCTTTGTGTAGAGCGTGGATTCGCGAGCCTCACACCTCGGTATGAGTTAAAAAGGGGATACGGACTGCTAGGAGAACACGACGTTTCTTTCTAGTTATGGGTGGTGTTAGTGTTTTACCAGCCCTGACATCGTTAATTATTATACCTATGTGGATGTTGGATTGCAAGGCGCCTAGATTATGGGTCTATAAGGACCGGGAAACATGTGTTCAGGAATTGCCAATCCTCAAACGTAAGAGAGGATCGGCCCAGCCGATTCCAAGGGTTGCCCAGTGAGAGTAGTCCTGAGACATTTGCTAGAGTGTCTCGAAGCGGAGAGTAGCTTGCCCCTTGCCTCAACTCATGACGGAAATCCAACTTCCAATACGAGATATTTCGGTTTTATTTGTAGAGCCTAGTATGGCGACATGATATATGGTACCCATGCCGCCTATGATTGATATTTACGATTGTATATAAAATCAGAAACGAACTAGAAACGAGCTAAGATGGGTGGTTCCCTGGGTGTTGGTCTGATGTTGATTTCGGCCTTCGGGGTTAATACTTAGGGAATCGTTCTCTTACTAATTTACGGTTGTATTCTGATTAAGAATCAAAAGATAAAATTTCGCGTATCAAGCATTCTTTGGCTGTTATAAGGTAAAACCCTATCCTCCGGCTTGCGCTGCATTGTGTGATGGGACCTGGGTCTTATAACAGCTTCATTTTTCTTTACTTAGCATTGCGCTGTTTGTTTTATGCACTGGTATTCTTGGGAGGAAACTCATTCCGTGTTATACGGCATGGTCCCTTGATTTACCGAACTAAAAAAATTGAATTAATAACTGTTTTAGTTCTCACACCAGTCACATAACTGACCTGGAACTGAGACGACCTGAACTTCCCCGGTAAGGAAAGCACGGATAGAATTGAGGACAAGACGAATCGGAACACAAACAGAAGAACATTTCATTGTTATTTACAAAAATTCCATCAGATTACATGAATATATAGAGTACGAATAAATATTACACAATAGAAAAATATCAGAGATTAGAATAAATTACATAGCAGCGGAAAAACAATATAAAACACAACTGAAAGTAATACACGGATACAGAGCTTTCTGAGCGTCGTTCCAGCTGTAAATCAGGATCCTATGAATATAAATCTACAAAACCAAAACTACTAGCTGCCTGTGTCGAAAATAGGGGCACACAGAGTTTAGAAATGTAGTAACCCGCAACTTCCCCGGTAAGGAAAGCCCGGACTGCTTTGAGGATAACACACTTCGGAACACAAACAGAAGAACATTTCATTGTTTATTACAACAATTCCATCAGATTACAATAATATACAGAGTATGAATAAATATTATACAACAGAAAAATATCAGAGATTACAATAAATTACATAGTAACGGAAAAACAATATAAAACACAACTGAAAGTAATACACAGATACAGAGCTTTCCGAGCATCGTTCCAACTGTAAATCAGGATTCTGTGAATATAAATCTGCAAAACCAAAACTACTAGCTGCCCGTGTCGAAAGTAGGGGCACCCAGAGTTTAGGTTAAAACAATAATCTCCAGGTCAGTCATGTGACTGGTGTGAGAACTAAAACAGTTATTTAAAACTTTACTTTAAAAGAGAGTGATTCAAGGGACCCCGCCGTATAACACGGAACGGGTTTCCACCCAAGAATACTAGTGCATAGAATAAACAGCGCAATGCTTTTTCGAAAAATGAAGCTATTAAGACCCTGGTCCCATCACACAATGCAACGCAAGCCGGAGGATAGGGTTTTCCCTTATAATAGCCAAAATATGCATAATACGCGTAAAGTAAAATCACTTAAAATGTAAATTTTATCGTTTAATTCTTAATCAGACTCCAACTGTAAACTAGTAAGATAACGATTCCCTAAGTATTAACCCCGAAGGCCGAAACCAACATCAGACCCATACCTAGGAAACCATCCGTCTTAGCTCGTTTCCAGTTAGTTTCTAATTTTAGATACAATCATAAATATCAGTCATAGACGGCATAAGTGTCCCATCCCACTATGTCGCCATACTAGGCTCTACAAATAAAACCGAATTATCACGTATTGGAAATTGGATTTCTGTCATGAGCCGAGGCCAGGGGCAAGCTCCTCTCCGCTTCGAGACACTCTAGCAAATATCTCAGGACTACTCTCTCTGGGCAACCCTTGGAATCGGCTGGGTCGGTCCTCTCTTACGTTTGAGGATTGGCAATTCCTGAACACATGTTTCCCGGTCCTTACAGACCTATAATCGAGGCGCCTCGCAATCCAACATCCACATAGGTATAATAATCAACAATGTCAGGGCTAGTAAAACGCTGACACCACCCATAACTAGAAAGAAACGCCGTGTTCTCCCAGCGGTCTGTATCTCGTTTTTAACTCATACCGAGGTGTGAGGCTCGTGAATTCATGCTATACACAAAGTTGTGCCACACAGGCCGTTCTTTGATCATCAACCACAAGACTTTGCTTTTCAACAGAAGCCTTGATCATCTGCCACTTAGGCATGCCACATAGGCAATTCACTCCATGCGACTAATGTCCATCGATATACAACCTCTGAGCTCGTACGTCTCAGAGAAGTGCGTTAAGCAAGAGAATAAATTCTCCTCCACCAAACAAATGTATATTTAATAGAGATCAATTAACACAGAATAAAATCCAATGTCGGACACATAGTCCATTTACAAGTTCATTCTGGGTCTGAACGAAACCGGAGGAACTTTCCTCGCATATCCATCGATCTCCAAGTACATCTGGACGATCACCAACTGATTCCCTCATCTTGGGTGTACAACCCAATCAAAATCATCAATAATCTTCCAAACGATGTGAAGAATTCTGGTCTTCAACCACCGTCTTCATCTTCGACATATCGTCGAATCGGTTATTCAGAATAGGTATAAACCTGGCCTTTCCGAAGAACCGGCGTATATAATAAACACGTGTTACACAAACACAACATACGCCTCATTCCAATTCATCAGTCACTAACCGTAAATTAGCAAGAGAACAATTCCCCAAATATTAACCCCGAAGGCCGAAACCAACATCAGATCAATACCCAGGAAACCATCCTTCTTAGCTAACCTAAAGTTAGTTTCTAAATTTCACATTCTTAGGGAAAGGTTCCCATTAATTTTATCAAAGATAAATTCTTCTAAATTTATTCTTTAATCTTACTTTGGATATCATTTCAAACCATGTTAAGGTTTTCCAAACTAGTCGGGATTAGCGAACCACACCGAAGTAATTAATTATTTTATTTCCCAATCCCAACCTATTCATCCCATGAAGCGAAACTGGTAATACTCCATATCTAACACCACGGTGTTATCGGTAAATATTAATTACCATTTCACGTTCAAATCTAATTAAAGATTTAACTATCGCTTTGGAGCAAAACTGATGATACTCCATTCTCGATCACTTTCCAAATTTGATAATTTAAATTATCAATTCACATTTTAATCTAATTGCAGATTCATTAAATCAATATCCTATCTTTAACTGGGTTAAAGAACCAATGTCATTTAAAACACGATTCACGATAAACCCAAAATCACTTTCCCATTGTTGATCGGGTTAAAGAACAGGTGTTATTCAAAACACTGCTCACGATAAACCCCAAAAACTAATTCAAATTCAATTCCAATTAAATACTAGTTAACTGGACGATTTCATTAAATCTTAATTAAAAGATTTATTCTTTTCTAAACTGGGTTCAAGAACAGTGTTATTTAAGACACCATTCACAACGAACCCAAAATCCCATTTGATATTAAATACAAGACTCTGAATCGAAAATATACCGGCTTATATTCAATATCAAATTCTGAAACCAACAAATATCGTATTAGAAATAACGATATAAAATATATCTTCCAAATTTCCACAACCATATATGTATAATCACGAAATCCAACATCGAAATATTCGAAGATAATTTCGATTCAAATCTATTCCAATTCAATTATTGGAAATTCTAGTGACTTTTAAAACCCCTTTCAAATTCAATTTATTTATTTCAAAAATAAATTGATTTTAATTCTAGTTCAAAACTAGTCATTTCGATAAAAATATATTTTTATCCTTTCAAATATATGTTTATAATATTTTTTATTTTCCCAGTTGGAATGAGGCCCAATCGATTACCATATAATATTAATTATATGGATTCCATACAACACATGTATATAATAGCAATGATAAATAATCAACCATCATCCAAAGTGCACCACACAACTGCATAAGCATCAAATATAAATAATTAACGCTTACACAGTCTGTCGACCAATCGATCGACATACAACTAAATAATTGGGATTAGTGTACGCCAAATATCCAGTCTAATGGAAATATATAGATATCCCACTTTCGGCACTCAAACATTAACTCTGATGATGATGCATCAATCATCAGAATCATCTCCGGGTGACTAGAGTGCGATTCTATATCTATCCAGTATATTAAGTCTTCGAATATACGTTCATGACGCGTATATGAAAAATCTTTTTATGCTCGATCGTCCAAATCTATACAAATAAAATATTCAAATATGTATACTCTGGTTTAAATTTTCAAAACAATATTGTTTTCATTTGAAAAATATACTCTTCACACTCGTTCTAGGATATTACTGATCCCATCTCTAACGAGTCATTCTAATTGGACATTACTAATCCAATATATGATGGAATTGTTGTAAATAACAATGAAATGTTCTTCTGTTTGTGTTCCGGTTCATCTTGTCCTCAATTCTATCCGTGCTTTCCTTATCGGGGAAGTTCGGGTCGTCTCAGCTAGTATCAGAGCTTTGGTTAACTCAAATCTTTGGGGTACAACTCGTTAGAATAGAATAAAAGACTCATCAGAGGTAGGATTAGTAATATCCTATTGAAGAATCCTCATAAGAGATAGAATAAGTAGCATTCTAGAATGAGTGTCTCATTAGAGATGGGGTTAGAAATTCCCTAGTATGTAAGCCATAATGAAAATAATGGAAGTTGAGTTGATTAGTTAAACCACTTTCGGCTTCGTTCCCTTTCGGGGACGAAAACTTTTAAGTGGGGGAGATTGTAATAACCTGGAAATTCTGAGCCAATTTAAAATTTTTATTTTGGCAATTTTAGCAAATTTTGAATATTTAAAATGAATTATTTTTAATGATAATGATGAGAAGTTTATTTTGAATTTAATTAGAATGTATATAGTTATTTGAATCATCGTTAGAATATAAATATTTTATTTTAATTATAAAAGGAATTGAAAATGGCGCGGTAGTTTGAAAATTCGATTTCGAAGTTCAAATGAATGTACAGGATTCAAAACAAACTGGATTTTAGTGAAACCAAAAATATTTGAATCTATTTGAGAATATCTTTCCAACGAATTTGAAAAATTGAAATTTCATAGCGGGGATAAATAGTTACGCCCAGTCGAAAATTCAGAATAGTCACTATAGAATTTTGGCCCTTAAAAATAGCAATTTTGCAAACAACCTCGGTTTTCGATGAAACCACTTTTGTTGGATCCAGGACGTTAAGTTATTGCTAGATTCCAAAATTCGTAATTTTATGAATCAACATGTGAGCGTGGCACAGGAAAACGTGTTTTGACAGTTTCAGTTAATTTCGATCGACCAATAAATGGCCATTTTTCAAACGGTCTCATAATTTGACGAAATTAGTTTTGTTAGGACCGTATCGTCAATATGAAGCTAGAAATAATTTTTCTGGAATTTTTAAAGTTAGTATGTGGCCCTAGTAAATTGAAATGTACGTTCAAAATTGAATTTAAAGATTTATATTTTGATTTTGACGGAAACAGATCGAAACAGTCGAATTGGCTTATGGGACATATCCCATTGTGTCCGGAATGGGGGTATTTAGCTAGGTGCGACAGTCGTTGGGTCTCGTTTGGGGTTCGAATAAAAAGTCAACCTTTTGGATAATTAAAATAAATAAATAACTAATTATATAAGCTCCCCTTCTTTCTCTCTCTCCTCACTCCAGATCCAATGCAGAGAAAAAGAAAAGAAAAGAAAGAGGAACGCACGACCATCGCACTCCAGCCCCCCTTCGCTGCCACCACTGCTCCCTCCTCCTCCTTTCCTTCTCTTCCTCCTCTCCTCTTTATCTCTTTAAATTGAAAACCCTAAAACCCAAAATGCCCCAAACTGCCACCTGAGCACCACCTGTTGATCGTCGCTAATCTATGAATTAGAAAAGCGCGACATTTGTAATAAATTCTGCAAGCATACAGGTGTGTAGCATACAGGTCGAACACAGGGAGGTGAATTAAATCAAATTATTTATCTAATCTCTTGGGCGTGTTAGACGAACTTTGGAGGTTGATTTTGAAAATAAAACAAAACAAAATTAAAACTGTGATTTGATTCAGAACAGATCTAACTGAACCGACGATCAGATCACAATTTCAATGGAAAAGAAATAAAACTATGAATTAGATTTGAATCTAATCAAATCCAATTTGACCTAAGAAAATAATAAAAGCAGAAATTGAAATAACAAACAAGAATTAAAATTAGGATTTCCGCTGAATCTAATCAAACGGTAAATCACTAATTGCAAATAAGTGCAAAATACAAATAGTGTTCTACCGAATCTAATCGTATAGACAACACTAGTTGCTAAGAAAACAAAAAAATTGCAGAAAATAAAAGAGAAAGAAGAACTTTTATTAGAACAATGGAATAAGAGATGAGATGGTGGCTACAATGCCATTACAAGGGTATATATAGGGTAGATAGCCAAACCCTAACCCTAACCCTAATCATAAATGGGCCTGGTCATTACATCACTAATTAGTTTACAATGAGGAACATAAATGGGCCTTAGATAAATAAAGCAATTTTGGGCCTTTTCTCTTTTCCTCTTGCTTCCTTGACACTTCTTCATTGATTTGTGATGTTCAAAGCCTTTTTATCAATCATTTTCTTGTCCAACAGCAACTAGATGTGAGATCTTCATCTACAATTCTTCAAAATGCAAATACACAGCAATTTGAACTCTATTTCTCTACATTTCTGGTTGCATGCGGGCTGGGTTGGAATATCTGTAAAAATAACAAAACAATACCCAAGTAATATTTATTTATACAAAAGATAAGATATAAGAGCATAAAATAAACACATTTCTATGTCAATCAAATACCCCCACACTTATCTTTTACTCGTCCTCGAGTAAAAAGAAAATGAAAAACTAACTAGATAGGTCACACTTTCGTAGGAAACACGATTGCATTGAGCGTATGCAACAAGCCGTTAAACCTCTAGGTGTCCCTAGTAGGACGAGTGGTGTCTCGTGAGGGTTTTCAGCGGATACTACCCACAAAATCCAAATGCAGTATGCTATGATTCTAATGAAACTACATGAATGCAATGGACATATGCAAAAATAAAAACGAAAAATGACAACACGACTTATTTCAAGAAAGTGGTACAACAAATTAAGTTAATAATTTCTAACTAGTTTATTTTATTTTAGATACCTCGACTTGTCACAAATTTTCAATATGAATCAAGTTTTCAAATGTTAAATTCCAGTTTGGCCAGTTAGTTCGGTCGATAACATAGTGCAGCCATGAAATAGATTCTTAGTTGCTTGGCACAGTTTGCAAAGTGGTATTCTAATTTTCTCATGTATGGCTAGTCAAATCAATAAGGTCAAGAAGTGTTTGGGTATCATCGCTTATTCTTTATTCTATAAAATTTTAAGATTTATGATTAAGTACATACACCTAACTAAAAAGACCAAGGTTTACCACCCATGCACTGCCTCGCGGACTAACGGAGAGTGGGTAAAGAGCTTGGCGGATTGTGCAGGCCGACTTTGACTTTGTCAACAACGTGTCGGTAATCCTTAGGTGTCCAATCTCATAAAATGAGACCAAGATATTCCAACTTTGACTTTGTCAACAACGTGTCGGATAGAGCTTGGCGGGTTTGCACACCAACGCTCGATATACAAGCAATGTTGGATACCCTTGGAATACTATTATTATTATTATCGAAAATATAAGCACAAAAGAGAGTTACGCGAATTCAACTTAACACAACTTAGTTTTAAAGATTTGAAAAGCCAATATAAGTATTTTAAGTCCTCCACTTATTTAAACAAAGTCTACAATATAGAATAGATTTCATGGCCATCACCTAAGAATCTCCCTATGTACCGGTTACACTATTATCCCTCAAAATTAAACTTTTCATTATATTTCAAATTCGAATTTAGCTGAGAGAGAAATGTAACACCCCGAAAATTCTATAACTGTGAAATTCATGAATTAAAGTATAATCAAACCCAAATCAAAGAACTAAGGGAAACGGGATACGCCATTGCGTTCGTCTCGGAAAAATACGCGAAATAGAGTCCGAGTTTTCGAAAAACGGATATCGTATGAAGAAGTTATGGACGAACGAAGTTAGGCGAAAAACCGAAAAAGGGCCAGAATGCACTGGCGCACTTGGGAAGTGCGCCAGAACAAAAATGAACTGGCGCACCTGTGAAGTGTGCCAGTACATTTTTGACCTGGCGCACCTGCCAAGTGCGCCCAGGTCAAAAATGACCTGCTGCCAGGTCTGGTCTAGCCCTGGCTGGCCAGGTCGGTGTGTGGTCGAATTTCTGTGGTCTGCTTGGTCATTAGGGCTAGGTGGCGAGTTTTTATTGGTCTCTCTTCCTAATGAATGGCTACGATCTAACCTAGCAACATCAATGGTCCTAATCAATTCCTAACCTCTATATAAACAACCCTAGACTAAACCCTAATCTATTCATTCAAAATAAGATTATAGCCGCCATGTTGCTGAGGAACGACAAAGAGTAGCCGCCGACTAGAGAGAGAGTTAGGAAGAAAGTTCTAAAGCCTAAAGCAATTCAAGCAACCTAAAGCTAATCAATTCAACAAAGGAATCGTGTCTCTTAATTAGAGAATTCGCCGCAACCATTGTAAGTAGAGTATTACTTTGGTATAAATAAACAACTGTGTTGATATGTATGCTTGAATTGTGGCAATGGAAGTAATTCATGTTTGTGCAAAATTATGTTATTCATTATAAAGAACTACATGCGGTAGTTCTATGCAAAAATACGTTTGGAATATCGCGCAAATTATGTAATCTATGTTGAAGCTACATGTATGTAGTTGGGTGAAATTTATGCAAGTTTGGGGCTTTGTTATTATGTTGTCATGATGTATATTTTGTGCATAAATCGTTTTGCAAGCAATTGAGACAAGTTTGGTTGTTATAGTTCATATGAAACTATGTTGGAATTTTGACACCATAATCCATATATTAAGTCATGCTTGTGAATATGGCTAGGCTATGAATGATATTTGGCACAATTGAAATCCATGATTAAGTTTATCTTGTTTAAAAGAATTATATGATGACATATGTGAGACATGGCTAGGTTAGACTCAAAAATCCCTTTTTGCAAGTTTAAAGCAAACACCATGATTAGGAATATTTATGCATAAGTATATTTATACCATCGTTATGTGATTAGACTTAAACCATGATTAAGTTGAACTATGCTTTTGTGTTAGTAACAAAGTATCCCCTTTGTAAACATGTAGAAACCTTATGAACATGACTTGTTTATGTTTATGCCATGAACAAATTGAACTTTACTTATGCCATGCTTATGTTTGACATTATGCCGTGTTTATGCTAAAAGTATTTATGCCATGCTTATGTTTGACATTATGCTATGCTTATGCTAGAAATATTTATGACATACTTATGTTTGACATTATGCCTAAATAAGAATATAGGTTCATGTTGTAGTTAAACCTATGCAAGTTCACATGCTTGATTCATGTCACCTATGTTACCACTATGCAAGTACACCAGTTTCTATTATGTATTTCCAACGTCTTATGCAAGTTCATGCGCTCACCTTCCCCTCCTTGTGTATACGCCATAAGCCTCCCCTTTCGCATGGCTAAATTGGGCTTTATAAGGCTAAGCCCAATATATATGAACGGACGTGTAAAACGGGGGAAAATAACGTTGGGTTAAAATTAATTAATGAATGAAAATATAAAATAGAAGGGCCCAAATTCAAGTATGGGTTGGGCCCGTGATTGGTGTAATATTTACACCATTAACTTAATAATGGGCCGCAAATATTTACATATAAATAAAGAAGAATGACAAGATATGTAAATGTAGAAAATACGATGTGTTTAACCCGAGGTTGGATTGAGTTGTGATGTAAACCTGCCCGGAACCGCCCGGCTGTCCAGTAGTCACAACAATACCTATCCAATGTGGGAGGTTAAACATGGAGCCCAGCAAGGACCCGAGGTTAGACTGAGTTGTGGCATAAGACTGCCCGGAACCAACCAGCAACAGGCAGCCACAACAATACCTGTCTAATGTGAGAGGTCAGGGCCTTAATAAGACAATTAAGGCTGAGTCAGGATTGTTAGGATTAAGTGGACTAAAGACTTAATCAAAATGGAACATGCTAAACTAAACGGACTGGTGGGGTTAGGTTAGGAAACACTTAACCAACTTAGCATGTTGGCTAGAGATAGAAAACCTAGTAACGGGGGACCCTTTTCAGCAGTAACCCTAAAAGGTGTATCAGGATACCCTGAAACTAGGCAGGGTGGGGCACGATTACTGGGCTGATTGTAAGAGGTCAAAGCGACGGCGGTGGTGTAGCAGTGTAGGTTCTAACGGAGTGCGGGCGTGCACACACTCCGGCGCAGAAAAATAAGGCACTGGACACCAGTAGCATACCTGTGCACTCTAAGGTTGTGTCGGGTTGCCACTATGGGACTTGATACACCCCATGGTGGGACCAGCATAGGTAACTACAGACATCGGGGGCCGTAAGACACATGTAACTATGCGAGTAGGAGCCGATCATCATTGAATGGATCACATCACCCTGACTATGGGTGCCAGTTGGAAACTAGTTTATATGGGTTCAGAGATTAACATGGGGTACGATAGTATATTCGACCATAGACAACTTAACCAAGTCATAGTGTTTGCCCACTTCTTGTTATTACTTATCATACCCAGTTCTTTATTCATAGACAAAGTAGTACTAGACTTACTCAGGCTTTATGTCTGACTCTATTTTCCTTTCGTCTTCTTTCTTCCGTTCCCCCCCCCCCAGGTCCTCAAGGAGGGAACACAGCAGCTTGACCAGCCTCAACATCCAGCTTGAAGAAGAGAAATGTATTGCTTGGACTTTCCTGTTTTGAACTATGGCTTTGGACAATCCACTATGGGGCTTTTGCAGTTTATCTATGTTTTATTTATGCTTCTTTAAATAATGTACTCAAGACAGATTATGAAAGTGTTATGTTATGTTTTTGGAAAGGATGTTGTTGTAACACGTATTTGACTTAATGAAATAAAGTTTGTTGTTCTTCCGCTGTTTTACAAATATGTGTTCTTATATCTGTCTTGTATATCTGTGACTTGTACTTATAAACCTCCACCAAAATTAGGGCATTCCCTTTGAGAGTGACCCTAACGGAGGTGGGGTGTTTCACTTGGTATCAGAGCATAGGTTTACCAGATAAGATAAAAAGTTTTGAAAAAATATTTTCAAAAAGGAAATTTAAAGAAGCATTTTTAAAAGAAAAATATTATTTTATTTTTAAAAGGCAAAGTCCACTCCCCAAAGCCATAGGAACTATCTCTTATCCTTCGTTTGGAATCTATCCTTTCTGTTTCAGCATGTCTGGAGACCTTACTCCCCAGCTGCTAACGCTTTAACTCCTCCTCCTCCACGTGAACCAGCAAGCGGAAGAGTCCCAGAGTAGGAAGACGAATAATAGTCAAACAAGAAAGGATCATAACAATAATAATAAGAAACGAGGAAAAAAAAAGGAAATGCAAATTTTGTGGTACGGAAGGGCACATAGCCAAGGATTGTAGAAAGAGGAAAAGAAAGCAAGGTGGATGTTTTCATTGTGGAGAGACTGGACACATCAGCAAAGACTGCCCTGAGAAGACAGACTTTGAGAAGGGTGGGAAAGACAACAAGTCCCGAGAGAAGAGGAAGTGTAAATTCTGGGGCAAAGTGGGGCACTTAGTAAAGGACTGCCGGAAAAAGAAGGCCAAGGAGAATGGTGGGTGCTTTTCTTGCGGTGAGACGGGCCATAGGGCTAAGGACTGCCCAAAGAAACGGGGACAGGGGCAGGGCACTGGATCCACCCCAGGGGCACAGATTCATGTGCTGGAAGCGCCACCTTTGCAACAGCGAGGTACGAACACTTCTGTAGAAAGTGTAGTTTATCTTTGTGATCACCCCGTTCGCACTTTGTTTGATTCTGGCGCATCACACTCCTTTATCTCGTCTGCTTTAGTAGAATCTCTGCACCTAAAAACTAGTATGGTAGAGGACCCCTTAATTGTTTCAAACCCAATTGGGGGCCCAGCTCATTTGTCTATGATCTGTTTGGATTTGAAAATTTCTATTCTAAGCGTAGAATTTCTATGTAGTGCCTTTGTTTTGGGCTTTTCGAGGTATGGTTTGATTTTGGGTATGGATTGACTATCCCGTAGTGGGGCCATCCTTGATTGTGAGAAAAGGGTTGTTAGGCTCCTAACCCAACTCGGTAATACTTGGGAAATTTCTTGTAATCCCTCGTATGCGGTTATGCTTAGTTATCTTGAATCGCTAGATGCCTCTGTTGAAAACTTGCAATCAGTTAGAGTGGTCCGGGAATATCCGGATGTCTTTGAAGAGGTGAAGGGCTTGCCTCCGAAGCGGGAAATAGACTTCCGCATATATCTTGTAGATAATGCAAAGCCCGTTGCATTGCCCGTTAGACATATGGCTCCACGAGAAAGGAAAGAGCTCAGTAAACAGATTAAAGAGCTTCTAGAAAAAGGGGTTCATTAGGAGGAGCATTTCAGAATGGGGCGCTCCAGTGGTGTTCGCTACAAAGGCGGATGGTTCACTCCGTCTATGTGTTGACTATAGGGAGCTCAACAAGCTAACTAAAAAGAATAGGCACCCTCTCCCTAGAATTGACGATTTGTTTGACCAGCTTGTAGGAGCGTCTGTTTTCTCCCAACTCGATTTAGCAACCGGTTTCCATCAGCTAAGGGTGGCTGAAGATAGCATCGATAAAACGGCGTTCAGAACCCCAGACGGCTTCTTTGAATGGCTTGTCATGCCTTTCGGCTTGACAAATGCACCTGCTTACTTCGTGGACCTGATGAGTAGAGTATTTAGAGATTTCCTCAACAAATTCGTAGTGGTCTTCGTAGATGATATCCTTATCTTCTCAAAGAGTGAAGAGGAACATGCTCAACACTTAAGGGCAATCATGGAAACTTTGCGAGTCCATCAACTAAAAGCCAAATTCTCCAAATGCCACTTTTGGAGAGAAGAGGTGAGGTTCCTTAGGCACATAGTATCCAAACAAGGGTTAGCGGTGGACCCTGCGAAGGTAGTGGCGGTACAGGATTGGAAGACACCAAGGAATGCAACTGAGGTCCGAAGCTTTCTAGGACTAGCAGGTTTCTATCGAAAATTTATAAGGGATTTTGCGAAAATCTCAGCTCCGCTCACGAAGTTGACAATTGTTTATTTTCAAGAGATAATTCATCTATGTGGAATACCTTGTTGTAAGTGAACAAGATCCAAGATTCACTAATGAATTTTGGAGAGCTTGCATGGAACCATGAGTACGCAGTTAGGCTTGAGCCAAGTATACTAGAAGGAGAATAAGTGGAAGAGGAACGAGAAATAGGTTCCAACTCATATTTTGGAAACAAGAATTAAGAAGCTACGAAATTGTGAAGTTATAGACGGACAAAGCATAATGGAGTTAAGCTCAAGGAAGTGCGACTTAGAAGATTGAAGACTAGATTCGTGCATAATATCTCTTCTTAAGAGTATATCCTCTCGGTCCCATTCTCAATCCAATTTCTATTGCAAACCACATAGGGAGTATGACTCACCTGTTAGTAACACATGTTGGGGCTCGAGGGTGTTCATTGGTTTGAATAAAGTTTTCGGGTTTTATAGGATACAGATTGGTCTTAGGAAGGGACTCCCTTGTGACCTAAAAGGAGTCCATCATGCTTAGTTGCCTAGAATCATATATGGTGGTTGGGTTGAGTAATTCTTTGGGTGTCAGTCTGATGTTGATTTCGGTCTTCGGGGCTGATGCTTAGAGAGTTCTTCTCCTAATCAATATATATGTGGCATAGGTTTTCAGTTTTGACATTGCCTAATGGGCACAAAGTTTTTACTTCGACTATACCTTTAGATAGGAACAATTGGGAAAATGTCCTATAGATTAGAGCTACCTGAAAAATTGGCCGGAGTTCACAACATCTTACACGTTTCACATCTCCGAAAATGTCTACATGAGTCTGCTGAAGTGGTAGAGCCAAATATACTCGAAGAGGCCGAAGTGGAGCGCGAAGCAACCATACGAAAAGTTCCAACCCGCATCTTAGGAACGGAAGTGAAGAAGCTACGCAACCGCGAAGTCAAGCTCGTCAAAGTTCAGTGGAGCGACGCCGAGGGAGACGCGACTTGGGAAACTGAAGCTAGAATCCGCACTGCCTACCCTTTTCTGTTCGAGGGTACATCCTTGATCTTTCCTTTTCCTTAAGTTGCGCTTTTATCTATCTTTTTAGGTATATTTCCTCGACCGTATCTTTTAGGTAGAATCTTTTTGGATGGAAACATGTAATTGAAACATGTTATGTATGATGGTTGCAAGTGGTTGCAAGTGATTGCTAGTGGTTGCTCGTGGTTGCATATACACACACAATCTAGGTTTTAGATCGGCTCAGTCACTTCATATTGCATATGCATATATGTTTGCATTCGTATATGGTTGAACTTTAATGTGTTGTCATGTGGATGTTGCATTTGTATTGAATGATTGTGCACTCATGTAGAATCATGAATAGGAAAATTTGCATACATAATGGATTCATGGCACTTACATAATTCGCATTAAGGAGGTCAACTGAATCAGTAGACCGCCTAATTTTGCATTAGATAAGTACATGTATACACACACACTTCGCATATGATCATGAAGCATTAGAAGTCTTTTAAGGACAATGGATGCTCGTGTTTGATGGATGAGTAGATGGATGATTGGATGTTAGGATATACATTCCTCCTAACTTGAAGATTTCGGGGACGAAATCCTTTTAAGTGGGGGAGAATGTAACACCCCGAAAATTCTATAACTGTGAAATTCATGAATTAAAGTATAATCAAACCCAAATCAAAGAACTAAGGGAAACGGGATATGCCATTGCGTTCGTCTCGGAAAAATACGCGAAATAGAGTCCGAGTTTTCGAAAAACGGATATCGTATGAAGAAGTTATGGACGAACGAAGTTAGGCGAAAAACCGAAAAAGGGCCAGAATGCACTGGCGCACTTGGGAAGTGCGCCAGAACAAAAATGAACTGGCGCACCTGTGAAGTGCGCCAGTACATTTTTGACCTGGCGCACCTGCCAAGTGCGCCCAGGTCAAAAATGACCTGCTGCCAGGTCTGGTCTAGCCCTGGCTGGCCAGGTCGGTGTGTGGTCGAATTTCTGTGGTCTGCTTGGTCATTAGGGCTAGGTGGCGAGTTTTTATTGGTCTCTCTTCCTAATGAATGGCTACGATCTAACCTAGCAACATCAATGGTCCTAATCAATTCCTAACCTCTATATAAACAACCCTAGACTAAACCCTAATCTATTCATTCAAAATAAGATTATAGCCGCCATGTTGCTGAGGAACGACAAAGAGTAGCCGCCGACTAGAGAGAGAGTTAGGAAGAAAGTTCTAAAGCCTAAAGCAATTCAAGCAACCTAAAGCTAATCAATTCAACAAAGGAATCGTGTCTCTTAATTAGAGAATTCGCCGCAACCATTGTAAGTAGAGTATTACTTTGGTATAAATAAACAACTGTGTTAATATGTATGCTTGAATTGTGGCAATGGAAGTAATTCATGTTTGTGCAAAATTATGTTATTCATTATAAAGAACTACATGCGGTAGTTCTATGCAAAAATACGTTTGGAATATCGCGCAAATTATGTAATCTATGTTGAAGCTACATGTATGTAGTTGGGTGAAATTTATGCAAGTTTGGGGCTTTGTTATTATGTTGTCATGATGTATATTTTGTGCATAAATCGTTTTGCAAGCAATTGAGACAAGTTTGGTTGTTATAGTTCATATGAAACTATGTTGGAATTTTGACACCATAATCCATATATTAAGTCATGCTTGTGAATATGGCTAGGCTATGAATGATATTTGGCACAATTGAAATCCATGATTAAGTTTATCTTGTTTAAAAGAATTATATGATGACATATGTGAGACATGGCTAGGTTAGACTCAAAAATCCCTTTTTGCAAGTTTAAAGCAAACACCATGATTAGGAATATTTATGCATAAGTATATTTATACCATCGTTATGTGATTAGACTTAAACCATGATTAAGTTGAACTATGCTTTTGTGTTAGTAACAAAGTATCCCCTTTGTAAACATGTAGAAACCTTATGAACATGACTTGTTTATGTTTATGCCATGAACAAATTGAACTTTACTTATGCCATGCTTATGTTTGACATTATGCCGTGTTTATGCTAAAAGTATTTATGCCATGCTTATGTTTGACATTATGCTATGCTTATGCTAGAAATATTTATGACATACTTATGTTTGACATTATGCCTAAATAAGAATATAGGTTCATGTTGTAGTTAAACCTATGCAAGTTCACATGCTTGATTCATGTCACCTATGTTACCACTATGCAAGTACACCAGTTTCTATTATGTATTTCCAACGTCTTATGCAAGTTCATGCGCTCACCTTCCCCTCCTTGTGTATACGCCATAAGCCTCCCCTTTCGCATGGCTAAATTGGGCTTTATAAGGCTAAGCCCAATATATATGAACGGACGTGTAAAACGGGGGAAAATAACGTTGGGTTAAAATTAATTAATGAATGAAAATATAAAATAGAAGGGCCCAAATTCAAGTATGGGTTGGGCCCGTGATTGGTGTAATCTTTACACCATTAACTTAATAATGGGCCGCAAATATTTACATATAAATAAAGAAGAATGACAAGATATGTAAATGTAGAAAATACGATGTGTTTAACCCGAGGTTGGATTGAGTTGTGATGTAAACCTGCCCGGAACCGCCCGGCTGTCCAGTAGTCACAACAATACCTATCCAATGTGGGAGGTTAAACATGGAGCCCAGCAAGGACCCGAGGTTAGACTGAGTTGTGGCGTAAGACTGCCCGGAACCAACCGGCAACAGGCAGCCACAACAATACCTGTCTAATGTGAGAGGTCAGGGCCTTAATAAGACAATTAAGGCTGAGTCAGGATTGTTAGGATTAAGTGGACTAAAGACTTAATCAAAATGGAACATGCTAAACTAAACGGACTGGTGGGGTTAGGTTAGGAAACACTTAACCAACTTAGCATGTTGGCTAGAGATAGAAAACCTAGTAACGGGGGACCCTTTTCAGCAGTAACCCTAAAAGGTGTATCAGGATACCCTGAAACTAGGCAGGGTGGGGCACGATTACTGGGCTGATTGTAAGAGGTCAAAGCGACGGCGGTGGTGTAGCAGTGTAGGTTCTAACGGAGTGCGGGCGTGCACACACTCCGGCGCAGAAAAATAAGGCACTGGACACCAGTAGCATACCTGTGCACTCTAAGGTTGTGTCGGGTTGCCACTATGGGACTTGATACACCCCATGGTGGGACCAGCATAGGTAACTACAGACATCGGGGGCCGTAAGACACATGTAACTATGCGAGTAGGAGCCGATCATCATTGAATGGATCACATCACCCTGACTATGGGTGCCAGTTGGAAACTAGTTTATATGGGTTCAGAGATTAACATGGGGTACGATGGTATATTCGACCCTAGACAACTTAACCAAGTCATAGTGTTTGCCCACTTCTTGTTATTACTTATCATACCCAGTTCTTTATTCATAGACAAAGTAGTACTAGACTTACTCAGGCTTTATGTCTGACTCTATTTTCCTTTCATCTTCTTTCTTCCGTTCCCCCCCCCCCCAGGTCCTCAGGGAGGGAACACAGCAGCTTGACCAGCCTCAACATCCAGCTTGAAGAAGAGAAATGTATTGCTTGGACTTTCCTGTTTTGAACTATGGCTTTGGACAATCCACTATGGGGCTTTTGCAGTTTATCTATGTTTTATTTATGCTTCTTTAAATAATGTACTCAAGACAGATTATGAAAGTGTTATGTTATGTTTTTGGAAAGGATGTTGTTGTAACACGTATTTGACTTAATGAAATAAAGTTTGTTGTTCTTCCGCTGTTTTACAAATATGTGTTCTTATATCTGTCTTGTATATCTGTGACTTGTACTTATAAACCTCCACCAAAATTAGGGCATTCCCTTTGAGAGTGACCCTAACGGAGGTGGGGTGTTTCAAGAAAAATACTATCAACTGGCTAAAAATTGTAAACTTATTTTGTTGTATCAATTGAAAATGAGTCGTATTTCAAAAAAATAAAATTTATGGTATGTTACTGCAATCTAAAATGTATGATGGTCCTATTTAAATGGTTGAAAATAAAAAGAAATAAAAACAAAGAAAAATGAAAATGGATGAAATGCAGACTCCCCCCCCCCCCACACTTGAACTAAACAGTGTCCACACTGTAAACACGTTTCCTAAATGTGAAAGATAGAACCCAAAGATGGATTAAATGTAAAATGATTTGTAAAACGAAATGCAATTTAACTATATGTAAGAAAGGATCATATGTACAATGATAAATGTGTTTGCGATGCATGCGACGCAAGGATTGCCACCAACTTTTTCCCCCACACTTGGTTCTAGCCCTATGAGTCCCATTCCCACTGTGTCTAGACATGTTTTCTAACAAGAAAGAGTTTTTGAAGACCATATCATCTTTAAACCTAGATTTATAGTCCAGGAGATAAATATCCAGGGTCGTCCTAACATGAAGTTTTTCAACCAAGCCAGCATTCCAAAGATAGTTCATGTGTTCAACAAATTTGTCAGTGTAATTGTTCAAAAATTTGTGATCATATATAAATTCAATGAAATTTGAATTCTGAGTGTTGTTCAAGAGTATGTGATCACATTTCTCATCATTAATTGACAATTTGTTGTCGACACTGACAATTTCAAGCTTGTTTGAAACCTCAATATCAAAATTTTCAAACTCGTGACTTGAATCTACGTCTTCCTCATTTGGCAACTCATCCTCGTACAATCCAAAAAATTCATGTTCATTAAAATCCATTTCCACTTCTGAGTTTTTGAAAAATTCACCATTTTCATTTGGTTCAATTTCAAAAGTTTCAATTTCCTCACAGCCCGAAAGAGGAAGATCAAAATTTGAGCTTAAATCTTTTTCTTGAAAAGAGTCGAAGTTCAAATCATTGGTTGAATTTTGAAAAACTTCATCAAGATGATTATTCTCAATTTCAAGAGTCGTTATTTGAAAATTTTCAATGTCAGCAAAGAATGGAACATTTCCTGATTCATCGCTTATTTGAATTTGATTTTGTTGCTCTCGTTGTTCTTTCAAAGATGTCAATAAACAAAGAAGTTCATCGGCCTTTTTATTTAGTCTTTCTTCCCTCTCTCTAAGAATGTTAAGACGATCGTTGATTTGAGAGCTCTCGTTTTGGATTTCTTGATTCTCAAAATTATAATCCACATTAATTTTACAATCAATATTATTTCCAATGTGGTAGTTGTTTGAATTTTCAGGAAACTGACAATGATATTGGAAATTATTTTGATCATAGAAATTTTGTTCATAACCAAAACTGTTAAAATTCGAGTGAAAATTGCAATTTTGGTCATTTTCAAGATGTTGATATGGGCTATAATTTTGAAAATTTTGGTTTACAACCCCATATTGATGTGGATCAAAGTTATATTGGGATTCAAAACTATTTTCATGTGGATGTGGCCCATAATCGAAATTGTTGAAATTTGAATTGAAATCGTCATTTCGATTATTATCATGATTTTGAAATTGTTGGTCAGTTGGAAATTTTTGAAAACTGTTGGCATTGAGCTCATGAAATTTTGGAAAATTTTGCCTCATGAGTTGTCGTTCATATTCATATTCTTCCAGTGGACGTCTACTCAGGTTATTATTCCACATTTCTCTCAAAGATTTTTTTGAATCAGACATATGAATGAAGTCAAGACAAGACGGAATTTATTTTTACTTCAAAATAATATAAAATACTGAGTTGTGCTCTATTAATTAACTGACTCAATTGGAAGGGGGAAGAGGGTCTTATGGCCGTTCACGTATAGTATAAAACTAAGGGACATGACCAATGTTTTACGGGTAGTATGCAACCTCTTTTGCTAATAGTTCAATAAATTGAACTACTATATATCCGCGATCCAATTATACAAGACAGTCAACTTCACAAAACACCACTGTTCAATTATATTATTTTGCAACGTCTGTTTTTATTGATGAAAACAATGAGAATGTAGATTTCAATTATGGAAATATCAGTTCGCACCAATTTAATTCAGAAATTTCAGTCACGGAACAGTCACAGAAATATAAATTGCAAAAAAAAAAAAAAATTATTTTTGGGCCTTAGATAAATAAAGCAATTTTGGGCCTTTTCTCTTTTCCTCTTGCTTCCTTGACACTTCTTCATTGATTTGTGATGTTCAAAGCCTTTTTATCAATTATTTTCTTGTCCGACAGCAACTAGATGTGAGATCTTCATCTACAATTCTTCAAAATGCAAATACACAGCAATTTGAACTCTATTTCTCTACATTTCTGGTTGCATGAGGGCTGGGTTGGAATATCTGTAAAAATAACAAAACAATACCCAAGTAATATTTATTTATACAAAAGATAAGATATAAGAGCATAAAATAAACACATTTCTATGTCAATCACCTGTGCCGCCTCCCTCTCTATCCAGCAGACCCCGACTCCGACGCCCCTATCAATCCTAACTCCGAACAGTGAGTTTTTATTTAATTATTTTTATTTTAGTTAGTTTAAAAGAATCAGTTTTTTTATGAAAAGCAATATAGGAAAAATCAGTTTTTTTATGAAAAGCAATATAGGGAAAATCAGTTTTTTTATGAAAAGCAATATAGGAAAAATCAGTTTTTTTTATGAAAAGCAATGTAGAAAAAAGAAAAAAATCAGTTTTTTTTTAGGAATAGCAATATAAAAATATTATTTTTACATATGTAGAAACGTAATAAAATTTTGATTTTTATTTATACGGTAGCATATTAAAGTTATGATTTTTATTCATAAGAAAAATATGGTTTTTATTTATATGAAAGTTTTGATTTTTGTATATATGAAGTAGCGATAAAAATTCGATTTTTATATATATGAAGTGGCGATAGAAATTCGATTTTTATATATATGAAGTAGCGATAAAAATTTGATTTTTATATGAGAAGTAGCAAAATAAAAATATAATTTTTATTATGAAGTTAGCGAAGTAAAAATATGATTTTTATATAGTATCAATAAAAATTTGATTTTTATATGAGAAGTAGCAAAATAAAAATATAATTTTTATTATGAAGTTAGCGAAGTAAAAATATGATTTTTATATAGAAAGTTGAATTGTAAAAATATGATTTTTATCTATATTTTAGCAAAATAAAATTATGATTTTTATTATGAAGATAACAAAATAAAAATGTGATTTTAACTATGAACAGCATGGAAAAGATTTCATTGGAATTTTGGGTAGATCTGAACCGTTCAGAAATAGAGAACGGAGGAGTGGATCCCAAAGGTGAGAATTCTCTCACTATAAATTTTCTTATACAATTATTTATTTCATAACTGCATATATGAACTGTTCTCCGTTGTCCACAGACCATGGACGACTTGTTTGTTTGATTGTGTTGTGCAAATTGATTGTGATTGTGTATATGAAGTAAATAAAATATTCATATGTTGATTAAATTGTTTGAACAATAAAAATAACATTTTTATTGTGCATATGAAGTAAATAAAATAGTCAGTTGTCGAAATATATTTTTGTTCGCCAAAAATATCATTCTTATCATATGTATGAAGTGTTAAAAATAACCAAGTGTTGGAATAAATATTTGTTAGTTAAAAATATTACTTTTAACATGATAATGAAGTGAATAAAATAGTAATGCTAAAGAAAAATTACTAGTTCGTTAAAAATATGATTTTTAACGTATGTAGGCCATATAGAAAATATATACGCATTGTATAAACTATATAGGCGTTATGTGAAAATATGTAAACGTTATATGAGAATGTATACGTAGTATGAAAATATACATATTCGTTGTATGAACATGTGTGTGTGTATATATATATATATATATATATATACGTTGTAAGAAAATATATAAGTGTTGTGGAATAATAATAAACATTTATTATTATTCAAGTAAGTGATTAGCGATATAATAACCTCATTGTTGATCGTCATGTAAGCGTAGATAGATTTGAATGCCAAATTAGAATTGGCAAAGCTAAGAAGTTAAATAAGAATTGGAACAATCAAACCAATAAGAGAATGAATGGTAAAGCAAACCAAATCGAATCAAATATTGAACTGGATTGAAATTTGATTAGAATTGCATACATGTACATGTATATATATTGAACAGGTCATAGCAAGAGGCTAGAGAAGAATAAAATTGTATGCTCGACAAATAGGTACATATTTACTGTTTTGTTTGGGTATGATGATTTTATGAGCCGATTGGCTAGCCATTTGGCTTTTTCTTTTTCTTTTGGATTGGTGAGGGCCATGGGAGGCTGTTTGAAATATCCCGAAGCTCCCGGTGCAGGGAAGTTATGGTGAAATTTTTTGAAAATTTAGGGTGTTAGCCAAATTTTTGAAAAATTAGAAAGTTCTTAGAAACTGAAAAGTTGAAGAACTTGAGCCAGAATAGAAATTGAAATGAATTTAAAACGATTTGTAAAATCCGTTTTAAAGGGAAATCGATGAAATATATATAATATATAGTTTATATATATATATATAATTGCCTGAATAGAACGCATCGCGCTGCGGCAATTCGCCAATTTCGACCATTGACTTCGAACGGACATTACGGGAGATCCGACTGTCGGATTCTTCTAAAACTGGACCCGTTAGGTTCGTATCGAAAAGAGCTTTCTAACGAATATTAGAAATTAGAAATCTAACAGTTGGATTTGTAATTATGTCCAAATCAAATTTGGAAAAGGTCATTGTAAGTACAGTTCGGAGGCCGCTATTGGAAACCGACTGTACGGGCCTTGATAAAATTATTAAAAATATTAATAATTAGTGTAAAATCATAAGAAATCATTTGGAACGAATTGGGATGAAAAATTCCATATTTTAAAAGATAAAAATAGATTTTTATCGAAATGAACTAGTTTTGAACTAGAAAAATTATTCCAATATTTTTGAATAAATAAATTGGATTTGAAATGGTTTTAAAAATAACCAGAATTTCCAATATATGAATTGGAATGGATTTGAATCGAAATTATCTTCGGAATATTTCGATATTGGATTCCGTGATTATAAGGATATTGTGATGGGAATTTAGAAGATATCGATATCGTTATTCCCGATATGATATCTGTTGCTTTCAGAATTTGATGTTGAATATAACCCGATATATTTTCTATTCAGAGCCTTGTATTTAATATCAAATTAGATTTGGGGTTTGTCGTGAACTGTGTTTAAATGACATTAGTTCTTTAACCCGAGTAAAAGCAGGATTAATTTCCAAAAAGTAGAACAATCAATATGATATGATTTTAGAGATGAAACCAATTGGGGTTTGAATAAATCTTTAATTAGATTTGGATGAATGAGCGGTGATTAAATTTACCAAAACACGTGATGTGATTAAACCAAATTTACTTAGTTGTTGATATTGATTGTGGTTGATTGGTTGTTTGGATGGTGCTCGACCAGTTTATGAGCAGAATATGCTTTTACATTTAGCATTGGGTTGGGTAAAGATATCTGTGTGCTAACACCTTGTGAAACACTTCACGATTTGACGATAAGGTGTTTAGCGATGTGTGTTCATTTCAAATTTAATGAATGATTGTGAAATGATATTTTTCTTAATTGAAAAGAATGTATTCCCGATTTTGGACAGGGGATGTTTTATAAAAATGTTTTATAAAACAGAAAGAATTTCGAGGGCTAAAACCCGATGATTTGGAAATGTATTATGGTTTTACATTGTAGTTCATCACATATTTGATTAGTTGCTATTAATGATGTATATGTTTGGTGGCGGAGAATTTATTCTCTTGCTTAACACCCTTCTTTGAGACGTACAAGCTCAAAGGTTATGTGATTAATAGTGACTGATCATATGTGTGAATTGCTTATGTAAAGTACTATATTTTGAAAGTACTTGTGGTTATTATGTTGTGAAATGATTTTGCCCACTTCGGGATACAAAAATGATTTAGTGTGTGGCTAAAGATTCTGGTAACCCGGACGACTAAAAGTATGGGTGAGATGGGCGGTGTATGCTTCCTGTGTGGGAGGTGCATCGTCGGTGTAGCCTGCTCCTATGTGGGGTAGGTGCACATTTATACATCGAGTTGCTAGGTGCGTACCCTTTGCCTTGTCTAGGGGAGGCCCGATATTTGGTTGCATACTTGTTTGTATGCATTGTTATGTTTTGGAATTCATATTTCCAAACAATTTGATTTGAGATCCCAAAGTGAAATCTACTTTGATATAGAAAGCTAGATATGTATTTCAAATGACTTGAAATAGAAATCTGGAAATAAAGTCCAAAGGAATAATTTCTGTAAATTGATTTGGATTTGGAAAATCTAAGTGTGGTGATTAATCTAATAGGTAGATTGGGATATTGCATGTTGATTAATGCATAATAGATCCATATGTATATTACTGATTGTTGTTTATACACTGGCATTCATGGGGGTAAACCCGTTCCGCATTAGCGGCGTGGTCCTGTGATTTTTGTCTTATGATTTAATAAGTTAATTTTAACTGTAGAGTTTCTCACACCAGTCTCATGACTAACCTGTAGTTTGTTTTTCTCTTGCAAACTCGGGTGCCCTTATTTTCCACACGGGCAGTCGAGTAGTTTTATTTTGCAAATATATTGAGCAGGATTTTGGATTGAAGCTTTAAGCTATGTCCAGACATTCATAGTCTTCCGCTGTGCATTATATTACATTTATTGTAAATAAATCTTCCACTGTATTATATTTCGATACACTCTGATATATTTTGTACTCTGATGTAACATTATTATGATGTTTATAAAAGTCTTCTGTTATTTGTTCTAATGTGTTGTATGCCCAGAGTTAGCGCATACGGGATTCGAATGGTCTTGGCCGGTTTAGCGATCGATTAGGTCTGAGCAAAATCCGTGTCGTTACATACACAATGCAACACAAGCTGGAGGATAGGGTTTTCCCTTATAATAGCCAAACATGCTTGGTATGTTAAAAACAAATCATTTGATACTATTATAAGTGCATAGTGTATAAAACAACTTCAAATATAAATGTATCAATCCTAGACGGCATGGGTACCATATATCATGTCTCCATACTAGGCTCTACAATCAAAACCGAAAAGTCACGTATTGGAAGTTGGGTTTCCATCTATGAATCGAGGCAAAAGATAGTCCTCACCGATTCGAGACTCTCTAACCTGAGCCTTAGGACCCAGACACAGGTGGGCCCTTGGATTGTTAGCGCCGGTCCATTGATGTGGATTAAAATGCCTGAACACTGCGTTTCCCCGCCTTTTGGGGCGTAAATGAGCCAAATGACTCCATCGGATCCACATAGTCACCGATATATCCGAGGCGCCTCGCAATCCAACAACCACACAGGTGAAAATAATATAAATGTCAGGGATGGTAGGTCACTGACACCACACTAGCTAGAAAAAAACACATGTTCTCCCTGAGGTCCTCCTCTCGTTTCTGGTTCACACCGGGGTGTGAGGCTCGCGAATTAACGCTACACAAAGCTGTGCCACACAGGCGGTGTTTTGATCATCAACCACAAGACTCTGCTTTACAACAGAAGCCTTGATCATTTGCATCTTAGCATGCCACACAGGCAAACCACTCCATGCAACCGATATCCATCAATCACACAGAATGATATCCAATGTCAGAAACACAGTCCATTTACAAGTCCATTTTGGGTCTGAATGAAACCGGAGGCACCTTGTACATCACATATCCATCGATCTCCAAGTACGTCTGGATGATCACCAACTGATTCCCTCCTCTTGGGTGTACAGCCCAATCAAGATCATCAGTAATTATCCAAACGATGTGGAGACCTCCGGTCTTCGACCACCGTCTTCATCCTCGACACATCGTCGAATCAGTTATTCAGAATGGGATAAACCCAGTCTTTTTGAATAACCCGCGTATAGAATAAACAAGTGTTACACAAACACAACATACGCCTCATTCCAATTCAGAATATTCTTTTATTCAAATATTCTTATACTTTGGGAAAGGTTCCCATTAATTTTATCAAAGATCAATTCCTTAAATTTATTCTTTAATCTTCCTTTGAATATCAGTTCAAACCAAATTATGGTTTATCCAAACTAGTCGGGATTAATGAACCTTACCGAAGTAATCATTTGATTTAATTTCCCAATCCCAACCTATTCATCCCATGAAGTAAAACTGGTAATACTTCATATATAACACCATGGTGTTATCGGTAAATTCAATTACCATTTCACGTTCAAATCTAATTAAAGATTTAACTATCGCCTGGAGCAAAACTGGTGATACTCCTTTCTCGATCATTTCAATCTTATTAAAGATTCATTAAAACTCCACTTGGTTTTAATCTTCCCAAAAATCAATATTAACGATTGTTTAACTTGGGAAATCATATCCTGTCTTTAACTGAGTTAAAGAACTAATGTCATTTAAAACACGTTTCACGATAAACCCAAAATCACATTCCATTTACAATGGAATCTTCATGGAAAAACAAACCGATATATATAATCGATATAAACTTCCATATCCGACTAATAATATAAATGGAATAACGGCAAAGCCTTTTAAATTCTAGATATATTAGCTGTCTTCCTCCACAGAAATTCACTTCGATTATTACCAAATCGAATTCCATTCCATTCCAGTTTATTTTATTAAATTGGAAAAATTTACTTTGGAAAATCTCCTTTAAATCTTAATAAAAGATTTATAAATTCCATATCATATTTCACTGTAAATCGGGTTAAAGAATGAATGTCGTTAAAACACAGTTCATGATAAACCCAATTCACGTTCCATTAATTATCGGGTTAAAGAACAAGTGTTATTTAAAACACCGTTCACAATAAACCCAAAAATCAGTTCAAATTTAATTCCAATTAAATACCATATAATTGGTATACTTCATTAGATCTAAATAAAAAGATTTAATCTTTTTCTCTACTGGGTTTAAGAACAGTGTTAATGAAGACACCATTCATGACAAACCCAAATCCCATTTGATATTAAATACAAGGCTCTGAATAGAAAATGTAAGAGCTTATATTCAATATCAAATTCTACGACCAACAAATATCGTATTGGAAATAACGATATAAATATATCTTTCAAATTTCCATAACAATATCTGTATAATCACGAAATCCAACATCGAAATATTCTAAAGTCAATTTCGATTCAAATCCATTCCAATTCAATTATTGGTAATAATGGTTACTTTTAAAACCCTTTCAAATCCAATTTATTTATTTCAAAAATAAATGGATTATAATTCTAGTTCAAAACTAGTTCATCTCATTAAAAATCTATTTTTATCTTTTCAAATAATTAGAAGATAAATTAAAAGTGAGGAGTTCTCACCTAGAACTAAACCAAACGCTACGACTCTTCATATGTAGGAAATCTTCGTCTTGTTTCCAACGCAATCTGTTTCACGAAGTTTATATTAATAATCTCATTTTTATAACTTTGCCATATATATAAAAATCGAATTTTTACTTTCCTACCATATAAATAAAGATTCAATTTTTAAATGCAATTCACATAAAGAAAACTCTAATCTTTATATCTCTTCTTCCTATATATAAGAATCTATTTTTATTTTAAAATCCTATGCGTAAAAATCTCATTTTTACTTCTCGAATCTTCATAATAAAAGTCTATCTTTATAAATCTAACTTCATAATAAAGATCATATCTTTCTCAATGTACCATATATATAAAAATCATATTTTTATAACTTCGCTTTCAACATAAAAATCATATTTTTATAGCTTCGCTATCAACATAAAAATCATATTTTTATAGCTTCTCTTTCAACATAAAAATCATATTTTTATAGCTTTGCTTTCCACATAAAAAATCATATTTTTATAGCTTCACTTTCAACATAAAAAATCATATTTTTATAGCTTCTTCTAAAAATCAAAATCACACTTTTGTACGCCATTTATATAAATAAAAATCAAAATTTTCATTCTAAAATAGTTTATATAAGATTCCTTTGTAAAATAATAATTTTATTATCATATAAAAACTGAGTAATCGAATTAAACAGATCAAACTAAAAAAAACTCACCTTTCTCTCTTTTTGTTTTGTTGTTTTCGTTTGTAGGGGGGCCCCACGTCGCAGGAAGGAGGAGGACGGGTGCTGAGGGGGGCGTGGCTAGACAGGGGTCGGAGGCGGTGGGTCTTCGGCGTCGGGGATTCAGGGATGGGGCCATCGGGTTTTGGTGGGGCTGTGGGGGATTTGGGGGAATCGAATAAAGAGAGAAGGGAAGAGAGAGGTTGCGGAGGAGGAGGGGCTGGCCAGCAGCGGTGGCGCCAGGCGAGGGGAGGTGTCCGTCGATGTTAGGAGGAGGGCGACGGAGGAGCCGTTCGTTTGGGGTTTTTTTTCGATTCTGGAAGAAAGAACGGGGAGGGGTTGACTACTGAGAGAAAGGGGGGCTAGGGATTTTTATATAAAATTATATAATTTTTAATTATTTTAAGTTCTAAAAAGTAGCTTTTTATTTCGAACACCAAATCGAACCCACTGACTGTCGTCCCTAGCTAATTACCCTTATTCTGAACACAATGGGACATGTCCTGCAAGCCAATTCGACCGTTACGATCAGTTTCCGCTAAATTTAAAATATAAATTATTATATTTTAAATTCGTACGCACATTTTAATTTACGAGGGCCACATACTGATCCTAAAAATTCCAGAAAAATTATTCCTAACTTCGTATTGACGATACGGTCCTAAAAAAAATCTAACTTTGTCAAATTCTGAGACCGTTTGAAAAATGGCCATTTTCTGGTCGATCGAAATTGACTGAAACTGTCAAAACACGTTTTACTTCACCACGCTCACATTTGATTCAGAAAATTATGAATTTTGGAATTAGCAACAAATTGACATCCCGGATCCAACAAAAGTGGTTTCGTCGAAAACGGAGGTCGTTTGCCAAATTTCCATTTTTAAGGGCCAAAATTTCATAGTGACTATTCAGAATTTTCAATTGGACATAACTTTTTATCCCCGCTATAAAATTTCAATTTTTCGGATTCATTGGAAAGATATTCTCAAATAGATTCTAATATTTTTGGTTTCGCTAAAATCCGGTTTATTTTGAATCCTGTACATTCATTTGAAATTTGAAATCGAATTTTCAAACTACCGCGCCATTTTCAATTCCTTTTATAATTAAAAATAATTATTTATATTCTAACGACGATTCAAATAAATATATACGTTCTAATTCTATTCAAAATAAATTTCTCGTCGTTATTATTTAAAATAATTCATTTTAAATACTCAAAATTCGCTAAAATTGCCAAAATAAAATTTTTTAATTGGCTCAGATTTCCGGGTAATTACATAATCATTTATAAATGAACTATAAAATATTAGTTTATAATAGAACTTCTATTGTTGTTTAAACTCCGCTTTAATTATAAAATATAATTTTTATAACTAACTTCGTTGATTTGCCTGATGGTCAATCAACTTCTTAATAAAAAGGTGGGTTTATGGTCGACTACTGCCACTTCCTCAATCGATATCGTCTATTGATTAAATCAAAATAACATTGAATTCCCATTCAACATCAATATCCACATAGGGTTTTCAATGTCATTTGGGTTCAAATAGTGCGTATATATATAATAAAAAACAAACAGTACATATAAATATTAAGGAATTCGGTTGGATTACTCCAACCAGTATCCTGCATCGATAGATGTTAGTCAACACAATTAACACTAATTCCATACTAGGGAATATTATAATTGATGGAATTAGTATCCAACCAATGAGGTGTACATATCCAATGATATATATTATTCAACCAAATTAATTGTAATCTACCTAAACGACCATCACACAGCATTCAACCATTATTTATCACTATTAAAATCTAATTATAATATTTTAAAATAGAACAGAGTCAGTGAATTTACTCACCTTGCGCGTTAACCGTTAAATAACGATTTGCATCGGTTGATTATACTCGGCGCTTTAATTGCCACAAACTGTAACGTGCTCCAAATTACTCCAAACTGGTTCCATTGCGTTGCCTGCGATCATACGATCCTAACGGATTCCTTTTTCTAACTATGGCCCAACCGAAATCAATGCAGATCCGCTGCTTACGTTGCTTTCTTCCTCAACATGTATATGTTGCGAACTCTTCTCTTTACATATGTCTATTCACGAACCTTTGTACCCCTTTTCTTCACCATTTCGCATATTATAAAACCCCTCTCTATAGATGGCCATTCACGCACCATGTTGCGAAATTCTATTTTTACGTATACGACTTCATCTCCAAACTGTTGCATCATTCACATTCTCTTCTTTTTCTAAAATGTGTGCACCTATGGGCCACATTCAGCCCACCTAAAACTCTGCTGATCCATGTTGGACTCCATAATAATACGCAGTAGTCGACACCTCGGTATTTTTTCCACTCCAAACACTATAGCATAGTTCGTTAGAACCAACAAAACTGTCCCTCTCCAGAAATGCCACTACATGCTTCACTTGTAGTCCCTAATGTCGTTCTTCCCTTTCCCCTTTTTACACGTACACATTCACTCCCCCATCTCCATTAAAAACTACACCATGTGAATACATAATCAACTCCTTCCCAATATATTTCATCAGCACATTTTCAGCCTTCTACTTCCACATTATTACAGTGAACCCCATTTTGTGTGCTCACGTTGGTGCCTACTTTCCCAACACTCCAACCGCCTACTACTAATAACTCCTACCTCTCCGTTTTCCATTCTTTGTCTTCTTTCTTCCAATGTCTATTTTCTTCTACTTTATTGATATGCTCTTGTACTTCATCTTCCATGCAAACTTCACATGCCAGTAACCTTCCACCACACTTTCGCATATCCCCATCAACACAGTACTCCTCTTCACATTCTTCATCTCTACCGCTCCGTCCTCCAAATGAAGCATCACACATGCATGCTACTCACGTCGTTCCCATCCACGTGATTGCTTCTCAAAATTCTTGAACACCCATGCTGCTTCTTTAACGCGTCATCACTTTTCTTTTCTTTTACAATCCATTACCCGTGACTATGCTACCTTCTTTCCCCGTCCAGCAAAATGGAAAACACGGCTCCTCCAGTGTCACGCATGAAAATACATTCAACTTACGTAGTACTCGCATGTACCAAACATTGGCACTATGCCAACGTTCACACACCTTAATGACTTTACCCCTTAAGCACCAATTGTTCTGTCCATGTATACCCCTATCACGCGCCACCCCTTCATCCGTCCCTTTACTTCCACTTCATAAAAAGTAATCCAAAGCCTAACATTCACAGTAGAAAACCCCGCGGCAAACAGTGGGATCGAACGCTGCAGCATCCCTGCCCAAATAAAAAAGACCACGTTGACGAATCCATTTATATTCATTTCAAGATTTAATAATTTCCTTTGGTTATGTTTGGATTTTCCAAACATGATTTCTCACATTTATTTTAGTAACCGGGTGAGCTCGTGAATGCTCCTATATCTATAGAGTTTGAAGTCTTCATGCTGAAGTAATAGCTTTAGTAGGTTTGTAGAAAAAGTTTGATAGCCATGTATTTTAGCTTTCATTCCCAACGTATAGCTTGCATGATTAGTACAAGGCTAGGTTACCTTTTAGAATTGTAGGCTAGGGAAAATTATAGGATATGTACATGTCATTTCCCTTAGTGTTTAAGTATATGAACTTTATTTTGTTTGTTTCTTAAGTGTGGATTTAAAAATACAATAGTTGTTCCCTTAGACTGTGCATATTAATATATATAGGATAGTGACAATTCATGTTTGCCTTGGGCATTAAGTGTTAGGGATCGTAGGCCTGTCATTTGGCGTATGGAAAAGGGTAGTATGCTTCTGTAGTAGTGAAGGAAATGTATATATATTTTCTTTTAAAGTTTTAAAAGCAACCCACCCCACTATGTACGATTATATTCATATATGAGCGCTGCGGACTGAAATAGAAATACAGTCGTGTTCAGTGAGGTGCCGTGATCTCGAAAATATAATAATATCAGTAGGTTAACTCATATTGTGAAACCCCAAAATATTGATATAGGGAGCAAAATACTCCAAATAAAAAGTTGAGTATTTAATTAATTAAAAATTACAATAAAATTCTATAAATTAAATTATAATTACGCCTCAAAGAGCTTGTCCAGATTCGAAACAAGTATTTAAATATATTAAATAATCCGCTATGGCTTATAATCGACTCCACGACGACTATCTAGAAATTTGATTTGGACATAACTCCTAAATTAAAATCTGAAATCTTGGTTTTTCACTTCCATTAGAAAGATACAATTCAACAGATTCCAACGTTTCCTATTTAACAAAAATCCGATTTAAAACGAATCATATATATTCAGTTGAAGTTCAAAACGTTAATTTACGAACTGCCACGACATTATGGACTCATTTTAAATTATATTATAATTAATATGTTCAACTATCGTTCAAATAATATATTCGTTATTATAATTTCAACCATAAACTGAATTGAACCTGTTAAATTATCCAATTCACATTATACTGCAATATTACCATTTCCGACTATTTCGGAAATTAAATATATCACTCCACGATTTATATTTATTAAATAATCAAAATTATTTAATTCAAATCATTTAAAATTATCAAACCAATTAAATAAATAAATTATTATATTGCTAAAATTCTAGGACGTTACAGATGGTGACTCTTCATAAAATAGTTTCTGGGTCGAATCAGTTGACTGGTTAAAAATCATTAGCTGACTGGTTGAACTAAACTTTAAATCGTATAAATAAAAATATGTTTCAAAATTAGCCATTGTGTACAAAATTTCTCTGACCAGTCAACTGGTCAATTCTCTACCAGTCGACTGGTAGAGCTTATTTTGTACACTTCTGGCTTTTTAAAGACATATGAATATATATATATACACACACACACACACACTTGAGGATAGATTTTAACATGATTCTAATATGACTCAACTTATATATATATATATATATATATATATATATATATATATATAAAACCTTATCTCTATAACATGATTTCCATTTCTATCTTCTTTTGTTGGCATTAATCAAAATCTTGATATTAATAGTATTTAAAACAATTTTTGCTCAAAAATCATTTTAAAATATATAATTTAAAATTTACAAAATTTAAGTTTAAAATTCTTAAAATATAAATATGAAATTATAAATTATTATTTAAAACTCAAATTTTCAAATTACTTTACTTCGAAAAACATGACCAATGGTGTTCGTATATAAATCTCTACTCTATGGTCAAGTTATACGGATATTTATCATTTCAACTCGCAATTTATAAAATTTCTACGGGTATATCATTTCAACTCGTAATCCCAAATTTAGTAAAAATCGTTCAGGTTTATCATTACAACCCATAATGATTTTTCCCTATTCTAATGTCCGTTCGGGTATATATCATTTTAACCCTTAGTTATTTTCTAAACTAAATATCAATCAACATTCACACAACATCAATCACAACATATATATCATCAGTGCACCTACGTGTCATATGAATATCATCTTGTATTTATGAAATGTGTATACATATCAAATAAAATAATTTCTACCACCAGTCCTATACATTTCATAACAGTTCATTTTGCTGAATTTAACATTCATGAATAATGTAAGTCAGGAGTGAGATAAACTCACCTTTCGTGGCATAGAAATGGTGACTGCAAACAGATTGACACAGAATTGAAACGATGACTTCCAGGCATGACTTTGGATGGATTTGAACTTAAGAACCACTCAATAATAATTTATTTTTATGAGAAGAGGCTATGGAATTTCTCGATGAATCGATACGGTTATCGGGTTTTGGGATGGGTTTCGGAACTCAACACCAAACTCGACACAAAATAAACATAACAAATTTTTCAAAATAATATATAAATAAATATATATATATATACACATACAGAAAAACCAATATATTTGAAATTTAAAATCAACCCAACGCTAAATACACACAACAAAATCGTATATATTATATAAAATTTATGAACACACCGAAAACTATATATATATTATAAAGTATACACGTATACATATTTTAAAATCAACTCACACACAATAACACTCGCATACAGACAGCAACACGCCAACACGAACTAACAGTACCCAAAATATACACGCACACCAAAACTAATAACATAACCACATACACTAATAAAATGTATACACACACAGTAAAACTAATATGTACCAAAATTAAATAGGAAATTGAACACACAGATAGCACATGCACAGATAATATACACAACTCCCATACAGGCGGTCATCGTGAGTTTGGGCTTGGCTTTCGGGTCTGTGGCTTGGTAGACGGGTTCACTGTAGGTGGAGGTCTTCAGGTGGCTACGGCTCAGGTCCGGGACAGTGAGGATTTTAGCGGGTTCGACTATTGGAAAGGCTACATAGTGGAGGCCATGGCAATATGTAATGGTTTGGCGGTTAGTTATTCGGACTCATATCAAGGCAGAGGGACAGCTGACTCACGTGGCTTAAGGCAGATGGACGAGGGAACCAGAGGGCTACAGGTTTGGGAATGGAGGCCTGGCGGATCAGATTTTGCTCGGTTGACGTGTGTGGTTGGTTACATGCAGGTGACGGTCTGGCAGCAGGTCAGTGTGGCGGAGATGGCAAGTTGGAGAATGGGTTCGGGTATGGTGGCACGGTCTTGGTTTTTGAGAGGAAAGAGATTGAAAGTTGGGTTTGGCAATTGTGAGAAGGAGAAGCTTTGTAATTTGCGTAAAGAAGATAAGTAATCTTTTTTTGCTCTTTTTTTATACACATAAGTTTCGATTTCTACAATTGAAGAAGTAGACAAGAATGAGAAAGGATCGTACGAAGAGAGGTATATTTAAAGTTGAAACTGGAAAAGTTGAAATGGCATCAATTGAAAACGTTCTCCTGAAAACAAGGCTATCCCTTCGTTCCACTCAAGGGACTAGTTCAAGAGTTTAAAAATTCGAATATACACATATTCAGATATTATTCATTTCCAATACATTATGTAAGCTAACTGTTCAAAACAAATTTTGGAAACATACAAAGCCTAGGCAAAGGAAATGACGCTCGGGAAAATAAACATTTGAAAAAAAACATAAAATAAAAGCATCAGAATTTAAATGTAAAAATAAAAAATATCATGGGCTAATGCGTTTGGTTTAAAAAGGGAAGGCAAATGGTTAAAATGGCAAAATGTCGTGCATGGCTACACTTTGAACAATATGTTCCTATACTAAAATTTGAAGGAAAAGTCAGGGGACAAATTGCATGGAAATATCAACGCATGGACTTGCATGCATTGGTTTGTAAATTTAAAGTGACACGTCGAAACAAAATGAACAATGCATGGCCTAGCCAAGCTTCGGGAATGAACAAAGAAAATGAAATAAATGCTTCGAAAACCAAATACATATACATGAATTTCATATATATGTGTCCACATACTAAGGTTTTGGAAAACAAAAAATTATGGGATGGTTTAGTTAAATAACACCCAAAATGACTAGAAAAATATGCGGGACCGGAAATGGAACACATCGAACTCAAATGGTTATGTTTCAAAATTGAACTGTGCAAGCCTTTTCAAAATTTCAGAACGAACCAAACATCGAAACCGACAAATAAATATATTGCGGAAATCAGCGCGAAGAGACAAACACAATGGTATATAATTTGCAGTGTCGGGATGCTCTAATCAAAAACGCGTTACATACCCCTTTAAACGTAAAATATGGATGGGAAAACGGAGGTTAAAATGCCTGATTTTCGCGAAACGAATTTTGCCATTGGATTCGTGACAATGAATAGAATGTTTTTCATGTTTGTACGAACTGGTTTTAAATAGATTTTAAAATCGCTAAAATTTGAACTGTTATGCGCAGCTTTGCACTGAAAAATCTGCAACCGACAAACATTCGAATTTTCCGATGAAATTTTCACAGCTGTTACGTCACACTGTACGTATTTCAAATTCCAAATTTCCATTATGAAAAATTATAGAATATTTTCAAAATAAAAATTCGATTTAAATCTTTAAAAATAGCAGGTTGTTACATTCTCCACTACTCAAAACTTTTTTTCCCCAAAAAAGAACGAGGCAGAGGAATCCTAATTAAATATAATATATTTAAACCAATAGTTCAAATTTACCCTTATATATATATATTATTTGAAATATATATATAAATCAAAAGTTAAAATATTTTCAAAATAGTTTTAAATATTCACACGATGTCTCGATTGGCAATATATATCTATCACACTTTCGAAACTTGAAAATAGACATTGATGATGCTGCAGTCATCATCAAAATCATTTTCATGCGACTAGAGTGTGACTCTATATCTATCTAATACTTATAGGATTTAATATATACGTTGATCAGACGTGTACCCATATCACTAGGTATTCAATAGTCCAACTTTAACGTTAAGCAAGTACTCAAAAGATTTTCTATATTGAAACAGATTATATACCAAATTTTCAAACCAAATATTATAAATAATATATTTCAAATCATTAAAATTTAAAGTAGGGAAAATTATATCTCATCCCCAGTCATTTATTTATTAAAAATTCAACCACAATCCAAAACAAATATACAAACAATATTATTATTGAATCAAATACATAACAATATTATTTTATACAATACTTAAATATTTTCAAAACCAAGTTAACAATATTTGAACTTATAAACATATCAAATTCTATGAGTTTAACATATATATATATATATATCACAAATCAAAAATTTTGTAAACTCCATTAAATCTATAAATTTTTATAAACTCCGTTAAATATATTTATATATACACACATTTATAAACAATACCATTATAGATTTCGAATAAGATAAAATCGTTTTCTTACAAAATCTACATCTTTATATCTTATATAAAATATATGGTTTATAAAATGTAAAATCTTAAAATATAAACATCAAATATTTTCAAAATCTTGGTATTACCAAAACATAATGTTATTTATAAATATACATCTTCCAAGATATATATCAGAATTTCAATATTATATCAAGAGAATTATAATACCTATTTCAAACCAATATTTAGATGGGAATGGACTTGATAGGAGACTTATATTGTTCTTCTACTTCTTACCTTGTTATGGGCAAGATAAGTCATAGGATTCGATTTAAAAGTTGAACGAATGAAAGAATCTAATCAAAGGATATCTACGAAGTAAAAATGGATTCAAATGGAAAGGAAATTTTAGAAAGTGATTTAAATATTAAACAAAATTTTATATCCGAAAATATTTGTTTAAAACATTTTAAAACTATTTATACTTTCAAAATACGCTCTTCAATAAGGATTCTGCAACTGATTCCACTCATTCTAGGGTATTGCTACCCTATCTCTAATGAGCTTTTACCTCATAGGCTAAAGCTTTGATAAACCAAAGCTCTGATACCACATGCAACATACTACCTTTCATCCGCTTCAAGTCAGTAATAAAACCAACTCGAACAGTTCGAATCGGTAAACTATTATTAGCTCCTGAGGTAAATAGAATAAATCACAGAATCACAGACACAGAGTAATATAATATCTCGTAGCGAAAAATACATAATACAATAGTAGTCCATGAAGCTACTAAATAAAATTTACAATAGAGTTTACATATATAATACAATGGAAGTCTAATATGATAAATTTCTAATACATGGATAAATGATAATTGTATGAAACAGAAATTAAAAGAATAGCTGAATCTAGATCAACTGGACAGGTAGATACATGTGAGTGAAACCAATATAAGCTCCAAACTCCAAGGGTAAGTCTCGAAAGCTGTAATACTCGATCTGACCCGAGCAATAATGCAAAAACAAAATGACTCGGATCAGGACTAACATTCTCATGGAAGTACATCAACTCAAATGAAATGTTCAATGAAATGCATCAGTAACTTAAAGGATGTTTGGGATCACCATCCTCTAAGGATCCATTAAACTAATATCATATAATATAATACACTATTATAATAGTGTCTATGCTTAAATATATTATTGAAAATAGTGTAAGCGGGATTACCATTATTACCCTCACACCATTTATAATGTTGTAGTCTATGCAGTACTATAAAGTCCAACAAGTGGCTATCAGAGGGCACTCCATAGGTACGAGAAAAAACAAAATCGTAGGGGGCTCGATCAGGACAAATATGACAAGGCATCGAGGCAATACCCATCAGTGCGATTCTACCGGATTGCAGACCCACGATAGTGGTAACGCATTGCGCCGCCCACTTTAGGCAATACTCCCAAAATCAAAGGCACGCCAAAAACTCACAAAGTAATATATATGTTATCAAAGAAGCATGCCTGCTAAGAGTTGCTAACTCACATTGGCCTGGGTATAGCTCTTGTTTTAGTCATTTCAATTATGACCCGAAGGTCAAGGCTATCCATCATCGTTCTCTTTCTTTAAATCCAGTAATCGCCTCCTAATGTCCTACTTCATTCTGGAACTTTACCGTGTACACAGTTGTTAAAGTGGTTTCGGTATTGGCAGAGAGCATGACAATATCCAATCTCGGTCCCTTTAACAACCAATCATTTAAAATTTTCACACCATGATCACTATTTTAAAAATCACTTTATAAAATCGTTTATATGGAATTTTAGGTTCAAATTTGAAATCAAATTTTTTTTATTTAACTTCTATTTTATTTAACATGATTTATTCTCGTCAAAACTCAAGTTCAAACAATTCGAAATTCTAGTTTTACCTTTATAAGCATTCGTTTAAGTCATTTCATAAAGTTAACATTTTGGTTCAAATTTTATATAAATAATTTAAATCAAAACTTATATTTAATTTAAGAAAAACATATCATAACTTATAAATCTCAAGTCGTAAAATTCAAAAAAAAATCATTACATATAAATTTGAGTCAAAACTTTATATTTTAATTCAAACAATTTATATCATTTAAAACCATTCTTATCAATCCCATTTACAAATTTCTTTTCAAACCAACGATGAATAAAATCAATTCTATGTATATAATTTAGATATTCGAATTCACATTCGGTCACTTAAAATCGAATTCAGTTCATATCGATTTTAGATTCAAATTCATTGCCTTTAGTTTAGCAATTCAGATTTAAAAAATCAATTTTCATAACTAAGTTCATTACTTATAAAATCTCACATTTAGACCAATTTAAAATTCATAACTTATATGAGTTCATATATTCAAATCATTACCGTTGTTTAAACATAAATCTATAAATCTTGAATTTATGCCGTGAAATCTTGACTTATCCATCTTTTGGTTTATTATCAAAGTTTATAAAATATATATAATAAACTAACCTTTGAATATATATATATAAGTTTTTAAAATTTTAATAATAATTAAAAAATAGAATATAAACATATATGTTTAAAACAATATAGAAATAGGTTTCGAAGAAATATTTATTATAGTATAAAAGTTTAAAATACTTATAAGATTAAATTATATGGTTTAAAATAAATAAAATTATAAGTAAAATCTTAAATAAGTATTTAAAACCATTTTTATTCAAAAATCACTTTAAAACATATAATTTAAAATTAACAAAACTTAAGTTTAAAATTCTTAAAATATAAATATGAAAGAATTATAAATTATTATTTAAAACTCAAATTTCCAAATTACTTCACCTTGAAAAACATGACCAACGGTGTCCGTATATAAATTTTTACTATATGGTCAAGTGATACGATATTTATCATTTCGACCCACAATTTATAAACTTTCTAAGGGTGAAACACTCCACCTCTGTTAAGGTCACTCACAAAGGGAATGCCTTTATTTTGGTGGAGAGCTATAGGTAAACATACAGAAAATTTATAAGACAGACATATAAGCAGCGGAAAAAACTAAATCTATTTCATAAGCACGTGGTTCAGTCAAAACATTACAACAAACTATCTTAAACCATTTTCCAAATTATTACAACAAAATCTCTGTCTTGATTAAAACATAAAGAAGCATAAAACGATAATAAAGTAGCATAATCCCCATTAAGAGTGTATCCAAAGCCATAGCCCAAGAAAGGAGAGTCCAAGCAATACATCTACCCCCTTCAAGCTTGCAAAAGGTCTGACTAAGCGGAAGTATTCCCTCCCTACGGACCTAGGGGGGAACAGAAGAAAAGAAGATGAAAGAAAAATGGGTCAGACATAAGTCTGGTAAGTCCAGTGATTTTTCAGTGTGTGAACAAGAAAAAGGATCATGACTGGAATAAACTGAAAATAGGACAATACCTGAATAACAAGATAACATAAACCAGAATAAGGCAGTTTAAACTGAATGTACTATCGCACCCATATCTATTTCTCTGTACCTACTAACTGTTGTTCAGCCAGCCTCACATGTTCATAACAAAGTGATCCCCTTTATCGATCGGCTTCTACTAGTATATGTTTACTACTTGTGTCATTCGGCCCCCGCTTGACTGTAGATACCTGTGCTGGTCCCACCATGGGGTGCATCAAATCCTATTGTGGCAAACCAACACAATTCAAGATGCACAGTTTATAACTACTGATGCCCAGTGCCTGCTTTTTTTCCACTTCAGAGTACGTGCATGCCCATACTCCGTCGGAACCTACACTGACGCACCATCTGCCATTGTTTTGACCGCTTATAATCAGCCAATTAATCGTGCCCCACCCTGCCTAGTTCAGGGTACCATGATACATCTATGTGGGTTACTGCTGAAATAGGTCCCCATTACTAGGGTTTCCTAATCAACATGTTAAAATGGTTAAGTGTTCTCAAATTAACCTAAGCCCACCCATCTGTTTAGTTAACATGTTGTATTAGTTAAGTGTTACCTTAATTAACTTAACCCTACCATTCCTGTCTTAGCTTTGATTCATTCATTAAAGCACCAACCACTCACATTAGACATGTATTGTTGCGGTCACTGGATGTGCCGGTCGGTTTCAGGCAGTTTTACACCGCAGCTCAGTCTAACCTCGGGTTCTTTTTGGCTTAATGCGCTAACCTCTCACATTAGATCTATATTGTTACGGTTGCTAGATTTGCCGGGCGGTTCCAGGCAGTCATATACTGTAACTTAATCTAACCTCGGATTAGGCATATTTGTCTTTTACTTAATTTACATATTTATCATTCATGTTTATATGTAAATTATTAATCAATTGTTGTCATTCAAGTCATGCCCCAAATATTCCCTAATTCATATACATAAGTTTTAGGTACATAAATTATACCATTCATGCTACCAAACTATGCCAATAAAATGTAAATTTATAATTTTCCCAATGTTACCCCCATTATACATTCGCATAAATCACATAGAATGTTAGGTTTCGCAATTTAGCCTAATTTATAAACAAAAGGGGAAAAGGAAGGAACATGTAACGTTCCAACAAGCATAATATGGATCTAACTAAACATATGTCATATGAATTTGGCATAGAACAATATACATTAAATTATGAACTTGCAATTTAGATCTATTCAACATGAATCAAAAGTATATAAATAGGAGTTTACATAGAACTACACAAACTTAATTAGACATGTAGATGTGAACTTGCATTTGGGTTGAATCAAGTTAACATAGATCTAGCATAGAGGCATGTGGATCTAAACATTTAGTGTAACACCCCGCATTTTTAATGTAATTAAAAATGTTTTTATACATGATAGTGATATGCAGTTTAAATTAATACATATGTTGAAAAGAAGAAAATTTATACGATAACAATGTATGTAACAGAAAAAGATAATAAAATAAAGATACTTAATTTAAATATCAGGAATTAAGTAAAAGAGGTGTCATCATTGCGTTCGCCTCAAAATTCTGGTTCAGATGGATACCAAGTTTGCGTAAAACAGATAACATATGAAGAAGTTGTAAGCCGCAGAAGTTTATATACGCGTAGGATAAAATATATATATATATTTTATATGCATTGACATATTTAAGGAAAAGAAAAGTAATATACAATAAGGAATGCGCGTTTAAAGAGGAGAATGGAAATACATTCATATGCGCGTTCATAAATTTAGTTTAAATTGTAGAGATTATCATGCACTTAAAAGTTTCAATGTATTTGAAAAAAGAAAGAAAGCATTAAGTACTCTTTTTGGAACCAACAGAGGTTGAAATAAATGTGGAACGTTTTTCGATTTAAATGTTTGGAGACTAGATGCATGCACCTGTGATTAAGGAGACTAAATGCATGGACCTATGATTAAGGAGACTAGATGCATGCACCTGTGATTAAGGAGACTAGATGCATGCACCTACGATTATTTATAGAAAACATGTAAATAAAAATAAAAAAAGTTAATGCATAATTATGACATTAATAAATTGGCTTGAGGTTGACTAAATGTTAAGTATTTGGTAGTATATATATATATATATATATATATATATATAAGAGGCAACATTAATTCGAGATTAGGGGATTTGTTTTACTGGTAAGAAATGAAATTGGTAAATTAAAGACATTAATGTTATATTTAGGGATAATATAACGGTTACATTAAATATGGAAAAAGAGAGTACATGTAGTAAATGCATTTAGGCATTTCAAATATGACATGAATAGAAAAACAATGAATAAATAGCCATCAATAATGGCTATGAGAAGGATAAAATAAAAATAAAGGCATAGTTGGATACCACATTTGATAATAACATGAGTATAAGTGAACGTATGTTATTTATTTACATAAATAAATAATAATTATGTTAAAAAGGTAGAGAAAAATAAATTGTTGCCTTGTTTAAATAAAAGAAAAAGGGAAACAAATTTTATACGGTTAAGGTATAAACAAAGGAATGGTTTTGCTAAATAAATCTTCATTAATGTTATTTAACAAATAAATGAGGGCTAGATTCGTAGTTTGGCACCTATATAAACAACCCTAAGCTCATTGTAAACTTCACAACAACTCGTGGCGAAGCCATGGCTCCCTTCTCTCTCATTTTCTTCTTCTCCAAAAGACCTTGGATCTATTCTCCCCTCTTTTCTCTACAACATCTGTTCTTTAAAATAAAAAGAATAAGATCTAGAACAACAATGAAATAGAAAAGAGATTCAAAGCTAAAGAGAAGATAATGGATTCAGATTTGTGAATTTATGTCGCAAAGAGAAATCAAAGATGATTCAAAAACAGAAATCCAAGCTAAGCAAAAGAGGGAAAACAATACTAGATTTATCTAGTACTCATTTTGAAGACGACAAGCAATGTGAGTGGTTTATAATACAACTTTTGTATAAGATTATTATTTATCGTTCAAACATTCCCCTTGTAAAACATGCGATGAAATTATTATGAAAGATTGGACCTGTAATGTTTTCATATGTTAAATTATTATATGGTCACGTTCCTCCTTTTATCCTTCCCTCTTTATCTCTTTATAATTAGGCTATCTCGAGCCTAGATCTATCATGAAATGAATACGATTGAATATTGCAAACGAAAAGGGGAAACACTAGATTTTGGGATATGACATAAATTGGAGAGTTTGGTTATGAATTACAAAGGGGTTTGGGTATAGTATACCATTAGCAAGGTTTGAATGTGTAAACCAAGTTGGGAAGTATAAGTATGAACACGATTTGGGTTTTAGCATAAGATTGTCATCATTGAAAAGATTTGAACTTGTTAATTAGCCTATGACACTACAATAAAACACTACAAGAAAATGAGGTCTTTACCTACTAATTGTAAGCGTAGGTAAAACTAACATAATGGTGGATAATATATTTTAGCTACCAATATTGAATTGGTAGAAACTGGGTAGGTAAAGCTTAGTAGAGAAAGAGATTTACCTACACTTATTGATATTAGTAGGTAAAAGAATCAATGGACCCCACTACCTTATGACTCGAATAATGAGTCACCAACTGATTTGTTTGATGATGTGTCATCCCAGATGGCTTTTGACATGGCTGGTGATGTGTCATCCTACATGGATGCTGACATGGTTGTCATAATAGTATACACATGGCATATATTAATGCCAACTCTTGGCATTTAATGGTTGGTTCATGTGTCAAAAAATAATTTGTCCATGTGTCATCGTTTGATTAGTGCATATTTTTTAGGCCATATGACATTATTTGTTATAAATAAATATTTACAAGAATTGAATATTTACACAGAATTTATTTTTAAGAAAATAACAAATATTTATTCAATTGAATATTTATTACACTTTCGAATTGTACACATACTGTTTACTCACTATTATACAATCACTACGTACACTTCCTCGCTACATTTCACTCGTATACATTGGCTCCTTACTGCATACAAATTTACTCATATACATGTACACAGTTAGTCACTCATACTCTCACTCTAGTTTTAGTCATCGGCTTCTTGATCCAGAATTTGTCCAGTCGTCTATCATACCTGTCATAATAAAATAGCATAGTAAATTGGAAAGAAACAATTTAATTCGCAAATATAATTTTAATATAAATTTATTTACCTCGGTAAGTTAGGTTGTTTCTCACAATTTTTCTAGATAGGGTGAAACGAGTGTGTGTACCTATCATAATAGAGTTATTAGCTTTTTCCTTTCAATATAAGGCAAAACATAAATATAAGCTTTAAAATCCAATCAATTAGTTTTATACCAAATCAAATCAGAGATTAGTAGAAAGTTATCAAATGAGACCAACATCAAACCAAATTAAATTAGCATTGAAAATGAAACAAATATATGAGAACTAATTAACATTGATATGAATCAGATATTAAATGGTAACATATTAACGTTAATATATACAGTATGAAATAAATTAAGACAAATGTTAATATGTTACCATTTATACCATACTTGTTTTAACGTTAACTAAAATTAAATGGTAACCATGTTAATTTACCTTAATTTATACAAGTATGAAGTTGAGTAACGTTAATTTATACAAGTGCAAGCAGTTATTAACGTTAATAAATGCTACCATGTAACCATTTATACAAATAATATGTTACCATGTAAGTAATGATGCTATATTAATTTACGTTAATTTATATGTAAATTAACATAGTACCATTTAGTATGTAAATTAACGTAAATTAACATGGTACTATGTAATGTTAACCATTTATTTAATAAATTAATTTATACAAATGTTACCATTTATAAATGCTACCTTGTATAAACTAACGTTAATTAACGTTAATCAACTGCAATTAATTTATACATGTATGAAATAAATTAATAGAAATGTTAATATATCTTCAATTATCACTAACCAGTTTTTTATGGATGCCAAGCTGAGCCCATGTTATAACTTCAAGTAGCTCTTCTAAAGTTCCATAAACACCTGGGAATGTAGTAGAATAATATCAGAAAATACAAAACGAAGGAAAGATAAAATAAAATTTGTAACATAATGGATAAAAATTAACCAGATAATGTAATGAATGCATCTCTACTCAAAAAAATGTAATGAATGCATCAGAGTGCTTAGCCATTTCTGCCTTTCTTTGATGCATGTTGCTCACTTCTTTCACTACCCCATACGTTTCTCCAATTAACTACATAATAAACCAAATGTGAGAATGAAACCTTTGACTTTATCAGATATGAATTTTAAGCCAAGATGACCTCTTTAGCCATTAGAGTCCTTGGTATGATCCTAATGTTTCCATACATAAAATAAAGAAAATTGATTGAGGTAAGAAATTTGTAAAATAGGAAAAGAAAAAAGGGATGTAAACAATATAAGTTAATTACCCAGTAGCATGACCATTAGCATTGTGAATAGCTTCAGAAACTGAATCCATGATCCCAACGCTACCATCCCCATAAACCAGATCCATTTTTCTAGCCATCTGAAAATAAATAAATAAATAAATAAATAAATAAATAACATAAGATAGGAAGGAAGAAAGAAAGAAAAGAGAAAAAATAAATTACCTCTAGGGATGAAAATAAAAGGTTTTCTACGCATTAAAATTGTGGTGAATACTAGCGTCAGTAAGCAGTTATTAACGTTAATAAATGCTATCATGTAACCATTTATACAAATAGTATGATACCATGTAAAAAATGGTACCATATTAATTTACGTTAACTAATATGTAAATTAACATGGTACCATTTAATATGTAAATTAACGTAAATTAACTTGGTACCATATAATGTTAACCATTTATTTAATAAATTAATTTATACAAATTTTACCATTTATAAATGCTACCATGTATAAATTAACGTTAATTAACGTTAATCAATTGCAATTAATTTATACAAGTATGAAATAAATTAACACAAACGTTAATATGTTGCCATTTATATCAAGTATTGAGTCTATCATGTATAAATTAATGAACGTTAATATGTTACCATTTATTTCAAACAAACCTTAAATGGTAACTCTTGATAAATTAACACAAACGTTAAGCAAGGCTAATGTCAACTATGTTTTAACAAAAAAATATGAAATAAATTAAAAGGGATTAAAGAAAAAAGATGTACATTAATTAGCACTAACTCTTGATATATATACATATATATATACATACATATACATACATAAATACATACAAACAAAATTGAATTGATTCATTTGTCTGTAAATATAGATCTTATATTAAAATGGAATTGAATATATATTATATTATTCAAACATCATGTGTAAGAAGAGCAGAGAATAAAAGAAAAGAAGAATAAGAGGATATACATGAATGTAATTAATTCCCTTATATGCATGAATCTCTTCCTTATATCATTGAACCTATTTGTTATATGCATGAATGTAATTGATTCGGACAGTTATTTTAGAGCTAGAGCTAGAAAATATACTAATTTGGCCTGCAGAATACACAGATGCAAATTTATCAGATGCCTACATCATTATTATTTTGTGATTTTGTTGTTATTGTGCAAATTCATGTGTGAATAAAAAGGTTGAAGAAATATAGTTATTAGGGTATATCATGAAACATGTTTTTAGAAAAAGAAGAAAATCAGTTAAGTTTTAAAGTAGGAATGTCTCGCTTGTTTTAGAAAGGGATGTAAACATAGCAACTATAATAAATATTGTCATCAAGATTATTGGTATTTATTTGTAGTGGCAGTTTTCATGTTTTATATTGTGGCCAATCAGAAAAGACTATGCGGATTGAGGCAACAAAAGAGATCACGTGGATTAAAATTTGTACTGTTACATTTAATTTAAAATAAGCTGTTAAATTTATAGTCGGAGGATGGTATAAATTGTGTCTCTGCAATAAACTAGAGAAAATATGTTTTGGTCATTTCAAATGATGACATATTAGCGTGAAATTGTGAAACATTTGCGAAAAATTTATAGTTAATCAAATGCTTAGAAAAAATTAAGAAGTATGATAAGTTATTAACGAATGATTATTTAACATTAATTATTTACAATTTAATTATTGTTTATCAATTTATTAACTGTTAGTTATTTCATATTTCAAAATAATTATTAATAATTAATAAAGAAATTATTTTACAAAAAACATTGCTAGGACATGTAAGCGAAATCTTCAATTCAAAAAAAATTACTAGAATATACTATTTTGACACATCATCGAATGACTCAGCGTTATTTTTAATGAAAGTTGAAAATGATATGAGAAAAACGTATATGTGTAGATAATACATTTTACCTACTATAATTACTGGTTGATAATCATCCTTTAACAATTTTTTAAAATTTACAACATTTACCTACCAATGAATTTTACCATTAAATATTGGTAGATAAAGGTTCTGTTTACCTTCCTATATTTATTGGTAGGTAAAATATTGGTAGATAAAGATCAAATTTCTTGTAGTGAAACATGGATTTGAATTTGGGGATTTAATATGTTAGTCATATTTTTATAGGACTCGAACTTATTTAAAAATATGAATACCATTGGAAATAAATGATTTGGAATTGGTATATTTGAATAAAATTTGGGTAATTGGGTTACATGTAATTTGGTATGAATCAACATTAAATTGGTCTAATTAATGACCACTTGAATAGGCTTAAAAGTAAATTTGAACTGCATAACATGAAATTTGGGGGTTTGGGTGAAATACGAATATTAATAAACCTTTGACACGAGGTTAGACGCAATTGTGGTATAAGACTGCCCGGAACCGCCCGGCAAATCCAGCTGCCACAATTGGATGTCTAATGTGAGAGTTCAAAAGAGGAAATTTGAGCGTAACGGTTTATGACACGAGGTTGGATTCAAGTTGTGGCGTAAGACTGCTCGGAACCGCCCGGCACATCCAACAGCCACAAAATGTTAGTCCAATGTGGGTGGTCATACATCGTTATGGCATAATGAATGCATTAAGGAATACTAACCAAAATAAGACATGTGGGTGACAAGGGTATGGTTAGAGGGTTAAGTGGATACAGGTAAGTATAGACTTAACTGTAGTAAGACAAGATATGTATAAACATGTAAGTATAAGACTTAACCGTAGTAAGACATATGTAAAATATGGAAACAATAATAATAAAAAGGTTAATCTGAACTAATAACGGAATATGGGGAATGATAAATAACCTATTACAAATTTGAATAAGAAAAAAGAAGGATAATAGGTTAGACTTGTCCTAGGGACAAAAGGGGAAAATATGACTTATGGGATACGATAAGTTATAAGAACGAAAAAGGGAAGAATAAGATAACTTATATGAGGAGATATACTTAATTATAAATTAAGCGGTTTGAAAAGGAAGAAGAAGTAAATTTTGAATCATATATGTTGGTTGGGTAGAGTAATTCCCGAGGTGTCAGTCTGATGTTGATCTCGGTCCTCAGGGCTGGTATTTAGGGGGTTGTTCCCCTAATCAGTATATATGTGGGATAAGGTATACTTAACAATGAGTTAAATATAACATGTTGTTGTGACCCAAAAAGGGAATAATTTATGAAATTGAAAGACAAAATGTTATAAGGCTTATCAATGGACTTAAGTAAGTTAAGTATAAATTCAGTTGATAACAAACGGTAAACATAAACTAAGTATCAAACCTTGGTTAAGAGAATCAAGTAATAAACCTTAGTTAAAATAACTAAGTAGATAACGAGAAAGAAAACTAAGTAGTAAACCTTAGTTAAAGTGGACTAAGTTGTAAACCTTAGTTAAGAAAAATGAACGATTGATAGAACTAAGTAGTAAACCTTAGTTAAAAGGACTAAGTAGTAAACCTTAGTTAAGAAAACGACGATTCAGGAAACTAAGTAAACCTTAGTTAAAAACTAAGAGGGCTAAGTAGTAAACCTTAGTTAAAGAAACTAAGTAGTAAACCTTAGTAGAACATGAGAAGGAGCGTACGGCCGTCTGATTTTAAAGAAGGCTCCAACGAATTCGGTTACGAAGCCCGAGGCTTCGAGGGGACGTGAGGGTACTCTTGGTATCCCTCAGTGAGGCTGCAGATGATCCTCCTGGGCTCACAGAGGTTAAGGTCTACGTTAGAAGAACCAAGGGTATGCCTTGGTTGCAATAAATGGCAACCTAAAGACTAGGATGGACCAGCGTGATTCGGCCAGACCAGTAGCCCTGTGATAGCAACTCGTCGTCTACCTACCATCTTGAGTCAGTCGAGATACGCACAGCGGAAAGGCGGAGAACTCCTACAAACCATATACTTGCTATCTAGTCGTGGTTGCGGTTGGCCATAGGTTAGTGAGGCATAGAGGGGCCGGCATATAGTTCTCATTTTTCAAGGATGGCCTGTCATTAGTTGAGGGAGGGGTCGAGTGGGACCATAGCCACTAGAAAAACATACCTTAACATCTGCATCGGCAGACAACTTAAAGCTCCCGACCGAGTTCCGTGTTTATTGAATTGCCCTGCCACGGGACTCGGGTAGCACATATAGAGTACATGTGCATCTAGTCATCGAAAAACGGTTCACGATACTTACGCGGGGAAGGTCTAGGAACATATATCGCTCTGGGTAGTGTGTCCTAGACTAGAGGACATATTTCGTTAGGTGGCATAATCCCTAGTAGCCCTAGGTGGCATAAACCCTAACCGAATTAAGGAAACGTGGTAGTCCAAACAATTACGGAAATGGTGGCACTACGCTGAGGTAGTATATAGTTACGTAATGAAGTCCGTACGATAAATGGAAAGGGACTGTACACATACATGGAAAAGATAATACGAGTAGGGGGTATCCACAAATACGAGATATTAGGTTAACATACTAGTATATGAATAAGAAAGACATGAGTTTAGCCTTAGGTGCTAATGACGAGATTAACCTAATAACTAAGAAAATATATGGAACGGTATATGTAGTGTTACATAGAAGTTTATTATAAGTCCTCTCACACAGAACTTATGTTCTGACACCCTCCTCATTACATACTTCCAGGTTAGGTTCATGACAGAGATGGTATAGCTTTGGATACTAGTTAGACAGTATGATTTATAAGGTAAAGCTATTTTTGAATATATAATATTTTAATTCCTTCCGCTGTGAGATGCTCTACGAGTTCTGACATGTTTCTTTATCTCTGTCTTTTTCTACAGGATACCAGAGCACCCAACTCGGGTTTTGATAGATCGAATTTGAAAAATTCGGTCTTTCGGAATCCGGGTTGTCACATCTGGTATCAGAGCTTCGGTTTAATGTTCCTAGGGAGATAATGAGTGAACGTATTTGTATTTTCTTAAATATAAATATATTATATATATAAACCTAGATCCATATAGTAGCCCACTAGACATGAAAAGAGTTGGGATATTTAGTTTGTACACTAAAGTAATAAACATAGAAATTTTTGAGACCCGTAGGTGGTTTGGTTGGAAAGAGTACAATATGATTTGGTATTAGGGAAAGAAAGTATCCCATAGAGTTAAAACTGGAATGTTATTATTTCAGAGTAGTGGGTTTATAAGTGAAACCTTATAAACTAGAAAAGGTTGAAAAATGTGGAAAATGGATTGGGAATATATATAGTCGAGAAAATTGAATTCGCGAAAGTGCCTAGGAAAGCCTAGTGAGTTGAAGAACCACTTTGAGTCTAACCCAATGATAAGTTATTAGAACCTAACTGGAGATTGATGGGGTTGAGTGATTCTCTGAGTATCAATCTGATGTTGATTTCGGTCTTCGGGGTTGATGCTTAGGGAATTATTCTCTTACCAATTTCCTGTCAAAGATTAGCTAATGTTAAAACTAATGGAAAATTCTCGTAGAATGCATAAACATTGAGAAACCTAGGTTTGTTGCTTGAGAAAAAGAGATAAAGTATAGGCTAGTAATACACAGCATGGACTAGTAGTTACTACTAGGTAGGGAATGGCAAGCAAGTGTATAGATCCTATTGTGTGGACTCGCGATTGTTAGAGGTAACAAAGTCCTAAGATTCTAGGCCCATAGTTGTAGCTGTGTAAGATACTGTTTGAGTAGAAAACAGAAAAGCATGGTTGAAAAATAAACTTAAGAAGAAGACTAGCCTAACTAACAAAAAACAACTGAATAAATCAAGCAACAAAACGTGACGGGAAAAGAAATTGAAAATCTTAAGAAAAAAAAAGATGAATAAATATGAAATTACTCCAAGATATGTTGAAAAAAAAGTTTCTTATGTAATTGTGCTTGGATAGGAAAATAGGAACTTTTTATAGAATAGCTATGTAAAAATCCAAGTACAACTAGAAAAGGTACATAAAAGAAAAACGGAAAATGTAAATTTTTCCGTTTTATACCTTTTTGTAACATAAGAAATCGAATTTGGAAAAAATTAGATTTTTCTAAATTTCGAATTTAATGATGGTTGGTAGGGTTCGGATGCAACAATTGGATGAACCGTGCTCTTATTTAAGAGTGTGGGAAAATTTGGATGAAAAATGTTTTGGTTTTTCAAAAAAAATTGCATTCATATAGAACTGCAAATATATTTAGGATGTGAGCATCATGTTTTGAAAGAGTTTTTAAAAATTTGCATACATATAGGTGGTACCAAATTAGGCATACATCCATTACTATGATGTGTTTCACTTTGCATATGTGCACAATGTTTGAAAAAATGGATGTACACATGATGGATGATATAATATGCGAGGGATTATTTGATTTTACCCTTACCAAATTTCGGGGACGAAATTTCTTAAGGGTGGGAGAATGTAACACCCCGCATTTTTAATGTAATTAAAAATGTTTATATGCATGATAGTGATATGAAGTTTAAATTAATACATACGTTGAAAGGAAGAAAATTTATCCGATAAAAATGTATGTAACAGAAAAAGATAATAAAATAAAGATACTTAATTTAAATATCAGGAATTAAGTAAAAGAGATGTTATCATTGCGTTCGCCTGAAAATTCTGGTTCAGATGGATACCAAGTTTGCGTAAAACGGATAACATATGAAGAAGTTGTAAGCCGCAGAAGTTTATATACGCGTAGGATAAAATATATATATATTTTATATGCATTGACATATTTAAGGAAAAGAAAAGTAATATACAATAAGGAATGCGCGCTAAAAGAGGAGAATGGAAATACATTCATATGCGCGTTCATAAATTTAGTTTAAATTGTAGAGATTATGATGCACTTAAAAGGTTCAATGTATTTGAAAAAAAAAAGCATTAAGTACTCTTTTTGGAACCGACAGAGGTTGAAATAAATGTGGCACGTTTTTCGATTTAAATGTTTGGAGACTAGATGCATGCACCTGTGATTAAGGAGACTAGATGCATGCACCTATGATTAAGGAGACTAGATGCATGCACCTGTGATTAAGGAGACTAGATGCATGCACCTACGATTATTTATAGCAAACATGTAAATAAAAATAAAAATAAAAAAAGTTAATGCATAATTATGACATTAATAAATTGGCTTGAGGTTGACTAAATGTTAAGTATTTGGTATTGTATATATATATATATATATATATATATATATATAAAAGAGGCAACACTAATTCGAGATTAGGGGATTTGTTTTACTGGTAAGAAATGAAATTGGGAAATTAAAGACATTAATGTTATATTTAGGGATAATATAACGGTTACATTAAATATGGAAAAAGAGAGTACATGTAGTAAATGCATTTAGGCATTTCAAATATGACATGAATAGAAAAACAATGAATAAATAGCCATCAATAATGGCTATGAGAAGGATAAAATAAAAATAAAGGCATAGTTGGATACCACATTTGATAAGAACATGAGTGTAAGTGAACGTATGGTATTTATTTACATAAATAAATAATAATTATGTTAAAAAGGTAGAGAAAAATAAATTGTTGCCTTGTTTAAATAAAAGAAAAAGGGAAACAAATTTTATACAGTTAAGGTATAAACAACGGAATGGTTTTGCTAAATAAATCTTCATTAATGTTCTTTAACAAATAAAAGAGGGCTAGATTCGTAGTTTGGCACCTATATAAACAACCCTAAGCTCATTGTAAACTTCACAACAATTCGTGACGAAGCCATGGCTCCCTTCTCTCTCATTTTCTTCTTCTCCAAAAGACCTTGGATCTATTCTCCCCTCTTTTCTCTACAACATCTATTCTTTAAAATAAAAAGAATAAGATCTAGAACAATAATGAAATAGAAAAGAGATTCAAAGCTAAAGAGAAGATAATGGATTCAGATTTGCGAATTTATGCCGCAAAGAGAAATCAAAGATGATTCAAAAACAGAAATCCAAGCTAAGCAAAAGAGGGAAAACAATACTAGAGTTATCTAGTACTCATTTTGAAGACGACAAGCAATGTGAGTGGTTTATAATACAACTTTTGTATAAGATTATTATTTATCGTTCAAACATTCCCCATGTAAAACATCCGATGAAATTATTGTGAAAGATTGGACCTGTAATGTTTTCATATGTTAAATTATTATATGGTCACGTTCCTCCTTTTATCCTTCCCTCTTTATTTCTTTATAATTAGGCTATCTCGAGCCTAGATCTATCATGAAATGAATACGATTGAATATTGCGAACGAAAAGGGGAAACACTAGATTTTGGGATATGACATAAATTGGAGAGTTTGGTTATGAATTACAAAGGGGTTTGGGTATAGTATACCATTAGCAAGGTTTGAATGTGTAAACCAAGTTGGGAAGTATAAGTATGAACACGATTTGGGTTTTAGCATAAGATTGTCATCATTGAAAAGATTTGAACTTGTTAATTAGCCTATGACACTAGAATAAAACATGGATTTGAATTTGGGGATTTAATATGTTAGTCATATTTTTATAGGACTCGAACTTATTTAAAAATATGAATACCATTGGAAATAAATGATTTGGAATTGGTAAATTTGAATAAAAGTTGGGTAATTGGGTTACATGTAATTTGGTATGAATCAACATTAAATTGGTCTAATTAATGACCACTTGAATAGGCTTAAAAGTAAATTTGAACTGCATAACATGAAATTTGGGGGTTTGGGTGAAATACGAATATTAATAAACCTTTGACACGAGGTTAGACGCAATTATGGTATAAGACTGCCCGGAACCACCCGGCAAATCCAGCTGCCACAATTGGACGTCTAATGTGAGAGGTCAAAGGAGGAAATTTGAGCGTAACGGTTTATGACACGAGGTTGGACTCAAGTTGTGGCGTAAGACTTCCCGGAACCGCCCGGCACATCCAGCAGCCACAAAATGTTAGTCCAATGTGGGTGGTCATAATTCGTTATGGCATAATGAATGCATTAAGGAATACTAACCATAATAAGACATGTGGGTGACAAGGGTATGGTTAGAGGGTTAAGTGGGTACAGGTAAGTATAGACTTAACTGTAGTAAGACAAGTATGTATAAACATGTAAGTATAAGACTTAACCGTAGTAAGACATGTGTAAAATATGGAAACAATAATAATAAAAAGGTTAATCTGAACAAATGATGGAATATGGGGAATGATAAATAACCTATCACAAATTTGAATAAGAAAAAAGAAGGATAATAGGTTAGACTTGTCCTAGGGACAAAAGGGGAAAATATGACTTATGGGATACGATAAGTTATAAGAACGAAAAAGGGAAGAATAAGATAACTTATATGAGGAGATATACTTAATTATAAATTAAGCGGTTTGAAAAGGAAGAAGAAGTAAAATTTGAATCTTATATTTTGGTTGGGTAGAGTAATTCCCGAGGTGTCAGTCTGATGTTGATCTTAGTCTTGGGGGCTGGTATTTAGGGGGTTGTTCCCCCAATCAGTATATATGTGGGATAAGGTATACTTAACAATGAATTAAATATAACATGTTGTTGTGACCCAAAAAGGGAATAATTTATGAAATTGAAAGACAACATGTTATAAGGCTTATCAATGGACTTAAGTAAGTTAAGTATAAATTCAGTTGATAACCAACGGTAAACATAAACTAAGTATCAAACCTTGGTTAAGAGAATCAAGTAATAAACCTTAGTTAAAATAACTAAGTAGATAACGAGAAAGAAAACTAAGTAGTAAACCTTAGTTAAAGTGGACTAAGTTGTAAACCTTAGTTAAGAAAATGAACGATTGATAGAACTAAGTAGTAAACCTTAGTTAAAAGGACTAAGTAGTAAACCTTAGTTAAGAAAACGATGATTCAGGAAACTAAGTAAACCTTAGTTAAAAACTAAGAGGGCTAAGTAGTAAACCTTAGTTAAAGAAAATAAGTAGTAAACCTTAGTAGAACACGAGAAGGAGCGTACGGCCGTCTGATTTTAAAGAAGGCTCCAACGAATTCGGTTACAAAGCCCGAGGCTTCGAGGGGACGTGAGGGTACTCTTGGTATCCCTCTGTGAGGCTGCAGATGATCCTCCTGGGCTCACAGAGGTTAAGGTCTGCGTTAGAAGAACCAAGGGTATGCCTTGGTTGCAATAAATGGCAACCTAAAGACTAGGATGGACCAGCGTGATTCGGCCAGACCAGTAGCCCTGTGATAGCAACTCGTCATCTACCTACCATCTTGAGTCAGTCGAGATACGCACAGCGGAAAGGCGGAGAACTCCTACGAACTATATACTTTCTATCTAGTTGTGGTTGCGGTTGGCCATAGGTTAGTGGGGCATAGAGGGGCCGGCATATAGTTCTCATTTTTCAAGGATGGCCTGTCATTAGTTGAGGGAGGGGTCGAGTGGGACCATAGCCACTAGAAAAACATACCTTAGCATATGCATCGGTAGACAACTTAAAGCTCCTGACCTAGTTCCGTGTTTCTTGAATTGCCCTGCCACGGGACTCGGGTAGCACATATAGAGTACATGTGCATCTAGTCATCGAAAAACTGTTCACGATACTTACGCGGGGAAGGTCTAGGAACATATATCACTCTGGGTAGTGTGTCCTAGACTAGAGGACATATTTCGTTAGGTAGCATAATCCCTAGTAGCCATAGGTGGCATAAACCCTAACCGAATTAAGGAAACGTGGCAGTCCAAACAATTACGAAAATGGTGGCACTACGCTGAGGTAGTATATAGTTACGTAATGAAGTCCGTACGATAAATGGAAAGGGACTGTACACATACATGGAAAAGATAATACGAGTAGGGGGTATCCACATATACGAGATATTGGGTTAATATACTAGTATGTGAATAAGAACGACATGAGTTTAGCCTTAGGTGCTAATGACGAGATTAACCTAATAACTAAGAAAATATACGGAACGGTATATGTAGTGTTACACAGAAGTTTATTATAAATCCTCTCACACAGAACTTATGTTCTGACCCCCTCCTCATTACATACTTCCAGGTTAGGTTCATGACAGAGATGGTATAGCTTTGGATACTGGTTAGACAGTATGATTTATAAGGTAAAGCTATTTTTGAATATATTATATTTTAATTCCTTCCGCTGTGAGATGCTCTACGAGTTCTGACATGTTTCTTTATCTCTGTCTTTTTCTACAGGATACCAGAGCACCCAACTCGGGTTTTGATAGATTGAATTTGAAAAATTCGGTCTGTCGGAATCCGGGTTGTCACATTTAGGCATATATGACATGACTTAGCCTATAAACTTGCATGTAATGTAACATGATAGAATCACCAAACTTATACAACATAATAGTTTCATTCCCAAATTACTATACAACATAATTGATTCATTCACCAAATTTTACAGAACATGATAGGTTCAATAAACGCAATAATCTCACAGGCATATATGATAGAATTTTCACGAGAATAGACATGAATCAGCATCACTATTATCATATAACTAGGCAAAGTACTAATTTTCACTTTATTACAAATCATGTCTTTAATTTGTTTACATCTAAAAGATATCTAAAATTATAAACAAAAGAACAGTCTTCTTTTCTGGGATTTGTATTCTGAAACTGAATAGCTATCCCTTGAAGTAGACTATCGATTCTCTAATTTTAGATTTGCTTCGAATCATAGCTTCTAACTTGCTTTCTAATTGGAGAAGAATGGTGGTTACTCTAGGTTGACCATGGACAACATGACGGCTCTTGGAATGAATTTTTGTGTGGTTTAGGGTTGAGGGCATCAGTTATTTATATAGAAGTTTAAACTAACGTAAGCCGTTAGATCAACCTTGGAGCAATCAGGACCATCCAAGAAAGATAGAGTTATTTAGAAACAACCACCTATGCCCTAGTGACTCAGCAACAGGTCAGAATTCATCGCTATTTGGATCTGAATGCAGGAGTTGACCCCTACAGGGGGGTCGACCCCTATAGGGGGTCGACACCTAGGTCGACTCCCCTTGGGGGGGTCGACCCCTGAGCGGGAATTTTCCCGCTCAGCCTATTCTGGTTGAATTTCGAATTTTGATCTTGGTTTGGGATATTTAATTATTATTTATATATTTATATTTAACATGAAATCTTCTGGACCTCATAACTTCTTCATACAGAGTCCGATTCACGCAAACTCGGACTCTATCTCAAGCAGAATTTTGAGACGAACGCAATGGTGTAACCCTTTTCCCTTAATTCTCACTTTTAAAATTAAGTATTCTTTAATTCGTTACCTTAATAAACACAGAAAATTTAGGGTGTTACATTCTCCCCTCCTTAAAGGATTTCGTCCTCGAAATCTTCAAGTCAAGAAGAACGTATATCCTACCATCCAATCGTCCATCTACTCATCCATTAAACACAAGCGTCCATTTTCCTTAAAAAGACTTCTAATGCTTTCACGATCATATGCATAGTGTGTGTACATGTCCTTATCTAATGCAAAATCAAGCGGTCTACTGATTCAGTTGACCCCCTTAATACAAATTATGTCAATGCCATGAGTCCATTATGTATGCAATTATTCCTAATCATATTTTATACATGAGTGCACAATCATTCATACAAATGCAACATCCACATGATAACACATCAAGTTCAATCCATATACAAATACATATATGCATATGCAATATGAAAGTGACTGAGCCGATCTGACACCTAATGTGTGTGTATATGCATCCACGAGCAACCACTAGCAAACACTTGCAACCACTTGCAACCATCAATCATAACATGTTTCAAATACATGTTTACATCCATTTGTTTCTACCTAAGGATAAAGAATAGAACCGAGGAGATATACTTAAAAGGTAGATATAAGCATGCATAAGATTAAGGAAAAAGAGATCAAGGATGTACCCTCAAAAAGAAAAGGGTAGGTTGCGCGTATTTTGTCCTATGTTTCCCAAGTTGCGTCTTCCTCAGCGTCACTCCACTGAACTTTAACCAGCTTGACTTCACGGTTGTGTAGCGTTTTGACTTCTGTACCCAAGATACGAGTTGGAACTCTTCTTACAGTCGCTTCTCGTTCCACTTCTACTTCCTCTAGTATGCTTGGATCCACAACTTCCGCAGACTCATGTAAGCACTTTCGTAGTTGAGAAACATGAAAAACATTATGAATTCCAGCCAGTCTTTCGGGCAGCTCTACTTTGTAAGCCATCATCCCAATCCTTTCAATGTTAGGAAGTGGTCCTACAAATCTTGGTGCCAACTTTCCTACCGACCCAAAGCGAATGACATTCCTCAAAGGAGATACTTTAAGGAACACCCTGTCTCCAACCCCAAACTCAAGGTCGGTCCTTCTATTGTCTACGTAGGACTTCTGTCTATCTTTGGCAGTCTTCATTCTTCTTCGTATCAAGTCCACTTTCTCTGAAGTTTCTCTAATCATGTCTGGCCCAAGTATGAGCTTGTCTGTAGACTCCCACCAACAAGTTGGTGATCGGCATGGTCTTCCATGTAAAGCTTCGAAGGGTGCCATTCCTATGGTGGCTTGGTAGCTATTGTTGTAAGCGAATTCCACCAAAGGAAGATGATCCTCCCATGTCCCTCCAAAATCAAGAATGCACAATCTCAAAAGGTCTTCTAATACTCTGTTCACCCTTTCCGTCTGACCATCGGTTTGGGGGTGATAAGTTGTGCTTATGCATAGCTGTATGCCCACAGCCTCTAGCAAACTCCTCCAAAACTCGCTTGTAAAAATAGGATCTCGATCACTCACTATGATGGAGGGTATCCCATGGAGTCGAACTATCTCTTTAAGATAAATGGATGCTAAAGACGAGGCAGTCCTTCTACTCTTAACAGGTATAAAGTGAGTGCTTTTAGTGAGCCTGTCCACTATTACCCAAATACTGGTATTGCCCTTTCTTGACCTAGACAACCCATCAACAAAGTCCATCGAAATGATATCACACTTCCATTGTGGGGCCTCTAAAGGATGAAGCAAACCACTAGGCTTCTTCTGCTCCGCCTTGACTTGCTGGCATATCAAGCACTTAGAGACGAATTCGGCTACATTCCTCTTCATGCCATTCCAAAAGAAAACCCTTTTCATGTCTTTATACATCTTGTCTCCACCTGGGTGTATGGTCAATTTAGAATGGTGTTCTTCTTCAAGAATCGTCTTCACCAAATCCCTTGCTTGTGGGATGCATAGTCTTCCATCCCGTCTCAGCCAACCCTTGTCATCGATGAAGTATCTATAGAGGTGACTAGAAGTCTCGACCTTAATTAGCTTATCCATTACATCAACTAGTTGAGGGTCTTCACGTTGTGCGGTCCCTATTCAGTCCAAAAGAGTAGGCCGCACTTCTAGCGAAGCTAACAAACCAGGTACAAATTCAGAGGAGAGCCTAAAGTCAAAGTTTGCTATGTACTCCAAGCTTTTCCTTTCTACAAAGAGAGGGCTTAAGGTCAGAATCTTTCTACTCAAGGCATCTGCTACCACATTGCCCTTGCCAGGGGTATTAGAAATCTCAAAATCATACGAGGCAAGAAACTCCATCCACCTTTGTTGTCTTAAGTTCAGATCCTTCTGTGAGAAAAGGTACTTTAATGATTTATGGTCAGTAAACAATTCAAACCTTTCTCCTAGTAGGTAATGACGCCATGATTTAAGAGCGAAAACATTGGTAGCTAGATCCAAATCATGCGTTGGGTAGTTCTTCTCATGTACCCTCAACTGCCTTCCCCCATAACAAACAACCTTTCCTTCTTGCATCAGGACAGCGCCCAATCCAGTACCGCATGCATCTATGTATACGATAAACATTTTGCTCCCATTAGGCAATGTCAGAACTGGGGCTATTGTTAGAGCCCTTTTCAAACGTTGGAGAGCAACATCGCAATCCAAATCCCAAGTGAAAGTTAGGTTCTTCTTTGTCAACCTTGTAAGTGGAGCTGAGATTTTCGCAAAGTCTTTAATGAACTTTCGGTAAAAGCTTGCTAGCCAGAGAAAGCTTCGGACTTCGGTTGCATTTCGTTGAACCTTCCAATCTTGCACCGCAACTACTTTTGCGGGGTCCATAGCTATCCCCTCTTTGGACACCACATGTCGAAGGAATCTTACTTCTTCTCTCCAGAAATGGCATTTGGAGAATTTGGCTTTTAGCTGAGGAGTATCCATGACTTCCCTTAAATGCAGAGCATGCTCTTCCTCACTCTTCGAGAAAATCAAAATGTCGTCCACGAAGACCACCACAAACTTACTAAGGAATTCCCTGAACACCCTGCTCATCAAGTCAACGAAATAAGCGGGTGCGTTTGTCAAGCCGAAAGGCATGACAAGCCATTCGAAGAAACCATCCGGGGTTCTAAACGCGGTCTTATCAATGCTGTCTTCAGCCACATTTAGCTGATGAAACCCGGTAGCCAGATCTAGTTGGGAGAAAACTGATGCACCTACAAGCTTATCGAACAAGCCATCTATTCTTGGAAGTGGGTGCCTATTTTTCTTGGTTAGCTTGTTTAGCTCCCTATAATCAACGCATATGCGAAATGAACCATCTGCTTTGGTTGCAAATACTACTAGAGCACCCCATTCAGAAATACTCCGCCTTATAAACCCCTTTTCTAGCAGCTTTTTAACTTGCTTGCTGAGCTCTCTCCTCTCCCTAGGAGCCATGTGTCTAACGGGTAGAGCTATGGGTTTAGGATTATCAACAAGGTATATGCAGAAGTCTATCTCCCGCTTCGGACATAAGCCCTTTACCTATTCAAATACATCCGAGTATTCACGGACTACTCTAATAGACTGCAAATTATCAACAGACGCATCAAGAGATTCTAGGTAGCTAAGCATAACAGAGTTCATGGGATTACAAGAGATTTCGAGAGCGTTACCAAGGCGAGTCATGAGTCTAACCACTCTCTTTTCACATCGAGGACGACACCATTACAGGATAACCTATCCATGCCTAGAATCAACCCATAGCCCGTGAAGCCCAAAACATAGGTATTACATCTAAACCCAACGCTTAGTAAAGAAATTTTCAAATCCAAACAAATCATTGATAAATAAACCAAACCCCCAATTGGATTTGAAACAACCAAGGGATCCTCTACTATATTGGTGTCTATGTGCAGAGATTCAATTAAAGCAGTAAATATAAAAGAGTGTGATGAGCCAGAATCAAAGAGTGTACGAACATGATGATCAAAAAGATAAACTAAACTCTCAACAGAAATATTTCTACCTCGTTCTTGTGGAGGTGCTATGGGAGCGTGAACCTGCCCTCTAGAAGTAGATCCAGCCCTCTGCCCTTGCCCTTTCTTTCATGGACAGTCCTTAGCCATGTGTCCTGTCTCGCCACACTGAAAACAACCACCCATCTTCCTCTTCTTCTTTCTGCAGTCCTTAATCAGGTGTCCAGAAGTGCCACAAAAATTACACTTCCTCTTGTGACAGGGTTTGTTGTTCTTCCCACCTTTCTTGGAATCCGTCTTCTTGTTTTGTGATCCTTCCACTTTCTTATCTTGAGGTACTTCCACCTTTGTCTCTTTATTGCCATCCTTATCTTCTTAATGTAAGAAATGCCATGTCCACCGTTCTGTCATAAGTTGCATCCATAGGTATATGGGACATAGCTACGGTGTTCAGTAGCTCATTCAACCCTTTAATAAAATGGAGAGCCTTCTTATGTGGAGTGTTTACTAACTCCAGTCCGAACCTAGCTAGCTGGTTGAATTGGTTAACGTATTCCTTGACCTATATACTTCCCTGTTTGAGAGCTAAGAACTTCTCCATCTGTAGGCTTCGTTCAGCTTGTGAGAGAAATTTCATTTCAAACCTCATTCTGAAATCCACCCAAGTTTCAATTGGCCTTTCAGCATTGGTAACTTCCCACCAATAAGAGGCTTTGTCCTTAAGCAACCATACGGCTAACTGTATCTTCTGCCTATCGTCCACTTCGAAGATAACAAACAAATCCTTGGTTTCTTTGAGCCAATTCCTTGCTTCCACGAATGATTCATTTCCATTAAAGTTCTTTCCACCCATGGATCGAAAGTCTCTACATTTCTTTAAGAAAGCATTTGCACGCGGAGGAGGAGGAGGAACGGCTGCAGCTGGGGGAGGAGGAACGTCTGCTAGGCCTGCAACATTAGCCCTAGCCTCTAGGTACCTTCTGAACCAGCCAGGTACCGGTACGCCCTCTGGAAAGTTAAGATCCGCAGACATGCTGAAACGAAAAAGGAAAGATTCAAAACTTAGGATAGAAAGATAGTGCATATGGCTTTGGGGATTATGCCTTTTAAAACATTTTTTCTTGAAAAATGCTTATTTAAACTTCTTTCTGAAAATTAGTTTTCAAAAACTTTTATCTGATTTGGTAAACCTTTACTCTGATACCAAGTGAAACACCCCACCTCCGTTAAGGTCACTCACAAAGAGAATGCCTTAACTTTGGTGGAGCGCTATAGGTAAAAGATACAGATAATTTACAAGACAGACATATAAGCAGCGGAAAAAAACTAAATTTATTTCATAAGCACGTGGTTCAGTCAAAACATTGCAACAAACTGTCTTAAGCCAACTTCCAAATTATTACAACAAAATCTATGTCTTGATTAAAACATAAAGAAGCATAAAACGATAATAAAATAGCATATTGCCCAAGAAAGGAGAGTCCAAGCAATACATCTACTCTCTTCAAGCTTGCAAAAGGTCTGACTAAGCAGAAGTATTCCCTCCCTGCGGACCTGGGGGGAGGGGGAAACGAAAGAAAAGAAGACGAAAAAAATGGGTCAGACATATGTCTGGTTAGTCCAGTGATTTTTCGGTACGTGAACAAGAAAAAGGATCATGACGGGAATAAACTGAAAATAGGACAATACCAGAATAACAAGATAACATAAACCAGAATAAGGCAGTTTAAACTGAATGTACTATCGCACTCATTTCTATTTCTCTGAACCTACTAACTATTGTTCAGCCAGCCTCACATGTTCATAACAAAGTGATCCTCTATATCGATCAGCTTTTACTCATATATGTTTACTACTTATGTCATTCGGCCCCTACATGACTGTAGATACCTGTGCTGGTCCCACCATGGGTTGTATCAAATCCTATTGTGGCAACACGACACAATTCAAGATGCACAGTGTATAACTACTGATGTCTAGTGCCTGCTTTTTTCCCACTCCGGAATACGTGCATGCCCATACTCCGTCGGAACCTCACTGACGCACCACCCGCCGTTGTTTTGACCGCTTATAATCAGCCCAGTAATCGTGCCCCACTCTACCTAGTTCAGGGTACCATGATACATCTATGTGGGTTACTGCTGAAATGGGTCCCTATTACTAGGATTTCCTAATCAACATGTTAAAATGGTTAAGTGTTCTCAAATTAACCTAACCCCACCCATCATTTTAGTTAACATGTTGTATTGGTTAAGGGTTACACTACAACAAAATGACCTTATTACAACGGTGGAACACCGTTGTAATATACATTTTACAACGGTGGGCAAACCGTCGTGTATTAAGAAGTTGTAATAGACTAATATCTTTTACAACTTTTTTGCACTGTTGCAACACCGTTGTAATATGTATATTTTACAACTTTTTTCCACCGTTGTAATAAACTTTATTACAACAGTTATGCACCGTTGTGATAGACTTTTGGGTTTTAAAAAAAATAAATTTTGCAAAAGCAACAAAAGCTGAATAAACAGAAAACAAATTGATATAAATTCAAAGCAACGGATCCATTCATACAAAAAAGATTACAACTTTATATTCAAAATACAAAAACTGAATCATACATCATCACGGTAATATATCAATTCTTCATTACATTACAAATAATGATTACAAGATTTAGAAGCAGGAACTGTTGAGGCATTAGGTCGAACAGGTTATGTGCTTTCATAAAGATGCCAAAATATATATCCATTTCTTCAGCTGAACAAGTGAAGTCCTTCTCCAACCATGTTCCTGCAAATGAAGTTCTGTAAATAATGAACAAACTCATATTTAATCACCCTACTGTAAATTAAAAACCTGACATATTCAATTTTTTTCATTTTGCAATTTTGCAATATAATCGGCAATTGGTGCCAATTAAAAACTGACATATTCAATTTTTTTCATTTTGCAATTTTGCAAATTGCTGCCAATTGTAATTGGCAATAAAAAATAGAATTTGAGTTTCCACTTCCCAACAATCAACATAATCCGTTTTGGCACAACATAATCCTCCTCTGCCAACTATGCAATTAGGCAATTTGCAGCATAAATCAACCCAATTCATTCGCTATTTTTCCAGCATAATTAAAATTGCAAAATGGAAATCAAATTGAACTTACAAATTAATGGCTTCGCATTTTGCTCAGCGCTGTCCCTTGTCGCGCTGAAGCGGTGCCTGTCGTCGTCAGTCCCCTCATGTCGTTGCCGAGTTGGTGTCGCCTCCACAATAAAGCTGCTTCTATTTCAGAAAAAAGTTAATAATTAGTATCACAAGATTAACATAAAACTCAGAATTTGATTAATAAGATCAACAAAATCTTCAAAAGCTGAATTAGTTTCGGAGTTAAAAAAAAGGCTACGCAATCTAACCGAAGTGGGAAGTCTAATACCTTGAGGAAGACGCCACCGTGAGGAAGGAGAATTTGGGCAGATCGATTTGGATTTAGGGTTAAGAGACGCCAGATGGAATAAGATCAACTTGTTATCCTTAAACCTTCCTTCGAATTTAGTACGAAATTACTGAATTTGGGAAGAAAAAGAAGAACGTGAGATGGAGAAAGAAAGAGAATAGGCGGCGTGGTTCAGAAGATGAGGGTTTATGCTCATCGGGAATAAAAACTGTGTTGGGAAATTAAAGGGCCTACGAGCCCAAAAAAATGATTTTGGAGCCAAAATTTCGCAGTGGAGCCAAAATGAAATTTGACTTATGCGTTGGAAGCCCTTGTTACCTGTGACGGTTGCGATCTAACATAGTGGAGCCAAAATGAAATTTGACTTATGCGTTGGAAGCCAAAATGAAACTTGTTTATTATTATTGGAAGAAAAACACAGTTGTTAAAAAATATATTCACTTATTAAGTACTTAATTGTAATTATTTGATATTAAAAATTAAATAGATTTGTTTTTTATTATGTGTAAAATGGATATTAACACCGGTTTTATTACTGTTATTGCTAACTATTTTCTTCTTATAATTGTTATTATTATTTACTACTGATTTTTAACTTATAATTGTTACTTAATTAACGATTGTTGTTAAATTTTGAGTAAGATTCAAATTCAACAGTACACAAAATATACGGGGTCGAACCCCGTTAGCGGGGGCGTTGCCCCCGCACCCCCATCTTGGGGGGTTGCCACCCCCCCTGGACCCCCCCTTCGTAGGGATCATATTTGACAAAAAAATTTGGAAAAACTTTCAACAACGATTACTTATTAAAAAATATTATATACTAAATATTAATTACTACTAATAGTCATGATTAATTATAAATTAAATATTTATTAATTGTTATTTACTTATTGATCATTAATTAATTGATTATTAACCGCTCATTAGTTATTACTTACTAATTAATTACTAGTACTTAATAATGAAGTAGTTATAAATTAATTATTTTTAATTAAATATTTAATATTTATATATTGATTATTATTAAATAATTACTAATTGGTTGTTAATTAATAATTATTAGTAGGAATTATTTATTTATTGATGTATTTTTAATCAAATATTAAATATGTATTTATTGATTATTAATTAATAATTACTAATTGGTTGTCAATTACTAATTATTAGCATGAATTATTTATTTATTGAAGTATTTTTAATTAAATATTTAATATTAATGTATAGGTTATTAATTAATAATTACTAATTAGTTGTAAATATTAATTATTAAAAATTATTTAATGAAAATAATTAATATTAAAATATAGTCATATTACATTTAATGAAAATAATTACTAACACAGTTGTTAAAAATAAATTTATTACAACTTTTTTGGAAAAAAGTTGTAAAAAACATTTATTACAACGGTGCTTTAACCACCGTTGTAAAATTAAAGTTGTAATATGGTGTTTTTGTTGTAGTTACAACGGTGTTTATACCACCATTGTAAAAAACCATTTATTACAACGGTGCTTTAACCACCGTTGTAAAAACCCATTTATTACAACGGTGCGTTTACCACCGTTGTAAAATTAAAGTTGTAATATGGTGTTTTTGTTGTAGTATACCTTAATTAACTTAACCCTACCATTCCTGTCTTAGCTTTAATTCATTCATTAAAGCATCAACCACTCACATTAGACATGTATTGTTGGGGTCACTGGATGTGTCGGTCGGTTCCGGGCAGTTTTACACCGCAACTCAGTCTAACCTCGGGTTCTTTTGGGCTTAATGCGCTAACCTCTCACATTAGATCTGTATTGTTACGGTTGCTGGATTTGCCGGGCAGTTCCAGGCAGTCTTATACCGTAATTCAATCTAACCTCGGGTTAGGCATATTTGTCTTTTACTTAATTTACATATTTATCCTTCATGTTTATATGTAAATTATCAATCAGTTGTTGTCATTCAAGTCATGACCCAAGTATTCCCTAATTCATGTTCATAATTTTTAGGTATATAAATTATACCATTCATGCTACCAAACTATGCCAATAATATGTAAATTTATAATTTTCCCAACATTACCCCTGTATTACGTTCGCATAAATCACATAGAATGTTAGGCTTCGCAATTTAGCCTAACTTGTAAACAAAAGGGGAAAAGGAAGGAATATGTAACGTTCCAACAAGCATAATATGGATCCAACTAAACATATGTCATATGAATTTGGCATAGAACAATATATATTAAATTATGAACTTGCAATTTAGATCTATTCAACATGAATCATAAGTATATAAATAAGAGTTTACATAGAACTACACAAACTTAATTAGGCATGTAGATGTGAACTTTCATTTGGGTTGAATCAAGTTAACATAGATCTAACATAGAGGCATGCGGATCTAAACATATAGGCATATATGACATGACTTAGCCTATAAACTTGCATGTAATGTAACATGATAGAATCACCAAACTTATACAACATAATAGTTTCATTCCCTAATTACTATATAACATAATTGATTCATTTACCAAATTCTGCACAACATGATAGGTTCAATAAATGCAACAATCTCACAGGCATATATGATAGAATTTTCACAAGCATAGAGATGAATCAGCATCACTATTATCATACAACTAGGCGCAGTTCTAATTTTCACTTTATTACAAATCGTGTCATTAATTTGTTCACATCTAAAAGATAACTAAACTTACAAACAAAAGAACAGTCTTGTTTTCTACGATCTGTATTCTGAAACTGAATAGCTATCCCTTGAAGTAGACTATCGGTTCTCTAATTTTAGATTTGATTCGATTCGTAGCTTCTAACTTGCTTTCTAATTGGAGAAGAATGGCTGCTACGCTAGGTTGACCATGGACAACATGACGGCTCTTGGAATGAATTTTTGTGTGGTTTAGGGTTGAGGGCATTAGTTGTTCATATAGAAGTTTAAACTAATGTAAGCCATTAGATCAACCTTGGAGCAATCAGGACCATCCAAACAAGATAGAGTTATCCAGAAACAACCACCTATGCCCTTGTGACTCAGCAACTGGTCAGAGTTCGTCACTGTTTGGATATGAATGCAGGAGTCGACCCCTACAGGGGTCCCCTATGGGGGGTCAACACCTATGTCCACTCCCCCCTGAGGGGGGTTGACCCCTGAGCAGGAATTTTCCCACTCAGCCTATTCTGCTTGAATTTCGAATTTTGAACTTGGTTTGGGATATTTAATTATTATTTATATATTTATATTTAACATGAAATCTTCTGGACCTCATAACTTCTTCATATGGAGTCCGATTCACGCAAACTCGGACTCTATCTCAAGCAAAATTTCGAGACGAACGCTATGGCGCAACCTGTTTCCCTTAATTATCACTTTTAAAATTAAGTATTCTTTAATTTGTTACCTTAATAAACACAGAAAATTTAGGGTGTTACAACGGGTATATCATTTCAACTCGTAATCCCAAATTTATCAAAAATCATTCATGTCGATCATTTCAACCCATAACGATTTTTCCCTAATCTAATGTCCGTTCGGGTATATATTATTTCAACCCTTAGTGATTTTATAAACTAAGGAAATCAACAAATATCAATCAACATTCACACAACATCAGTCACAACATAAATATCATCAGTGCACCTACGTGCCATATGAATATCATCATGTATATATGAAATGTGTATACATATCAAATAAAATAATTTCTATCAACAATCCTATACATTTCATAACAATTCATTTTGCTAAATTTAACATTTATGAATAATTTAAGTCAGGTGTGAGATAAACTCACCTTTCATGGCATAGAAACGGAGACTGCAAACAGATTGACACAGAGTTGAAACGACGACTTCCAGGCATGACTTCGGATGGATTAGAACTTGAGAACCACTCAATAATAATTTATTTTTATGAGAGGAGGCTAGGTAATTTCTCGACGAATCGGTACGGCTATCGGATTTTGTGGCGGGTTTCGGAACTCAACACCAAACTTGACACAAAATAAACACAGCAAAATTTTCAAAATAATATATAAATAAATATTTATATATATACACACACGCAAAAAAACTATTATATATATATAATTTAAAATCATCCTGATGCTAAACACACACAACGAAACCGTACATGTTATATAAAATTTATGAACATATCGAAAACTATATATTTTGGAAAGTATACATGTATACATATTTTAAAATCAACTTACACACAACAACACTCGCACACAGACAGTAGCACGCCAACACGAACTAACATAACCCAAAATATATACGCACACCAAAACTAATAACATAACCACATAAACTGATAAAATATATACACCTATTGTAAAATTAATCCATACCAAAATTAAATTGGAACTTGAACACACAGATAACACACGCACATATAATATACATAACTCCCATGCAGGCGGTCATCGTGAGCTTGGGCTTGGCTTTCAGGTCAGCAGCTTGGCAAATGGGTTCACGGTAGGTGGAGGGCTTCAGGTGCTATGGCTCAGTTCCAGGACAGTGGGGAGTTCAGTGGGTTCAGCTGTTGGAAAGGATTCATGGTGGAGGGAGTGGCAAGAGGTAATGTTTTGGCAGCTCATTATTCGGACTCGGATTAAGGAGGAGGGATAGCAGACTTATGTGGCTTCATGCAGTTGGACAAGGGAACCGGAGGGCTGCAGGTTTGGGCGAGGAGGCCTAGCCGGTCGGATTTTTCTCAGATGACGTGTGTGGTTTGTTTCATGTGGGTGACGGTCCGGCAGCAGGTCAGCGGGGCGGAGATGGCGAGTTGGAGAATGGATTCGAGTATGGTGGTGCGATCTCGGTTTTGAGAGGAAAGTGACTAAAAGTTGGGTCTGGCAATTGTGAAAAGGAGCAGCTTTGTAATTAGCATGAAGAAGATAAGTAATCTTTTTTTCTTTTTTTTTATACATAGAAGTTTCGATTTCTACAATTGAAGAAGTAGACAAGAATGAGAAGGTATCGTATAAAGAGAGGTATATTTAAAGCTGAAACTGGAAACGTTGAAATGGCATCAATTGAAAACGTTCTCCTGAAAACAAGGCTATCCCTTCGTTCCACTCAAGGGACTGGTTCAAGAGTTTAAAAATTCAAATATACACGTATTCAGATATTATTCATTTTCAATACATTATGTAAGCTAACCGTTCAAAACAAATTTTGGAAACATACAAAGCCTAGGCAAAAGAACTGACGCTCGGGAAAACAAACGTTTGAAAAAAAGCAATAAAAAAAACATAAAAAAAAGCATCAGAATTCAAACATAAAAATTAAAATGTCATGGGATAATACGTTTGGTTTAAAAAGGGATGGCAAATGGTTAAAATGGCAAAAGGACGTGCATGGATACACTTTGAACTATATTATCCTATACTAAACTTTGAAGGAAAATCAGGGGACAAATTGCATGGAAATATCAATGCATGGACTTGCATGCATAGGTTTGTAAATTTAAAGTGACACATGGAAACAAAATGAACAATGCACGTGAAAGAGGCTATGCAGCGGTAGGATCGTATAGAATGGAGTATAAGTAGAATACTAAAGTAGCAGTAGTAAGCAGTAAATCACACAGTCGATTTATACTGGTTCGGACCACTGTCCTACGTCCAGTCCCAGACTCACTTCTGGAATTTCACTAACACTAAAACCCTCACTTCACCCGGAGGAATAGGTTCACAATTACCCGAACCACTGAACGGGATTTCTTGCCTCAACCACTGAAGAGGTCTTCACTAATACAGAATAATTGTTGACTCTTTTGTGTTCTTGATAACACGGATTGTCGAATGTTAAGTACACCCTTCCTATAGCCTTTCCTTGATGATAATCGTGAAGTATGTGAAGGATTATGGAAGTTTAAAAGTCTCGAGTATGAAAATAGATCACTTTAGAATTTAGAGAGCTTTTGTATAAGATAGAGAGAATTAGAATGAAAATCGGTTGTTGGAATAGTTAATCTTCCCTCTATTTATAGTATGTAGAAAGATGCATCTAATCATGAAAAGTTTTGCTCAAGAGTTATAAAGTAATGGATGTATCTTTTTGTAGAAGTCGCATCCTTTCAGAATCAGACGTCTGAAAATAAAATTCAGATGTCTGTTTATTTTAAAAATCAAATCAGCAAGGAAATAGTGTATTTCGGGGGCATTTCAGACGTCTGAAATATATCAACCAGACGTCTGAATATTGTATTTAAAAACATTCTATTTCAGCAAACAGACGTCTGAAAATTTCAGACCAGACGTCTGTCTTTTGTTATCAGACTATTCCTTGCTATATACATATAAAATGTGTGTGTGTGATCATCAAGGAAGACTTTAACATTAATATCTAAGACTAACAGACTCTTACAACATATTTAATCTTCAATTGTAGCTCTTGAATCTGTTGTTAAGTATCTTCCTGCAAGACAAAGTTAGTCGATAATAATATATATGTACATGTATAGTTGTCATAATCAAAACGCCATATAGCGAGATCCAACATTCTCCCCCTTTTTGATAATGACAACTGTATATGTAACTCCCCCTGTCAATATGTCAATATGCATATATTATCATATATTTCTCTTTTTGATATTATCATATATTTCTCTTTTTGATATCCATGTACTTGCAGGTTAGCGTAGAGGTTCTTTGGTATAATTGTATAGTTGTTGTCATCAAAATCCAACAATAGAGTTTCTAACATTCTCCCCCTTTTTGATGATGACAACTATACAATTTAAAAATATATTCTTTCTATAACTTCTTCCTCTTATAATATCTTCCTCTATCAATATACACCTGAATTTCTCCCCCTTTGTCATTATAAAAAAGAATGAGGAAATGTAATAAATATCGTTGTCTTCTCTTAATTTTCTTCCCTTGAATGTGTGATATATGAAAATTTCTCCCCCTGAGTATGTGATTATTATATTTCCAGATTCCCTGATTTAACTTTAAGCTCAGTTTTTAAAGATATTAGAGATACTGAAATACCCTCCTTTTTGTTGTGGTGTACCTGCAACAAATATTATATATATACTTTGGTACCCACTTTCTCTGTTAGGGTCCAGGGGTTAGAGAGAAGGTAACCATACCCAAGAGGGTGTAATGGAACCTTTAAAAATAAAAATTTCATTATTAACTACTGAATTAAAATAATCATCTATATATCTTTCTCTGTTTTTCCAATTTATGGGAACCCAAATACTTAGATAATTTCTATTAATATTTCCTTTTGTACTTCTATTATAAATGTTTCTAGTCATAGAAGCATTTGAATTTCTATAGAAATTTGATCTTCGAGTTACACGTGCTTTAGTACTAGCAGTTAAACTTTTGTTATACATGAAAGCATATCTAGTACTAGTTCTATGATTAGTTTTATTATACCCTAAGCCACTTTTATCGTTTAAAGGTCTAGAGCAAGATAAAATATCATTTAAATCATTTTGACCTTTATTAAATTTTGCGAACTTATTTGTACATTTTTCAAATTTAATTCCAAAGTCGCGATTGAGATTTTCAAAAGAAGTCTTGCATTCTTTTAAACCAATTTTCTTATTTAATTCAGAATTCTCCCTTTTTAAAGTACTATTCTCATTTTCGAGACGACAAATTTGAGATTCTGAATTAACTAAAGAAGAGTGTAATTTTTCAAAATTTTCTTTCGAATCAGACATTTCATTTTGCAAAATATTATTATTAACCTTTGAAAACTCATATTCTTTAGATAATTTTAAATTCTTTTCAGTTAAAGCACCATTCTCTTTTTCAAGAGACGAAACTAAAGAATTATAATTATTTAAAGAATCTTCTAATGATTCATTTCTATTTTTCAAGAGATCGATTTCCTTTAAAAGAACATTGTTTTTATCTTCTAGTCGCTCATTTTCTTTTTGAAGGAAATCATTTTGAAAAACAAGCTCTTCTAAGGTATTTTCAAAACATTTGGCTTGTTTGACTAAAAAATTGTTTTCTTCTTTTAATTTGGAATTTTCTTGCTCACAATCTTTAGACTTGGCTAAATAATTGCATTAAGTTTACCCAAACTTTTAAAATCTTTTAATAATTTTTCGTGGTCTAATAAAAGATCTTTATATAATGAATCCTCACATACCGATTGTGATCTCACTTTAGCCATTAAACATTTGCTCTCTTGCTCCGTCGCTTCTGCTTTGTTGTTCTTCCACTTTCTAATGCCTTTACTAGATTTCTTTATTGCCATTTATTCTAGGATGTTGTTACGATCTCTAGAATACCAAGCTCTGATACCAATTGAAAGAGGCTATGCAGCGGTAGGATCGTATAGAATGGAGTATAAGTAGAATACTAAAGTAGGAGTAGTAAGCTGTAAATCACACAGTCGATTTATACTGGTTCGGACCACTGTCCTACGTCCAGTCCCAGACTCACTTCTGGAATTTCACTAACGCTAAAACCCTCACTTCACCCGGAGGAATAGGTTCACAATTACCCGAACCACTGAACGGGATTTCTTGCCTCAACCACTGAAGAGGTCTTCACTAATACAGAATAATTGTTGACTCTTTTGTGTTCTTGATAACACGGATTGTCGAATGTTAAGTACACCCTTCCTATAGCCTTTCCTTGATGATAATCGTGAAGTATGTGAAGGATTATGGAAGTTTAAAAGTCTCGAGTATGAAAATAGATCACTTTAGAATTTAGAGAGCTTTTGTATAAGATAGAGAGAATTAGAATGAAAATCGGTTGTTGGAATAGTTAATCTTCCCTCTATTTATAGTATGTAGAAAGATGCATCTAATCATGAAAAGTTTTGCTCAAGAGTTATAAAGTAAATGGATGTATCTTTTTGTAGAAGTCGCATCCTTTCAGAATCAGACGTCTGAAAATAAAATTCAGATGTCTGTTTATTTTAAAAATCAAATCAGCAAGGAAATAGTGTATTTCGGGGGCATTTCAGACGTCTGAAATATATCAACCAGACGTCTGAATATTGTATTTAAAAACATTCTGTTTCAGCAAACAGACGTCTGAAAATTTCAGACCAGACGTCTGTCTTTTGTTATCAGATTATTCCTTGCTATATACATATAAAATGTGTGTGTGTGATCATCAAGGAAGACTTTAACATTAATATCTAAGACTAACAGACTCTTACAACATATTTAATCTTCAATTGTAGCTCTTGAATCTGTTGTTAAGTATCTTCCTGCAAGACAAAGTTAGTCGATAATAATATATATGTACATGTATAGTTGTCATAATCAAAACGCCATATAGCGAGATCCAACAGCACGGCCTAGCCAAGCTTCGGGAATGAACAAAGAAAATGAAATGCATGCTTTGAAAACCAAATAAACATATATGAATTCCATATATATGTGTCCATATACTAAGGTTTTTCAAAACAAAAAAATAATTGGATGGTTTAATAAAATAAATGGACAGGTTTTGCAGACTCAAAATGAATAGAAAAATATGCAGGACCCGAATAGGAACACATCGAACTCAAATGGCTATGTTTCAATAATGAACTGTGCAAGCCTTTTCACAATTTCAGCATGAACCGAACACCGAAACCGACAAATGAATATATTGCGGAAATCAGCGCGATGAGGCAGACATATATAATTAGCAGTGTTAGGATCTACGATCAAAAACGCGTTATGGACCTCTTTAAACATAAAATACAGATGGGAAAATGGAGGTCAAAACATCCAATTTTCACGAGACGAATTTCGTCGTTTGATTCGTGACAATCAATTGAATATTTTTCATGTTTGTCCAAACTACTTTTGGAGATTTTTAAAATCGCTAAAATTTGAACTGTTATGCACAGCTTTACACTGAAAAATGCGCAACCGATAAACATTCAAATTTTCCATGAAATTTTCACAGCTCTTACGTCTCACTGTACGTATTTCAAATTCTAAATTTCCATTATGAAAAATTATAGAATATTTTCAAAATACAAATTCGATTTAAATTTAAATTTCAATTTAATTCGTTAAAAATAGCGGGTTGTTACATTAATACCCCCTAGAGTGTTTTTGTCCTCGTCTGACGAGTGTTGTACGTGATAGTTATATGAATAGCCGTTTTTATCAAAAATATGATTGTTTGTATTCATCTAATACAATATTTTTCGGATTTGTCTTTGTATAGGACAAGTTATAAACGTAGTTAGCATATACATTTTGTATACTGCTTTATTTCAAACGATTCATAAAATTTCGGTTTAACTTTTCTTTTTATTTACTACGTACATGCATTTGTGTACAATGTAGGAAACAAAAGGGAAATGCTAGAGAAATTTTGTTGAATCGTTTGAGTCGAAGTAATAAACAAAATGTAAATGTTTACTGTGTTTATAATGGGAAATAGGATGCCTGACCATGTAAAAAAGTTATGTTAAAAAAAATGTGCCATATTTGAAAATATTTTTAACTTTATGAAATTGTTATTTGCTTTCAACCATTATATATACATGCATTGTACGACCATGAAACAAGCTTTTTCGAATCTGTATTCTTGAAAATAAATATTAATTTTTGAATTTGTGACTAAATCTCTCAAATATGAAAAATGATAGATTATTTGGTTGATCAGAGGAGTTGGATGTACTAAAGAAGAGGACATAGAGGTTCAACAAAAGAAAATTTTTATAATGGTATAAATGTTTTTGTTGAATTTGCTTTAAGTAATAACGGAAACGATCCAGAAATTCGTTGTATGTGTAGCAAGTGTAGACATTTGAAGTATTTATTACCCGATATTATGAAAGTCATTTGTAGAAAAACGGATTCGTACCTGAGTAGTACTTTTGGGATCATCATGGAGAAGTTGTGGCAAACACTTATGCAGAGTCTTAGGTACAAAGTGTTGTTAACTAAAATGTTAGTACGAGCCGTATTGAAAATATGGTCGAAGATGCACCATGATTAATGTTTCCAATGGTTCCAGTTGACGATGACGATGGAAATGTTGAAGAACCAAATATTGAAGCTAATTTTTTTATGATTTACTAGATGATGCTAAAAAAAACCATTTGTGATGGTTGTAAAAGCGGCACTCAACTGTCAGTAATCGTAGAATACATCGCGATGAAGTCAAAATACAACATTACTGAAGCTGGGTTTATGGCTATTGTACAAGCTGCAAAAAGTCACATGTCACCCGATAATTTAATGTGTGAAAATCACTACAAAATTAAGAAACTTATGTCGGCATTTGGTTAACCTTGTCAGAAAATAGATACATGTGTAAATGGATGCATGTTATTTTGGAAAGATGACGTAAGCCTTAGAAATAGTAAAATATGTAATCATGAAAGATATAAACCGAGAAAGAAGAAGGGAAAGGAAATTCCGTACAAACGTATGCATTACTTACCCATTACTCCAAGGCTTCAAAAATTATATGCATCTTCTGTAAGTGCATCTCATATGAGATGGCATAATGTTGGGTCGGAGGAATAAGGTACATTGACTTGTCTAGCCGATGGGGAAGCATGGAAGCATTTCGATAAAACTTATCCCAATTTTGCAGCGAAGAGTCGTAATGTCAGACTAGGACTATGTACAGATTCTTTTTCATCATTTCCTCAATTTGGTGCTAAATATTCATCATGGACCATTACCAGCACACCTTATAATTTACCTTCATGAATGTGTATGAAAACGTAATATATGTTTCTTACTGCTGTTGTTCCTGGCCCCGACGATCTGACACAAGGAATTGATGTTTATTTACAACCGCTGATTAATGAATTAAAAACACTGTGGAAAGAAGAAGTAGAAACATACAATGTTTCAAAAAAAGAAAAATTTCGTATGTTTGCTTATTTATTGTGGACTATAAGTGATTTTCCTGCCTACGCAATGCTTTCAGGATGGAATATTGCTGGTCGTTTAGCATGTCCATATTGCATGAAAGAAACACGAGCATTTCCTTTACCGCATGGTAAGAAAATTTTATGGTTTGACTGTCATCGTTGTTTCCTCGATGTAAATCATCCTTTCAGAGGAGACAATATTTTTTTTTAGTTAATACAGTAGAAACCAGACAATCACCAACGATATGGTCAAGCGTTGACATATATGAAGTGGTTAAAAGTTATCCAAAGATATATGAAACTGCAGCTCAAACAGAAATTGAAGGCAAATCGACTGTTCACAACAGGTACAAACAGCCTATTTTTTGGGAGTTGTCGTATTGGAAACATCTTCTGCTTCATCGTAATATTGATGTGATGCACAATGAGAAATTTTTATTTGGAAATATCTTTAACATAATTTTGAATGTCAAAGGGAGGACCAAAGATGATTTGAAATCAAGACGCGATATAGAAGAACTATGCAAAAGTTCCAACCTTCATTTGAAACCAATTGACAGTAAAAAAAACAACGCATGTTATGAATTAGATAATAATGAAGTTAAAGTTGTGTTAAAATCGGTTGAAAGGTTAATATTTCCTGATGGGATTTCATCGAACCTTCGTAGATGTGGTGACTTTAAAAATGGTAAATTGAGCAGAATGAAAAGTCACGACTGTCACATTACGAGGGAGCATTTATTTCTCGTTATGCTCAAAGAACTACTACCGTTAAATGTTTAGAAGGTAGTAACAGAGCTTCATATGTTACACAAAGATCTTTGTCATTCGACTTCTTTAAAAGTGCAATATTTACGTAAACTTGAAGTAGATATTCCTATATTGCTCTGTAAATTAGGAAAATATTTCAACCAGGTTTTTTTTATGTAATGGAGAATTTACCTGTTCACCTCCCAACTGAAGAACGACTTCGAGGTTCTGTCCAATATGGATGGATGTATCTATTTGAGAGGTATATATAAACGTGTTACCTATTAATTCAATTGCACTTAAAATATGAAATAATGTAGATTAATTTTTCATAGATTTTTGAATCATCTGAAGAAAAAAATGAGACATAAAGCACGAGTTAAAGGTTCAATATGCAAATCTTACATCAAAGAAGAAGTATCATTCTTTTTCTCTCATTATTTAAGTAATCATGTAAATATATCATTTGAAAATGTTCCCCATAATGACGAAGGCGACGAACAAGAATCATCTCAAACAGTGTTATCTATTTTTAGACAACATGATATACCTTCTGGGAAATGTGTAGACATATGGCTAAACGATCAAGATCTTCACATAGTACACACTTATATTCTCCTAAATTGTGCAGAAGTTGCACGTTTGTTAGGTAATCTGAAATACCAATTGGTGCTTTATTCATTTCTATAGTGCTTGCGTGTGTATAATCAAATGCAATATTTTATTTATATATATAGTGTTTGTGATGTGAACACCCAAATAGAGATCTCAGCAAAACAAATTGCCTGGTTTACAAATTACGTTTACGAACCTAGAAATTGTGTTGTTGATGAAGGGTTGAAACATCTTGCAATGGACCAAAAAGAGTGGTCAAGACATATCCAATATACTTTGTTAATGGATATAAATTTAACACCAAAGAACACGGTGCTAAGAAACTAACGAATAATAAAGATGGATTTGTTAAAGGTAGTGACGATCCATAAAATCACATAAATGATTTTTATGACGTTTTAACGTAAATTTTGCAACTGACATATTTCTCACGACCCGCAGAGGAGGTGTTTCTATTTAAGTGCAATTGGTTTAGCAATGTTCCTAGAATTAATGTGCACAAGAATTATAATCTGGTTGAAATAAAGCATACATCGCATTATCACAAGTATGATCCTTTTGTACTAGCCAAACAAGCATATCAAGTTTATTACACTCTTTATTCATCTCTAAAAGGAGATAAAGCAGATTGGTCAACAGTTTTTATAACAGAGGCCATATTTACGTTCACTAGGAAGAATATTCCAAACGAAGAAGCCTATCAGGCAGATTTCGAGCAGAACAATGAAATAATAATTGAAGACGAGCATACAGATTTTGGACCTCTTATCGATGAATCAAATGTTTTGGTAGAAGTGTTCCAGAGTGCGGAGGAAGATATCATAGAATCGAAGACTGATTCTGAATCAGAAGACGATGATGAGTGATGTTGATGATGAGTATTATCTTTATAATTGTAATGTAATTATGGAGTATACGACGTATATTTTGCAATTCATGTAACTCTATTAAATTTTTGAATATTATGATCATTATTTACATCATTTATGTCATATGCAGTTTTTCTTATTTATTTACCTAAAAACTACAATGTAATAAGTTACCCCTTGGAATATGAAACCCAATATAGTACAGGTATAAACAAATTCATTTTCTTTTATGTCATTTATTTAGCAACTTATATCGTTTTCTTAAGTTAACTATGAAATAAATTTCAATATCATGTTATTGCTGTTTTTCAAAATGATTTTATGTGACAGGTATGTCATCGAGAGGGAATTCTTCATGCGGTGATTTTGGTTCGTCGCAGCACTCTCATCGTCCCGTTGTCTCCTTAGTGCCTACAAAACAAGGTAAAAAATAAACTTTATTTAGCATGTTATTTTTTTTACCAACTATACACTTATGTATATCATATTTAACACAAGCGTTTTGACCTACAACCTTCGAAGGTTATTTTAGATGTATTGAGAGCATCGGCATGTTGGCCGAAGTGGGATCAGATCCCACCTCACATTATAGAGTGCATTTGGCAGAATGTCCTTATAAGTATTTCTTATATATATTTTTCCGTTTTAATTTTTTTAATGTCGGATATACTGTACATATTTTATTGCTAATGTTTGTTTAATGTGAAATATAGGCTGAGGTGGATACACAAACTCATGACGTACAGCTGGCTCAGACCTATTGGATGAAGAGAATGAGAAAGAACTATAAGGATGGCGTATCAACATTAAAGAAAAACATGAAAATGTCTAGTTGGATGGAAGTATCTGTGTGGGATGGATTTCTTAGATATTGGGAGACTGCTAAGGCGAAGGCAATTGTACTAATTTTTTTAAAATATCAAAAATATTTGGCCGATAAGTAATGTATCAAATTTTGAATTTACAGGTAGAGTCGGAAACAAACTCTGCAAATAGGAATGCAAATCCAGTCACTCATCGAGGAGGATCTAAGCCATTTTAGCAGTATCAGCAGTAGTTGGTAAATTTTATAAATGCAACTTATAAAAAATTAATATATTATATAAATTTGAATGTGTAATAATTGTATGTAATAATCAAATTCAGGAGGCTGAGGGGCTGGGTCCAGTCTTATATATGAACGTGTTCACTCGTACACATGCCATCGAGCATGTCGATCTAGATGGCACCGTCTCATATACATGACACGATAACAAATCTAGGAAGAGCCATGTAAGATTTCATTTTATGTAGAAGTGTTTGTAGTAATTGTTAAATTATAATAAAATAAGATATCATGATATTGATTTTATCTACATTATTATTTGGCCTTACAGGACAAGTTTATGGAGCAACGCCATAAGCGTCTATTTGAGACTGGACAAGAGCAACTCACGACAGATGAGGATGACATTATACTCCAGTCAGTGAAGGATACAGCGATGCGGAACAGGCGTTATGGCTTTGGAAATCAAGTGGTAAATGATTTTTCCCTTAATTTAATTTATATTTTAGAAATAAAATAACTTTTACGAGTTATAGGTAATTAATATAATCGCACAAGATTAAAAGATTTTTAAATAATTGTTACAGGCTAGCAGTGAGCAGAGATGGGGCAAGCATTGTAATTGAACTAGCCGAGGCGGGTTGTAGGCAATCAGGTGATGGATGGTTGATGTACTTGATGGAGACAGAAATTGTAATATGATTTTGTATTATGTAACTGTGATTTTTGATATTTTTGAATTGACAAATTTTATGTATTTGTATTTCTAATTGCAATAATGATATTGATGAAACTTATATTTGTTGTAAGATGAAACTTGTACTAGTTGTAATATGCTTTGGTATTGATAACAATAATAGAAATGTGAACTATATTAAGATTACAAAAAACTATTGTTTTACTGCATCTTAGACAACATATAATATCCAACTATATTAGTTGTAAAATAAGAACAACACATTAGACAACACATGACTTATTTCTTATATATCATGTTAGCTAATATCACACAACGGGGTATATCAGTAACAACCCGTATTTTTTTTAGACCAATTTAAAATTTATTTATAATTGATTTTCATCGAAATTAAATATTTTAGATGAATTATTTAGAGAATTAACGATTTAAAATTTATTTAAATCGAAGTTAAAAAGTATAAAATTTTAATTTTAATTAATACGAGCTTGAAACAGCGCAGTAGTTTGAAAATTCGATTTTACACTTTGAGTGAAAGTATAAGATTCAATATAAATCAAAATTTGATAAGACAAGAAACGTTGGAATGTCTTGAATTGTGATTTTTTAACGAGTATATGAAATTGAGGTTTCACTTTATAAATTGTAAGTTATGTCTAATTTAGAATAGTCTCTATAGAAGTTAAATATATTTCTAAAAGGTATTTATGGCCCGTAGAAAAGTCACATTTTGCATACGGATGAATTTGAACTCGAAACCACTTCCGTTGAGTTCAAAAAGTCGTTTTCGTATTCAAAAGCTATAAACTCTGATACCTTTGGAGTTGGAGAAATTTGGTCCTTTTCATTGGATATATGACCAAAATGTCACTTTTTGCATATGGACGAATATGGACTCGAATCCACTTCCATTGAGTTCAAATTGTCGTTTGCGTGCTCAAAAAGTATAAACTTCGATATATTCCGAGCTTCGGAGTTTTAGCACCTGGGTTGGCTCTTGGTTTGGCTAAACCTAGCTCGCCATATAACCCTAAATCAGCCCCTCCTCTTCATTCACTTCATCAAAATTAGAAAAATGGGGATAGGGAGTGGGAAATTAAAATTCCCTAAACCTAGTTAATCCTAGGAGCTCCAATTCTTGTTGAAATCAAGTGCAAATCCAAAGAAAAGCTTTGGTAAGCTACTCTCCATCTTCTTCATCTTATTTCCTCTTCAATTTGTGGTATTTCCTATGACCTAACTTCTAGGAAATTTGTGCATTCATGTTTATATTGAAGATTCATGAATAATATTGGAAGAGAGGTTGTTATAGCTTGTCATTGGATTGATTTCTTGCTTTTAACCATCAAAGGTGAGAGCTTTGTGAGTTATTCATGAACCCACATCTATGTTATAAGTTTTTAGCTTGTAAAAGTGTAGTTTAGAACCCATTTGAGTTTGTATATGCTAGTGAATTGGGTAGGCTAGTGTAATTTAGTCGATTTCACGTGTTCATGTTCCACTGAGTTTAAATTTATGGTTAGAATTGTCCACACAATCCAATTCATATGCTATGAGTTGTTTTTGCGGTATTGTGAAGCTCCATTGTCGCGCCGGCAAGTTCTAAGACTTCACAATTCGCTTGGATCGCATTTGATTGCTTTGGTTAGAGAATTTAGTCGTTTTGGAATTTATAATCAAAAATCATTGCAAATCTCTTGTATGAATGTTTGTGCATGTGAGTTTGGTGTTATGAGCTAACCGGTGAATTTTAGAAGCCACATTTGCATGTACATAACATCATAGGCCTTCAGACCTGAGTGATATCACTTCGAGCTTGTTATCTAGGCAAATTGTGCTCTGGTTCAGGATTCAGATGTCTGACTTACTTCAAATAATTATGAAAAAAGCAGAGCAAATCAGATGTTTGAATTTTAATACAAACATTTGACCAAAAAAAATTCAGATTCAGGCGTCTGAATCTTGTTTTTTTCTATTGACCAGTGGAAACCACGGTCAACAGTTTAGATCCATTTAGGCTTTTTTCGGCCAAGTTTCGGCCCATTTCGACTTCGTTTGTGACTTGTCAGTTTCACTAATTCGCATATTTCAGTAGCCCAATTCTTACAAAATCGTTTTTATAAATCATCAATTAAAGAATGACGGAGTGCAAACCAAGGTGAGAATTCTCTCACTCAAACTATTTTTATAGTTATTATAGTTGTAACTAAATATATATTGATTGCGTGTGATTGCAATATTTGTTTGGTGATTGACGGATGTTACAGTTTTAACGTTATCATAATTAAACTGTGAAAATAGTATATGAGTTCACATGGATCGTGATGTAAACCCCACACGGGTATTGGGACGATAATTTTACACATCGCCCAAGTATGCAAACAATAATCATTGGATACTGACAGAAAACCCCACATGGGTCTGGGGAGGATAATAACTTCACATATCTCCTTTGTGTTTAGTTGTATGTCAATCGATTGATCGACAGACCGTAGTAAGCGTTATTTAATTATTTAATGCTTATACAGTTGTAGATTACACTCTGGATGTGAATTGGATGTTTAATAGTTGTTCATCACTATTTTTGAATTTAGGCGATGTATGGAATCCATATAAATAAAATTATATGGTAATTGATTGAGTCACATTCCAGGTTCAGAATATAAACAAATATTTTGATATTATATTCAGTGAAGAAGCAAAATATGATTTTGATGTCCAATTTTGGATGGACACAAAAGAATGAAATATGAAGCCGAGTTAAGTCAGTAAACGTCATTTTAATTCGAACATAGTTTTCTATTGATTTCATTTATTTTCATAATGAATATCAAGAAATTGGATTTTGGATTTGTCGTGAATGGTGCCTTTAATAACGCTGTTCTTAAACCCAGTGGAGAAAAGAATAAATATTTTAACCAAGATTCAATGAAGTTTTCCAATTAATTTATAAAATTGGAATTAAATGGTCAGTGATTATGGGTTCATTGTGAACGATGTTTTGAATGACATTAGTTCTTAAACCCAATTAACAGTGAAGTTAAGATTTGAAATTAATAAATCTTTACTATAAGATTTAATGGAAATTTTGCAAAGTAAAGTTTTCCAATTTAATAAAATAAATTGGATTTGAATGGAATTCGATTTAGTGATAATCGAGATGAGCCTCTACGAAGGAAGGCCTTTACTATTTATGGAATTTAAAGGGCTTCGCCATTTTTCTGTTTATAGTATTAGTTCGATACAGAAATTTATATCGATTATATACTGTTATGATTTCCGTGAAGATTCCATTTTGATGGAAGATGATTTGGGTTTACCGTAAATTATGTTTCAAGCAATATTGGTTCTTTAACCCAGTCAAAGACATGATTAATTTTCCTAAAGTTGAATAATCATTAAGTAATGATTTTTGAGATTAAAACTAAATGTAATTTTAATGAATCTTTAATTAAATTGGAATGTGAATGAGGTAACTAAGTTTACCTAATTCAAGGAAATGATCAAGAATGGAGTACCACCTGTTTTACTCCATGCGATAGTTAAATCTTTAATTAGACTCGAAACGTGAAATGGTAATTAATTTTACCGATAACACATTGGGTGTTAGATATGGAGTACTACCAGTTTTGCTCCATGGGACGAATAGGTTGAGATTGGGATAATATAATAAATGATTACTTTGGCAAAGTTCACTAATCCCGACTAGTAGATAAACCTTAATTTGGTTTAAGTTGTGAAAAGATAATACAAAATCTTTTGCAATGGTTTTAAAATAAAGATTTAAACAAGTAGTTTAAATGAAATAAATCTGTATAAGATTTATGGGAATAATTCACAATGTAATGAATATTGGAATAAAAGAATATTCTGGATTGGAATGAGGCGTATGATGTGTTTTTATAGCACTTGATTATAAAATACGTTAGTTATTCGGAAAGACCAGGTTTAATCCATTCTGAATAACTAATACGACGACTAAAAGTCGAAGATTTAAAGACAGTGGTTGAAGACCAGAGATCTTCACATCATTTGGATGATTACTAATGTCTTGATTGGGCTGTACACCCAAGACAAGGTAATAACTGGTGATCGTCCATACGTACTTGGAGATCGACCAGATATGCGTGGACCTCTCTCCTGTATTTTACATATGGGACGAGGAATAAGGTGCCTCTGGTTTCTTTCAGACCCAGAACAAACTTGTAAGTGGATTATGTTTGACATTGTACTGTGTGCCATATTCGTTGATCTCTTCTAAATATATATCTGTTTGGTAGCGGGGAATTTGTTCTCTTGCTTAACACCCTTCTCTGAGATGTATGAGCTTAGAGGTTATTTGTTGGCAGTAATCAATGGTATGGTATGGATTGACAATGTGGCATACTAAGATGCAAATGATCAAGGCTTTTTTTGAAAAGCAAAGTCATGTGGATGATGATCAAAGCACAACTTTAAGTAGCATAGGTTTGTGTATAGCATTAATTCGCGAGCCTTACACCCCGATATGAGTCAGAAACGGGATAAGGGACGCAAGGAGTGCATACTTTCTTTCTAGCTAGAAGTGGTGTCATGGTATGGAGCCCGGACATTTTTACTTATGTGGATGACGGAATGAGGCACCTCGGATATAGAGCCAACTAAAAGGCTCGAGTGATAGGTCCGATAGGACCAGGAAACGTATTGTTCAGAAATAACTAATCCACAAACATTAGGTGTGGACCGACCTTGTAGGATCCAAGGGTTGCCTATAGGTGTGATCCTGGGTCATCTTGCTAGATGTGATCTGAATTGGTAAGGAGACCATCCATTGCCTTGACTCATGATGGAAATCCAACTTCCAATACGATATTTTTCGGTTTTACTTGTAAACCTATGTATGGCGACATAATATATGGTACCCATGTCGTCTATGATTGATACATTTATATTTGAAGTTGTTTTTGATACTATGCACTTATAGTAATATCAAAATGATTTGTTTTAAAGCGTATCAAGCATGTTTGGCTATTATAAGGTAAAACTCTATCATCCAGCTTGCGTTGCATTGTGTGATCGGACTTGAGTCTTATAATAGCTTCCTTTTTCAAAAAGCATTGCATTTTTTACAAATTGTTTTATTTTAGGATATTCATGGGAGTAAACCCATTCCGTGACATACGGCGCGGTCCCGTGATGTACCCTATTTTAAAGTAGAAGTTTAATAACTGTTTTGAGTTCTCACACTAGTCTCAGACTGACCTGGAGTTTATTGTTTCTGCCTAAACTCCGGGTGCCCATATTTTCCACACAGGCAGCTAGTTGTTTTGGTTTTCCAGATTTCTATTTAGCAAGATTCCGGTAACAGCTAGAGCTATATTCGGAAAGCTTTGTATCCGTGTATTTCTTTCAGTTGTGATAGTTGAAGTTTTCCACTACATATTATGTTTATCTTATATTATAATGCCAAACCTTGGTCAAAGCGGTCAAAGTGAAGCCTTTTTTAGACTTCCAAAACACCCTCGTTACAAATTCAGACTTAACCGTCGTTTCAAGGGTATTTTCGTATTTTATACTACCAACTCTTCCCACGTTAAAACTGACGCATCATACCACGTTCTTCCCTCATACCACGTTCTTCCCTCATTTTCTACTTTCTTCTTCCTTCTCTACCATTAACTTCCTCCTCCCCAGTTGCTAACGAAATAAAATAAGTAGCGTTCCAATTATCATCCTACCTTTCTTCTTTCCACCAAATTCCGTTTTCCGCTTTTTTATCCCTCTCAACTTTGCACGAGAATCGACCAGAAGGGGATAAATTACGTATTTTAATGGGTTCCAAGGTCCAGATCTATAAAATTTTCATCAAAAAACCATCTTCCCCATCTCACTGTCAATGCGCTATGGTTAACAGCTTCCTACATGATGTATTGTCGCTACACAATCGCCAGTTCTCCCTGTTTTAATCAATAGGGCATTGCAGGTTTTTCTTCTTCAGTCCACCTTGACGGCGCAAACTATGTCAGATTACTATTATCAAAGAACTCCACTTCGAGTTTGTATAATTTTTCATTTATATGCTTTTGATTTCGATTTTTTCATATTTTTTATTATGACCTTATCTACTAATTGATATAACTATTACAATGAATATTGAGAAGATATGTAAGGATTATATTTTAATGTTGTTATGCTTTCTAGATCAGCTTTCTTCTTTCGCGCTTCAAATCTGACTACTCTTCTCAACGCCTAACTTTTAGGTAGCCTTATTTCCTTCAATGGTTTTCTTCGATCTATTTACATTAGTGGATACTTGCATTAATTTTTGTCTACTATGTTTGCATCAACAGTTTTCTTTCTTCAAACCTGCTACTGAATTATAGTTAACTTCCTTTGTTGTCCAATTCAACTATTGAATATTGTGACTAAACCTTTTGCTTAGTTGAATTTATGGATTCCCATTGTAGATGCGTTTTTAATATTATAACAGAACTTTCGAATTTCATCAATGTATGTTTGTAGTACATTTTTTATTGTTATGCTATCCATGCTTTAGGGTGGTGTTATTAGAAATTTGGATTATTCTTAAGCTAGATTTGATGATTATTTTTGTTAGTTTGAGGTTTGCTAGATCACTTTTAATTTTTTTTTAAAAAGTTTGTTTTCAGACCAGATGTACTGAAATGCTATATCAAGTACTTAATCTATTAAGTTAACAGTTAAGTCTATAATGGAGATTAATATGTTGACGTGTTGTATTTGATATATAGATCTTATAAGTTCTCGCATATGTTAGTATGTTCTCCATCTGTAATGGCTGATGTGTGAAGTAGCTCTTAACTCTGAAGGAACTGTTAATGAATAGGCCCACTGTATCTTATTCCCTAATTCAAAGAGCCATCATCTTTGTAACTTCCTTAATAAGTCGGCTGTAAAAGGAAAATTTTGACAATCACTGAAAATAGTTTGGCATTCGTGGAAGGTGCCAATGCAGGTTCGACACAAATAACTTCCAAATTTGGCCATATTCACTGTAGCTTTACGTAATGTTTGAAAATTTAACGCCCTTTGATTATACTATTATTAGCACTGGAACGACTTTGTTATCTTTGATTTTTTATTTTATTATTGTTTAAGATCTTTTGTCATCTTTGTTTATCTTTTCCATCATCATTAACTTCTTCGTTAATCTGAAAGTAATCATCATCAATAAAAATCTATTTTTATTGTGCCAATATTTTGCTTTGGTTTTCAATGAAGTCGAAATTTTGACAATTTTGCACTATTATAGATCCTCAATTGGCGAGGCAGATCATTCTGAGTTGGAAAAGCTACATATCTAAAGAGCCAGAAGTCGCTCCTCTCAATTTTGTTTAAGTAATTGAATTTTTTTCTTACCGGTAGGAAATTCGGATTTTTTTAGTTGATAATTTAATGTTACCTTCGTTTTTTAAGCGAAAACATGAATTTCCTTCTTGCCAAGATATTGAGAGGCTGTCAATGTAGCTAGGGATGCAGAAGTTAAGTCCATTTGGATTTTATCAAAGTGGAAGACATAAAAAGCCAATGTATCTATCTATCTACATGTGTACTCTATTTGATTTCTTTGACATTATAGGCATTATATACTCATATGGTAATATTTATAGAACTACACATTAGATTAGAAAGCTAATGTTAATCTATTTTTGTGGGTATCATACACCAGGTGCAATTTACATTCTACGAAAGAAGACAAGAAGTGTTCTAAAGCAAAAAAATCAAAATAAAGACAAAAGAAACTTAGACTGCCAAGGAAGCTCAAAATGACAATGATAAGATGAACTAGGATGTAAAGGAATGCATGGCAGTTAGGTAATCACTTTTAAACGCATGTCTAAATGTATGTCATTTTTAATAGCATATTGTCGTGTGTCTAAATGTAAAAATGGGAAATTGATTCGTTGCCAAAAAACAAGAAACACGGGATGCCATGAAATATTTTTAGAACATTAACTCTTACCGGTTTTTCTACTTTCAACAACAAGAGAACTACTTCATCCAAAATTTGACCATTTTTCTATTTAATTGCTAATTTTAATTAACTGTTCTATTTTAGGTGTTAGTAGGTTCTTTTGTTTAGAGGCTTTATGATTAATAAACATAATGTCATATTTATACAATGTATTGATTTTGTTTTCTTTTTTACATTCTTTAATTGGTCAAAGATGATATCTCAACTGAAGACACTAAAAGTGATAACTGCATTGATGATCTAAAAAAAATGAAAAGAGAAAAAAGAGTTGACATCCCCTGGACTTAGCATAATAAACTAAATAAAGCAGTTATTTTCTCTTAATACTGCAAATATGTTGACATGCATTGGGCTAGGCTGATACGTATCTTATAGATGGACAGAACATGTCTTGAGCAAGCAGATTGGAGACAAATGTGCCAAGAGGTGCACAAAAATGGCTGTGAACTACATGTCACTATGAATAAACATGTGGGCGAGTGTAAGAGAATGTGCTTCAACTTTCAACAACTTGAGGCTATGAATTGAAGGCATGGTAAGGAGCATTTTTGCACGAGAATATCTTAAGATGGGACAACGTAACTTAAAACGGCATGAAGCAAAAGAGTGCATTATGGGACTGAAAATATATAAATAAGCTGAGTGGGAAAAAGAATAGTGGAATTGTGTATTAGAGGTTTCTCATTGACCGAAGCATAAAGCATCAAACACTAGAAACAAAATGAATAGTGCAAAATAAGCATCAAGCTGCAGCAAGCGATAAAGACTAATGTGAAGAAGCAATCCGCTACAAATACAATCCAACTGTATAGTTCGCGCATTGATACATAGAATTTTTTTTTAGTGGTGTGGCCAATCTATTGTGAAGCATGCTTTACTTATGGCATGCTAATGTGAGTGGAATAAAAGGCTTGAAACAGTTATGCTAAATTGTGTTTGAGAAGAGGGAACCAATAGATATGCAAAAGTGGAGTACATCATGGCTGAAGCATGTACCGCATGAGTTGCCGAAGCCTATTGTGCAGTAGACTACAATGGATTGTGTTACTTATGTTGAATAGGACACTAAAATTCTGATCTCTACTTAATAATGTACGGTTTTTCGATTCAATGTTCAAGCTACAAAATTGGCTCTTACCTTGAATTCGCATCTGTTGAGATAAGCTTAAATTATTATTTCCTGACATGTATTCATTTTATGCTCTGTTTTTTTTTTTTAGTGAACAGTCAGCTTGCTTTGTTATTGGTACTATGATAGCATGCTTTCCTTTTTTCCAGAAATATAACGTGATGGTGTCAGAACTTGGATTCTAATAAAGAAAATACTACTTCATTTACCATGAACATATGTAAACATGCTTCAAATCAGTTTTGGATGTTTTATGTTCTGCATGTATATATGAGATCAGGTTCGTTTTCCTGCTTTATTATGTTCTGTTTTGTTCGTACTGCAATATCATAAATTTCTATACACAAAACGATGCAAAAATTGTCCATTTTAAACTTTATCTTCAACTTTGGTCAAATTCATCTATACACGCGCCCATCGGGCGTGCCTGAGTACTGGTATGTATAATTTAAATCATTTCATATCGTTAATATTGTTTTAAAACGATCTATCGCTATTTTTATTTATATAAAAACAGTCCAATTTAATTTAATGACACTTCAGGTCAATAGGCGGCCATAGCGTTGTTTTTACCCAAATCTAATTTACACATTTATCAAAATCTAACTGTTGGATTTTAATAAAATTAATATCGTTGGAAAGATCTTCCGAAATCGAACCTAACGGTTTTAGTTTTGGGAAAATCCGAAGGTCAGATCTTTCGGTATAATTGTTTAAAGTTACGATTCTTAAACGCAAACTACCGTGCGCGATTCGTTTAATTTCAATTTATATTTATATATATAAATATATATATAAATATAATTCGTTCAACGATTTCACTAGCATATTAAAAAGGATGTTTTCAACAAACAAAGCATATATTAGTATTTCAACATTTTCCTATTTTACTAACTTATAAAATGTGACATTTCTAAATGAAACTAAATAAACATTAAAATGTACTTTTTAACTTCTAAACAATTTCCAATGTACATGTTAATTTTATTAATGAATTCATTATATATATTTAAAATGTCTCTTTTTAATGTTTACATAACTTTCTAATAAACATGTTATTCTAAATAATGAATCATTTTATATATTAAAATCGTTTCTTTTTAGTGTTTACATAATTTTGACGATTCCTGTGTTCACTTATATATAATAAAAGAAAGTTTCATTGTCTACACAATTCCTATCTTTTATATGTATAGATAAAAAGAAGAATTTTATTTATACAACAATTCTATATTTTTTATGATAAATAAAAAAAAGAATTTTATTGTCTACACCTATTCTATATTTCATATGTAAAAATAAAAAGAAGGCTTTTATTTTCATAACATTTCCTATGTTGCTAATGACAAATAAAAAGAATAATTTATTTGTATACAAATTTTCTGTATTTTTAATGACAAATAAAAAGTAAAATTTACTTTGCATAACATGTTCTTCATTTCTAATGTATAAATAAAAAGAAATATTTATTGTCTACATGTTCTATATTTATCTTTACTAATAATCGGAATAGGTTTGGTGTCACTTTTTTGGTGTACACCTGAACTAACGAAAATGCCCTTTACTTATTTATTCTTCCACAATTAAAAGGTAGGGGCAATGAAAACTATCTTAACATTTTCTAGAACTGTTACATTTATGTTCAAAAGCCTTATTCAGCATAAATTTATTCATTTTGGCATTCAATGTTCATTGGAATAGAAACTGTTATTATTTTAGAAGATATTACATCATCATTAATTACCTAACCAATAAAAATTGTTATTATTTTGGAGAAAATGCAAAAATGTTCAAATTATTTCAACTTTACAACTTGCATATTCACACCCTTGATTCTTATATTTATGCGGACCACAATATTCAAATTTTCCACTGAACGTTTTATTGCTTATTTTATTTGTCATAGATATAAAATTGATTGTCAACTTATTTATTGTCATTGCTATATTTAATGTTAATTGAGATATTGAAATTTTTGTCTTAACATTTTTCATTGAATGTTTCACTACTTATTCTATAGCTATAAAACCATGACGGTTGATACTTTTCATTTTTATCAGTTAATTTATGAAGAAAATAAATTATTACACTTTAAGATTCACTCACTAATTCAATCAAACTCTTTCGTCTTTCATCTCTTCTATGGTTGGTCTATGACTTTTTATATTAACATTACCAATATTATTCACTACCACCTATTACTCCCTAATTAAAATTATTTTAAAAAAAGTGCGTTTATAAATAAGTGTTGTAGCGTTTATAAATAGGAATTTTAATATAATTTGATTGCCCTTTCCATATTCAATGATAATTTGAATAGGCATTCAAACTTGAATAACGACATTTATTATTGTGCATTACGATATAATTAGTAATTAATAAGTAGTAGAACGTGCTATTAGGACATTTAAATATCCCATGAATATTGCATTCTAGAACGTACTACATGAACATTTAGATATCTACCCATTCATGTTATCTCATTCTTATCTTCTCACGCTTCTTCTATTCACCTCCCTTCTGTTATTGATCTCCACGTTTGCTTGAAAATGACCCATCTTCTCATTTACCTGCTTCGCCTGTACGATAAATATCGTGATGCATTTTTTATACTGCACTTATGGATCTCTCAACTAAAAATGTATAGATTCTTCTTATTCAATTTTTTTTCATTTTACCAATCCATTTGAATAAAGACTCTTTATGCACAACTTGCAGGGCTCTGGATATTTAGATCAAGGCATTGGTTTTCCTTGCGTATGTAAAATATATAACATATGAGGAATAAAAATCCACGCGCGAAGCGCGTGCAGTGACGCTCCTGTATTTAAATGTAAATTATTAATCTTTGATATTGTATTTCCGCTATATATTATTTATTTCATACTCTGATGTAAATTATTGTAATAACAATGCAATGTTTTCATGTTTGTGTTCTGATGTGTCGTGTTCTCATTACAACCCGGGTTCTCGAACGGTCTTCGTCGGTTTAGCGATCGATTAGGACCAGGCGAAATTCGGTGCGTGATAATATCTGTGGCCTGATGTGCAATAAGACGACATGGGATTTAATGACAGGAAGATATGCAATCAGACAATAGTGGATATATGTCGTCTGATTGAATTTTTGGCATAGTGATTTCTTTATTTCCTCTTATTCACAATATCCAATTTTTTGTTTCTCCTTTATCTTGAATTTTCGCAAATGACCTTGAACAACAACACCCCTTCCTCTGAATCTAACTCATCCTATATTTCTATCCATTCCGACTCATCCCAGTTACCAACTCCAACTCCTCCACATGAACCTATCCGTACTTATCAAATGGGACATACACCACGAAGCAAGAAAGCAAGAAGATTTCTCTTTTTGGGATCACCTTCAACAAGACAAAAGATCGACGAGTTACATCATTATCAGAAACAACCACTCGAACTTCAAGAAGAATTTTATTATGAACAAAAAGTAAACTCAAGAAGACTAAGCTTTTTGAAGCAAGTCGCTCTAAAATTCTTTGTGTCCTCATCACCATCGGATGTGTACAATCCTACATGTCCACGTCATCCTTTGTCACCGAGTCCACAACGTCCTCCAATCTCTCCAAATTCACGAGAACGTGATTGGAATTGGTCACTGATACATGATAATTCCTCCAAGGACGCACAAACAAGTAAAACACCAATATCGAATAAATAATGGTGTTACATCTTTTGATTTACTTATATTTTGATTGTTGTTCATCATTCTTGTTTCTTGAATAATTTTTGTCTATTCGTTTTATGTATTTCATATCCCTTGATTATCAGAATTCCTAGACATTTTTGAATAGAAACAGACATCTATTTCAAAAAAAATCATAGGTCCGATTCAAATATGAGATTCTTCCATATTCAGACGTCTGAGTTAGATAAAAATAGACTTCTGATTTAGGCCCAAAATGAACTAAATCCATTCTGAATTAAATTTTACTTCAATTCAGATGTTTTATTTTATCAATCAGACGTCTGAATTCATCGAACATGATTTTTTAAATAGGTGACCCCACACCTTTTCCACCCATCTTTTCATCTTCCTCCATCCATATAAACCATCTTTTACCCCTAAATTTCATTACCATCGAAAATTACAAAACTCTAGCCAAATGTTTACCAAAATTCTCCATAAATTACTCAATTCCATCAGTCTCAAACATCAATTTCTCCAACACATTAAGCTCAAAACGCCTACTAAAACAAGAATAAGACTCTTCGGATGATCAAGTACAACAATGGCTATGGAACAACATTGCAGAATAACGATTCAAAGCCATGAGAAATTCCAAATTATTTGAAGGTGCGTTTGTAAAGTTTGAATTTTTCTCTAATTACAGCATTCAACAATACACTAGCCACCAAATCTTTGGATCCCAAGTAGAATATAGCACAAATGACAATAAGATCTACCCAGTTCTTTTCAAAATTTTCTTAGCAAATCTAAACTTAACTTGGATCACCAAAACCTTAGAAACCGAGAAGATTGTGTTTGGTCTCTTGTATGTTAACATCGAAATTACTTACCAATTCAAAGACTTGGCACCATTTTTAGATGTGTGTGGCAACTAACTCCTATCAACTCAATAGATGTTGATATGGATCCTAGAGATGAAGTATCTTAACCATTCATAACCGATGCACTCTGGAATTTAAACTCCTTCGTAGAATACTCATCCGTTTTATTTAACCCTGCCTTAAGAGTTACGAAAAGGTATACAAGCGCAACTTCGAAGCCTTGTATGCTCTATACTCCCATCAACAAATCAATTAGGCACACTACAAGAAAACATTGATTTAGCGTCAAAAATTTAGAAGCGGGAATTTCCGTCGCTAATTTGTGATGGATTTCCGTGTGATCTGCAAGGGATAGTTCTATGTTTTTTCAACTTTTTATTTATTTATTACCATCATCTTCTGTCATCTCTCACTAAGCCGTCGCAAATTGCGTCAAATTACCGACATAAAATATCTGCCGCTATTTTCCGCTGCAAATCCAGACAGAATACCGATGAATATTTGTCGATGCTATTTTGCAGCAGAATTCCAACAGATTTGCAAGAGATGTTTATATTAATTTTCTAAGATATACTTTAGTGTTATTTTTTAATAATTATTAACATGTTCAATAATTAATAAATAATTTGTTCTAATTAATGATTTGTACACCATTCCAACGTCTATCGTATATTCCTACAAATTCAGATTGGCATAATAATGGCGTAGTAATAAAATTAGTTAGTGTCATATTAATTTGTTATAAGCTTGAATATAATTAGTAACACTAATCAAACCGACCAGCCCAAACTTATAGTGGCTAAACTGATCCGTGTAGTATAATGGAGTGAATCAAATAACATGACAGGGATAGCTATTTCGAACCATTCGATTATAAATTATAAGCGGTAGATGTGAGCTGTTCTTCGGCCTGGACAGATTGCTATGCGTTGATGAAAAAAAAAACCAATGGTTCATCCCGTGTGCTTTTTTCGCTTCCCCTTTCTTCCTTTTCCCCAAAGAGCAAAAACCCTAATTTCAATTTCAACTCCATCCAGAACGTGCTTGTCCTCAGAAATTAAAACCCTAACTTATCTTCGCTTCTTGCAAAATTAAAACAAAAGGGTGAAAATTCGCCTCCCTTTTCCTTCCAATCCCCTATGCCATCGCTGAGCTACAAAACCCTACTTTCTTGAGTTCTTCGTCTCAGATTTGTGCTGCAGTGGCTAAATTGATGCTGTTTTGATATTAGGTTTCACCGTTATTCCTCTCTTTCAGGTGAAAATTTTCCTTTTGATTTATGCATTGGTTCGCTAATTTATCATCTAATTATGTTGGGCGTTAGCTTTTCATCTATCGGCTGTTTGCATTCGATCTTTAAATCGCTTAAACTGGTATTCATTCGGAATTTTTTTTTTAAATAATAATACCAGGTTTTTCTTTCTTTAGAACTGACAATCAAGTCATTGTTCCATGTTGATCATGCCATCTTTCAGCTGCAATATTGCAAGAGCATGACTAAATAACTAGATTCAAACGCGTGACCTTGTGACTAAAATTCAAGATATAGATGGTTGATTTACAGTACGATTGGCAAAACATGGCTATTTTTGTTGTTTAATTTGCTCTTAAATCACCTTTATTGTTGGTTTAAATTACAGAAACTTTTAGGGAAATGTCACAAGGATGGTTTCTGTTCAATTTAGAAGCTTCATGTAAGTCAACTTAGTATAAAGTAGTGAGCATACTGTGAGATTTTATTTATTGACAGGACTAACAAATCGTTCATTAAGATCAATATATTGTTCTTACTCACTTATTTGATCTTACTATAGATATAATTTGCATTTCTTACCATATCTTTTAAATTAAAAATAAGACAAATCACTTATGTTCTCCTTTTTTGCTGTCCACCCTCTATTAAAGCCGTGACATTATTTATCCTTCATATATGTGTACAAATTTACAATATGTCTGGGATGTAGTATTCCTCCTTATATTAACATTTTTCACATTTACCAAAATTTAACAATGGTAATGTCAGCTGTGTTCATATTAAAAGCAAGGACTTGCGAAAATTTGAAATCTTATTTTATGCATTCATTAAAATGTCATTGGTACTGTTAAATAATCACACTTATATACGTATTGGTTCAGTCATGATCATTAGGCTAATATGTCAGATTTATCATTCACGTTGCAGACATGACAACAATTTGGTAATGCCCTTGCCTAACAATTTGGTCCTATCCTTCAACGAAGGTTGTCCTAGTCCTGCCGCTCTCTCTGCCGTTACCTTGCTCCTTCAATGGAATTGCAACGGCATAACCGCACCGCTACTGCCTTACTGTGATTTATGAACCTTTATCCTTGTGTTGCTTTGCTGAAGCCGATCCATATTTTAAAAGGTGAATTCGTTTCCACATTTCTTTCTTTTATACATAGTAACTGTGGTGCCCAAATCTTCTTATTCTTTAACTACCTTCAATCAATGTCCACTGGCATTATACAGTTCTATACATGTTAATAAGATTGTTACAGATGTTTCATACCTAACAAGGTTATATTACTATCTTATATTACACTTTAATTATCGTACAGTAACGAGCTACAACCAGTTTAAATTTGATTTTTTTCCTCAACTGCATTGATCTGATTAATTTTAATATATCATACCAGTAGGAATATGATTCTAAGTTATTTGTTAACATTTACAGTTTCTGTCAGTTCGTGATTTCTATTCATTTTTGTTGTGAATGCCCATATTGTTTCATACTAAATTATTTACAAAATTTTCAAATAGACTGTTCACTGTTTATATTCGATCTATATGGGCGTCTTGCAAATTTAGTATAATCCCTCGGTAGAGATAATCGTTCTGCTGACTGTGCGTTTGACATGTGGAATTTTTTTTTACAGCTCAAAATTTTCATTTTGTCAATTGTTACTAAAATCATTCGGTTCTTTTGATTCCAGCTTTTGAATATGGTTTGTTCTGCTAAATCAGGTTCTTCAAAAGCTAAACTACAAATTTCTTTCACATTTGGATGTTTCCTTGACTTGTTTGGTGGAAGCATATTAACTACAGATATTATTCACATTTTTAACCACATCTTTTAAATTCATAACAGGAGGAATCTTTTATATAAAGATGTCTAGGATGAAGCATTCTCCGTTATATTGAGAAATTTCAAATTTGTCAAAATTACACTATGTTAATATTAACTGTGATCATATTTACAGCAACGTTATGAGAAAATCTGGACTCCTGTTTTATGCGTAAATTAAAATGTGAGTGTTACTATTAAATCACCGTTATAAACATACTGATTCAACCATGAGTATTAGTTGATTTTTTTTAATCAGAAGGAAAAAATTGCTTGAAGTTTGGTTTGCATGATAATGGTTAAATTATCATGATTTGGAAATTACTATTCTGGTGCACAGTATGGTAAATCTTACAAACATAGTGCAAATCAAATAATAATAGATAAGTTAGTAGCAGTATGTTATATGTTTTAAGGGAACATGTAGATTACTGCAACTACAGTTGACTACTCAAATGAAAATAATTGAAGGTAGCATCAGTAACATGGTTATCATCCAAACCTAAGATGCAGTTAAACCGTTTTTTTTTTTTTTTTTTTTTTTTTTTTTTTTTTTTGAATACTCAATTTTTTTTTCATGCATTTAATTTTATCGTTGCTAAATTATATTTGAATGTTATGCATGTGTAAAGCTAGCTTATACAGAATCATTTTTATTCAAAAGCTTGATGTTTATATGCTAGAAACTTTGCATATTCAAGATCATACACGTTTTGAAAGTTTGTTCTTGAGATCAAATACATATAACAGTCTTAGGCCATATATATGGGCATAAAGTATGATGCCGATGAAAGCAATATATGCTAAATCCAAATAGTTTAAAGGAATCCTTTATTCCCCAAAAAGGAACTGTATTTGAAGACTTAGTCACATAAAATTGGGTATTTACTGAAAATTAATTGAGATCTATATATGCACCAAAAATCACATGTGTATGCATAGATTATGTACATAAGACTCAAGAAATTAATCTGTACGCAACAGAAATCACTCTACGTCACTACTATAAGTCATAAGTACTCAAAAACCACAAAGTCATCACATAAGAATTCTTGGGTTATGTGCAAAATAGGGCATGCTTACAGTTACATCTGTAACTCAAATGTAAAAGAAATTTTTTATACACTGAAAACCGTACTTCTCTCTAGAATCCAATATTTGAAAAAATTTGGTTGTTCATAAACTTGCCTTTTGCACGCATTTCACTTTTGTGGAACTGCATGCTCCCTAAGACCACATAAGATTGTTTATTGATGCCAAACTTCATATCAAAATATATCCTTGAATCTATCATACAAAGTCAACTAAAATTCAAGTTATCTAAGTCAGTCAAAGGGCATCTGAAACTAAGAAACCAACACATTATATGGATTTGAGTTTTCATTTACTTTCGAAAATGAGAATATTATATAAGAAAATATGATGCTTCAAACAGAGCTTAATGTTTTAGTGTGCACTCGTTGTTCCTTTTTTTAGTAATATCATGGAGAAGCAAATATCGTATGATTATACATACCTGAGATTAATGAAACCATCATGCAGAAGCCGACTTCATATGTTTATATGGAACTTGGATCTTTAGGATGAAACTCTTACAGGGGTTTCATTTCTATTCAATATCACATGAATATGTCACCATACTCAAAATTGTTCATATTTGTGTAAAACTGTTCATGCATATAAATCCATTTGTTCACAACTTACTTTAGAAAGGCTTATGTACTTTACTACTGTATTTTAGGTCTAGGAAATTTGTACATGAAAGAAACTTTAAGTGCGTGAGATGTATTATAATTACATTAAGCAAGCATCTTATAATTTAGATTTCATTTCATTAGGAATCTAACAGACACACGTGGAGATCCTTGTCTTTTAAAATTAACTAGAAATCCAAGTCCAGTTTTGTTCAGTAACACATTTTCTATTTAATTCAATTCAAATAACACCTTTTAATTCAATTCAATTCAAACAAGTAGGAGCCCAAGCAGCGGTTAAACACTACTGATAAAGAAAATCAAGAATCATAGGAATGAACAGTAAAAAAATATGATAAAAGCTGTAGTACCTGTAGTGCCCTTCAAGATTTTCGGTTTCTAAACTGTGCTTTTGGGGATGAACGATAACAGCAATTTAAGAAGATGCGGGATCAACAGCGATAATGTTGGGAATGAAAGCGACCGAACTACAACAACTTTCGTTCTTCTGATGGGAAGATGGCAACATCGATTTAGGAATGGCGATGTAGGGGGATGCAGATATGACAGTAGCGATTTAAAAGTAATCAATTTACGTTCTTTTGATGGTGAAGGCGATGAAGATTTAGGAATGAGCTAGCGATTTAGGAAATGACGAAGGCTGTTGGGAAGGAAATTGGGGAAAAGAAAAAGCTTGTTTTTGCTTCCCGCACGATAAAATTTAATTCCCGTCCATCTTTTTGTTGACTAGCATTAAGCACGCAAAAATGATTGGAAAATAGCAGATCCGGATTTTAAAACATAACTTTGTTTCCACATCTCTTCTTTTTTTGTACAATTGCTCTACTGCCGAAATCTTCTCATTTTTATACGAATTTTACTCAATATCAACTTGAATTATAGACTTCTACAGGAGTTACTAAGATTGCACAAATAACTTTTTTAAACACTACAAATATAAGAACCTACAAATTAATCATACTGTGGATGTCTATACATTAATATTTTGATATCATTGCTTTAACTATTTACAGTTAAATATAAACATACCTAGCCGAAAAGAAAGTAAATGCAAACAATAAGGTTGCCTCTTTGTTTAATTAGGAAACAAATAAAAATTTGAGTTTCAGGAATGGTAAATAAATCTCATTAGTGCTTGTTTGTTATGAAATATGTGTTTCTTTTAATTTTTTTAATACTACGCAAACAATTTTATAAGGTATGGTTAGAGCAAAAAGTTTGCTAATTGTCTACTTAGTATGGCGACATTGATTTCATATTGGGCATTGTTATTGACACTCCACTTTTTGTTAAGGGGGGGGGGCTAAGTTTTAATAAAAGAAAAAATTGTTAAGGGAGGGACTAAATAAGAGCGTAACCCCTTAACAAATAAATCTAATTTTACAAAATTACCCATGGTTTATCTTCTTTGATCGTGTTATTGCTAATTGTTCTCAAAACCTTTGTTATGGAGAAACCAAACCCTAATGAAAACAACATGAAAGAGAAAGAAGACAACATGGAAGAGGAAGAAGGCAATATGATTTTGACGCAACAGAGCGAGCGATTTGCTGGTATTCATACGGTATGGAATCGTATTTTTTTTTTAATTAAAGTTACGTTAGGGTTTATGCATATCGCTTCACGATATTGTTCGGTTCGATATGCAGATGTAATTGGTAAACATGTTTTTCGACCTGAGTATATCGGGGACTGGAAAATTCAATGGATATGTCTCTATGATATGGTTTGGCCGATGTATGAATTTTACTTCGACATACAACTGTCGATATTGTTTTCGTAGTGAGATCGCCGTACTTATAGCATAACACCGACATAGGAACGTCGTAGATTGATTTCGGCGTACAGTTTTCGAATTTGACCTACGATTTATTTTTCTTTTTTTGATTACAATGTAGTCTAACTCAATAAACAACATATAAACCTGAACACTAAAAATCACTAACCAATGTCTTGTAAAATATCATGATTTCATGCAACACGAATCCGCAAATTCAATTGCCAAACTATGTTGATATTTACATTCTAAAACACCACCAAGATTGCATGCAACATAGCACCAGATAAAACATTATTATGATAATGGAGGATCATAGACCTGAACCATGCAACAAAGATTTATTGCAACACGAATCCACAAATTCAATTGCCAAACTATGTTGACATCCACATTCCAAAACACCACCAAGATTGCATGCAACATAGCACCAGATAAAACATTACTATGATAATGAATGATCATACAGGCTTTACCTGAGATGATGTATCAAAGCCCACTGATTTGATGCTGGAGGAGCTCAGCATATTAGCTGTCTTCGAGACTGTTGCTCTCTCCACATCGGCTTCCACATCATGATACAAGGAGTTTAATCCAAAATCCTCCATTAACTCATTAGATCTATCAACATTTAATGGAGCTTCATTATTGCCAGTAGCCTTTACTTTACAACCTTTATTTGATTTACAAGTATTACCCTCTGCATTCCCATTATTGCCCTTATCAACATCAACCTCAACATTATAAGCCACATCCCCATCTACAGCAGCTTTATCCTTATTATTCTATATTGTTTCTGTTTTGTTTATTACTTCAATTTTTTTTTTTAATCTGACCTCAGTATGTACGCAGGTGGAAGAGACCAATTACAATCTGAATCAAGTGAATAATGGAATTGAAGCTGAGAATGATGGAAACATTGATTGCAATGAATCAAATGAAAGTTTCGAGAACGAAGACATTGGAGTGGGTAACGAGTATGACAAGGAGAATGAACAAGAAACCATGTCGCCTATTGATTTTCCTGATCAAACTTCTCACTTCATGACTGACATGGTACATTAAAAATATATCAATATTTAGTATATTAGTCATATTTGTTTATGTTTTCCTTTGTAATGCAGTTGTTTGATTCAAAAGAACAACTAAGAGAATGGTGCATGAACCGTGGAATGAAAGCAAAATGCGTTATCGTGACTAAAAGAACAAGAATGAGAAATGTGCTCTTAAATGGAAAAGGCTCTTGGATGGTTCTTGTGTGTGAAAGAAGTGGCGATTATATAGATCACAAAACAAAAAATAATGCTCCAAAAACTCAACAAAAGAGACGTCGGTATGGTAGTAGAAAATGTGGATGTCCATTCACATTGAGTGCACATTGTAGAGATGATGGAAAATGGTTTTTAACTGTGAAGGATGGAAGCCAATCACATGCTTGCGAATGTACTTACCGGACATCCATCTGTAGCATGGTTGAAAGATGACGAAGTGAAAACCGTTGAAACAATGACAAACAGTGGTGTTAGGCCTCGGAATATTGTAACTGCTATCAAAATAAACAATCCAGACAACCAATCAACCATTCGAAGTATTTACAATGCCAAGGTAAAAATGGAAGTGCGTAGCACCGAAGGTAGATCGGTAATGCAACAATTTATGAAATTGGCAGTTAGTCACCATTATTCCGTGCATCATAGAGTTGACGGTACTACTAACGAAGTTTCCGATTTATTCTTTAGCCACCCTAGATGTGTTGTTCTTGCGCAGTGTTTTCATCAAATCTTATTCTTGGATTGCACGTTCAAGACAAACCGATATAAACTACCATGATTTCATATGGTGTCGCAAACATCAACCGGGGCTTCATTTACTGTGGCACTTGCTTTTCTTAGTCGTGAGACTATGGAATCGTATATTTGGGCTCTTGAATGTGTGATAACGTGTTATAGAGGTAAAGAAATTCCAAGTGTTATCATCACCGATGCTGAAATAGCTCTAACCAATGCAGTCGCAAGTGTGTTTCCAACGGCACGTCATATTCTTTGCGCTTGGCATATCTCGAAGAATGTTCAAGCAAATTGCAAACCCAATTTCATAAAAAAGAAAAGGGTAATTATTGATGATAAAGAAGTTATACTGGAGGATGAAGAAGGAAAAAAAGAGTATGAATTGTTTTGGGATGGGTGGATGAATGTGATTAATTCGTTGTCCGAAGAGGAGTACCATCGGAACTTAAAATTGTTTTGTGATGCATGGCAAGTGAAACAAAAAAATCTTACGTAACAAAAAACTGGCTTAGTAAATACAGGGAGATGTTTGTATTGGCATGGACCAATAAAATTAAACACTACGATAATGTGTCAACAAGTATAGTTGAAAGTGCACACCATCGGTTGAAATTGTATTTTGATTCGGCCGCAGGAAGTTTTGTGCAATGTTGGACTAGTGCTCATCTTTGCTGCGAAAATGAGTTAGTTGCAATTGAACATGAATTCGAAATGAGTACGTCTAGATCAATGCATAGATTTCGAAGTGAACCAATGTTAAAAGCAATTATAGGATTTGTGTCTCACAAAGCACTTGATTTACTGTTAGAGGAATTGCGTGGCATTTCGACCATGGGATTGACTATCGAGAACTGCAGCTGTGTTTTATGGAGGGTAAACGGGCTACCATGTGGTCATATGCTTATGAAGTTCAGACATTCAAACGGTTTCATCCCTCTAAGCGTAATTGATCCATATTGGAAGCAATTGTCTTGTACTCCTCGCACATTGCATCGTTCAACCCTAGATTTTATAGACTTGCCTGAGTTACAAGCATTGAAAAACAGGTACGATGAATCTCTGGATAACGCGAGACTTGATCTGCAACAACAATTAAAAGTGCTAGCATTCCCTCAGATGACTAGTATCTTAGAACCTCCAGTGGCGACTATTAAAAAAGGAAGACCCTCAAAGAAAGAAAAATTAACTAAAAGAGATCCTTCTTACTTCGAACATGTTGAAGCGTCACTGTCTTGTGGTTCTAATCCTACTCCTGTTAGTCGTTACTTGAACAAACTTGGCGTTAAAGACGAACGCATGCAAGAATAACCAAGTTGACAATGACTATTTGTTGCAAATGCCCGAAATTATGAGACCGTACATAATTGGAATAGATGATATGCCGAGTGATGGAAACTATGGTTATTGGGTTGTGGTTAATCAGTTGAATCTTCATAATAAGAGAGCGGAAAATCCGTGTAAGTACGTACGTGAAGCTATGGTAGACAATTTAATGCTACACTCGGAAATGTACAAAAAATGGTGGGATACTTGTGGTTATGAAGAAATGAAGAAAAAAATACAATGTCCTAATGTAGTCGGGGTTAGCGAGTGGATGCAAATGCCGAAATCGGGATTTGTAATAGCTGAAACGTTTGGCACAGTTGTAGTCTTGTTAAGCAAACATATGAGTTGTACATTTGTTCCAACAACTGTTCGTGCGACTTTGTTAAACAGTTATAGGATGATTGTTATGGGTCATGTGGATAATGCTTATTATGTTGGCATCAGACTTAGTCCGGAATCTTCATTGCCACCTACTCCTTTTTTTTGTATTTTGAACAATGTTATAATATTAACGCAGAAGATTGGATCAGACCCTACCAGAAACGAGTAAATAAATTCGTCGCTTCGATTGACAACAATAAAGAGGAGCCCTCCATAATTAAACTTTGAGTAACATAAGGATATAATTTTTTTTCATTAAAGCTTCAAATAATATGGTTGTAATTGTGCTCGTGGAAGTACAACATTTTCCCTTATTTTAGCTGATTTTGAAACTGTAAACATTTTCCACTTTGTACAAAATTGGCTGAGTTGGCTAGAATAAGAAGTACGGTACCAAATTAAAGTGTTTGTGCCTTGGTTTTTGATTATTTAGATGCAGTTTGAAGTATTAGGGTGCGTTCTTAACGAACGTGAGCGTGACATTTGAGCGTGGTACTGTAGCGAAGGGGAATTGTGTTTTTAGCGACAAACGGGGTATTTGAACGTGGTATTTGAGCATGGTATTTAATTGTTAAATTAATGGTTTTGATTTAATTAAATTCTAATTGCATCAAACTATAACGACAACATATTTCATAACACGACCACTTTTTTCATAAAACATAAAAAACACAACGGTACTGTAATTAAAACAAATACATGAAAATCTACAATAAACGACGATGAGGTAATAAGTTCAACTCCGAAGAAATAAAGGCACATAAGCCCTCATCGCTAAGCTCCTGAGCAATATCAACATTCCGCTCATCGTTGCGAAATATCGTCAGAATCTCCCAAAGATCCACAGGCGTCCCCGATCTCCGAACAAGCTCCAAACAACGAGCAGCAAGCTGTCTCGTATGGTCGGTCACCCACGAGCTGGCACGCTCTGCCTGTCTGCGCCTAGAGGGCTGACCAGACGGTGGATCGCCCGAAGCCATCCAACCAGTATAGAAACTCGCGTCCCCGGGGGAGAAAGAACCAGCTGCTGCAGGCGCTGGTGGAGGTGCTGGTGCAGTAGGAGGCGCAACCTGAGGAATTGAAAAATAAACTCAACTATAAAAATTTTTACTGTTTTTGCAGCTCGAAATTGCTCAAAAAATTCGAAATAAGAGGTAAAAGGGGAGAGGTTTCGGGTTGGAATGAGGAGGAAGGAGGGGGGGTTCGTTCTTATAGCCAGTGAATCGGTACGTTGGAAAATTAACCGTTGGCGTCCGACGCGTCGGACGCCAACGGTTACTTTTCCAACGTTCGAGAATCGTGGAATCTGGAAGGGGTAAAATGTGCTCGCGTCCGATGCGTCGGACGCCAAAAAAAAATGAGCGTGCCAAATTTTGGCTGCGAACGCACCCTTAGACTTAATGTTGCTTTTCTAGCACTCTTGTTTTTCATACTTTGAACACTGTGTTCCAGCAATCTTTATTTATATAAATCAGTGTTCTTCTATTGTATATTCCACTCTGGGTTGATAAATCTCTTTCACACGCGACATACTACTGGTTTGATGCTTAATGATCACTTAGCATAAAAAATGTTAAACTGATAACCAAGTATAATAATGATATCAATGGTCAATAACAGCATAGCAGCTTAATATGAAGTTTGTCCTTTACTACTTGTATACTTTATCATTATGTTTGTCAGTATATAAATTTTGGATTGCGCATCACTGTTAACAAAAATATTGTTTGTACATGACTTCTTGTACCAATAGGAAGTGTAGTGATGTATTTACAAGCGCTGAAAACTGAGAAGATAACGTTGTATTATTGCTTGCTGGATTGATAGATCAATAATACAAACGGTATGTATTTATCGACAGTGTTAAATCGTCTGGAAAAAAAAATTCGACAGGAGCCCGTCGTTCCTGAGAGTTTTCTCAATTTTCGTCATTCATATGTCGAAGAAAATTCGTAAGTTCGGAAGACGCACATCGAAACTGCTTCCATTTTAAAAAAAAACCATCGGAAATATGACAACTCTGATAAACCTACAGGAATTGCCATGCATTCGACATACACTTGTCGTCTGAAATTCTTTTACTCGACATACCACCGCCGTTCCTGCAAATTCATACCATTTTCGATATACTGATGTCGAACTAAAATAATGATATCAATGGTCAATAACAGCATAGACAAAATAGTACAACTAATTTGATTTGGAAAAAGTCATGCCAGAAAAAAAAAAAAACCAAACAACAGTTGAATTGATGCGTAGCAAAAGGTGTGTAGCTAAAGTTACCAAACACGCACAAATGCTTCTTTTCCTTACTTTTATACAGTTTGAAACAAAAAAATTAAACATCATAGTTACCAAAAACGTATAGATCTGCCTCTTCAAGCATCAAATTCAGTTTTCCATTATAGATTGTTGTTTTGTGCCAGCCATGCTTAATCATATGTAATTAGTAACCATTGTACGTAGTAAATTAAGTAAACACAGTAAACAACCCATAATAAACCACATAACATTATCAGACCACCAAAAAGTCATAATAGTTATAACAACCAGATCCATAACAGTCATAACAACTACAAAACGAAATCCAACATTGTACTATTCATAACAAAAAAAACTTGCGAATTTAACCCACAGCCTGACAACCCAAAAAACAATACTTCATTTTTGCTTCCTTTTTTCTTCGTTTGGGCACTGTTTTTTCCCTTCGCCACATCCGATGCTTTCACCATTTTTTTTTTCCTTTCTTGTATATTGTTCATTACCACCTGCATTTCTATTTCTCCTTGACTTTGATCCTACTGTTTCTTCTTCCACATTATTATCTTCGCTGTAGATTCTAAGCGGTTTGTCGTCTTCGATTCTTTCAACTCTATCTAAGATTTGCGACACAGTATCACTTGGCGTACAAGATTTTATGAAATTGGACAAGTGACGAAGTCTCCATTTCTACAAAATCAAAATCAAAACAATAAATTAATTAAATGTGGAATGACAAAGCTGTAACACGTAGCAAATACTAACAAAGCTTATCACTAACAACCCACAAATTTCCTACATACAACTATAGCCAGTCAAAAGACAATAGGATGCTTTCATCACAAACCTCTCCTAACAACCCCAAAATAGCAACCTCAGAAATTTAATCAAACAAACTAACTCAGTTAAAACAACAAATCAACACGATACAAGTCGAAGATAAAAAAAAAGACATAATGAAAAACTTAACATCATACCAACAAAACATTGACTGCTACATTGGTTCACCGAAAAAAAATTGAGTTTAGGACCCACCAAGCAAGAAAATTAGGTCATTTCCTTATCACACTCAAGATATAAGCCGCCTTTGACTGATACATTGGTTCACCGAACAAAACATTGTGTGGGGGATGAGCTGGTGGCCAAAGTTAAAAAATTAGTTTAAGGGCCCTTTTACATTAGTTAAACAAAGGATGCATGTTCAAGTCAATGTAAACAAGGATGAGCTATATGAAGTTGTGTTCTACAGATTCCATGTTTATGCAAAAGATGGGATCAGTGCATAAGCAGAGCAGAATGTTACCTATAGATCCCACTTCAAACAACTACGTTACACATATCATCCGTGTTTCATACTTACCTACATTCATCCATTTTAAAAAGGATATTTTATGTTTTCGACAAAAGGATAACATTATATGATTACCATAAAATTAAACTATCAGCTTTGAATCTAAAAAAAAGAAATAATAACTTACAATGTGAACCAAAAGCGAACCCTGCTCAGTTGTATGAAGTCGTTCAGTAACGCGTGACACGGGATTAGCTACAAACGGATGTGACACAGATGTATACCACTCCATATATTTTTCGTCGCAATCTGCAGGCTGTACTACTAGATTGGATGTTACATCCTCGTGCAATAGATGATTTCTCCATTCGTTCCATGACAAATCTCCTATGTTGGAGTAAACAGCCTTGTATGCTTTTGACGAAGATTTCAATTTTTTTTTTATCGATTGTGAAAGAATTACCCAGTATAGGCTGAACATATCCAAACTGACGAAGGAATCGTTGCGGCAAGTACACCTCTAGGACTTCAAAGCAAACCAGAGGACCGTTATATAATGAACAACGCTGAAATGGATAATTTTCTCTAATGTCTTTTAAAGAATCCCAAATAACATCGGTAGCTTGAAGGTCATCAATCTTCTCCCGTAGAGTGACCAAATCCTATGACATACGGTTACTCGGATCCATCGCAAAGTAGAAAGCAGACCTTGGTTCACCAATAACTGCACCAATACTCCAATTATGGCGCCTAGGTGCTCGTATATCCATACCTAATTGAATATAAATGAGATATATTATAAAGCAGTATTGGAAAATGCGCGTATATGTCAAATTGCCGGATTTACAAAGAAAGAGATATACATGTTATTGTTCAATTACAAATTTAAGCACAATACCTTGTCAAAAGTCTAATTTTCATGTTATTTCAATACCTAATGCATGATAAAGGCAAACAAAAATACATCTATTCTTTTTCCATATGAGTCCCAGTTGTATACTTTGGGTGCTATAAATTTAGAGCCCTAAATTTATATGATAAGTTAACTTAAAGTTATCATAAGATTACATGTATATTAATACGATGAAAGAGAGATAAAAAATAATCTGTTAAATTGGAAGGCCACATGATCCAGTCCCCGGTCATCTTGTATGAACCCAGATGATATTACATATTGAATGCATGTTGGTGAAGGTAGTTCATGCCCCAGAAACATATGCAGGAAAAGAGATTAGTAGTAGTTTATAATTTTAATCATGCACATTTGTTAACGGTAGCAACAGTTTGTTTATACCGACTTGTATACTTTTTATTACGTACTTGTTTGATAAAAATATCTTGATTATGAACTATGACTGCCAATTGAGTAAACAACCATTTTTTTTAGTCATTTATTTAAGAAAACATTTGGCAATATTGGAAAGTGCTCGTATACTCCGATTATAGTATAAAGCAAAGACAAACCTGATTGTAGTATAAAGCAAAGACAAACCTGAAGTAGAGTCATACATCCGGCAATTTGATGCATCTTTATCCTAATACCTTGAGCCAAATTATAAAACAGCCAACTCAGACAAGCAGTACCCCATGAATATGTGTGCACTTGTCTTAGAACACGTAAGCACTGCAAAAAATGCACAGACACTTTGTTGTCGGATTTGTCGCCGCAAACTAAAATTCCAATGGTATACAGGAGGTAAGCAATTGCACATTGTCTTTTTCTCTCTGTGGTATCTTGTTCTTTAGATCCAAAAAACGTTGTTCGTAACCATTCCAATCTTACTTTTTTCTCTTCACTCAAGAGCTCGTCAGCCGTATCTGAATCAACACCAAGACATTTATCCAACAACTCATACACGTCATTATCGCTTATCCCTCTCGAACCTCCAAGTGGTCCAGTAACGGCTTTTCCATACACAGGAAGCCCAGTAATGTGAATAACTTCATCTATACTAATACTCATTTCGCCGAATGGAAGATGAAAGGTATTGGTTTCAGGATAAAATCTCTCTATAAAAGCGTTAACCAATACCTTGTCCACTTTGTCTTGCACATATTTTATTATATTCCCAAATCCGGATTCGGCTACTGCACTCTTCACAAATTCACATTCCTTGCTTAGATCCCACCGTTTTTGCGTTCCAACATGACTGTGAAGCTTTACAAGTCTAGCTTCTTCTCTTGGATCCTACAACAAATTTGATGATAGTGTAAGCACATGTTCCATATAGTTTAGGATTATCATTTATAAGATTTTATACAAAGTTAACCTTCGCATTCCAAATAGAGTTGGATATATGATGTGCATAAGCGAAAAGCAATGATGGTTGAGGTCCGGTTGGTGTACTATCAACTGAAGCTTCAGTTCTAACCTTCTTCCCTTTTTTTTCTCCATTTCAACTTCTGGCTCCGGCCGGTCTTCGGTTTCCGCATTCTGATCTTCAATTTGCCCGTCAACTTGTTCCTCATTTTCCTGCTCATCATCTTCTTCACTATCGTCTGCATCGTCTCCATCACTATTTTGTGATTGCGAGTTTTCCTCACTAGATGTACTTCCATTGCTATTATTCCTATCAAGGCCTAATCTTTTCTCATCAACTCTTGCCTTCAATCTTTCCAATGCTATCCGTTTCCAGTTTGAGGCCGTTCGAGGAACTCGACTACTGCATTCGACTTGTGCTTGCTTACTACAAAAGGATAACATAAATGCAAGCAAAATGGTATTACACATTCACATACAAAAAGCAATATGGTGGAAAAGGACTTAAGAATAAGATAGCTGCGGATGTGCTCTTTTACCAACGGTCATCATAATCCATGTTTCTTAAAGTCTGAAATTTCATATAAGCATCCCATCCTTGCACTTGAACCCATGAATGCAAAATATTTGCAAGATAGAAGTATTAAGGAAATAATTCCATTAAAAAAGAATGAATACAGACAAAACTAGAAACAACTATTGATAGGTTACCTCTACAACAGGGTTTTAAATATCGGATATTGGTCGCGTTTCGTCTCGGAGATTTTGGTGACTCGGTATCGTTTCGGGGGAAGATCTCGGAGGAGACGAGTACATCTCGGACGTCAATATCGGATTTACATCTCGGAGCTTAAAGTTCATATCTGAACCATATCGGCGTACATTTTATGCTAATAATTATATATACTAAAAGTCTAAAATACAAAGAAACTGAGCTTACCTGATTTGTAAATCACATCAAATAGCATTGTCATTGATAGCTCGTGCATTTATACACAAAACATGCAACAAAGTGCATGATGGTCACGTGCATTTATAACATTCATGAATGAGAAGAAAACGACATAAGTGTGAACAAGCAAGTAACAATATACATGAAAGTCTGCTATAGAATATGTCAACCAAGAAATACTAGAACTAGCTAATGTTGAATTAGTACATAAGTGAGGCTGGTCCTGAACCCTTGATTTTAGTAGCAAGTAGTTGAATTTTAGAACTTAGTAACTTGCTGCTAACATGCTGAAGACAAAGTAATTTACGCATCTGAAGATATAGTAATTTAAAACCTTGCTGAAGATAAAGTAATTAATAGGTTCATCGGTTCATGGCATCTGTACAACTATAAACTTTGATACAACTAGAAAGGCATATAAAGTAATTCAGCTATTTCAAAGAACTTCCAGTAGCATGCAACTATTATATGATGGTCAGATTAATCATTTTCAGTTTTATATCAACATTAAACACAAGCTTAGAAGCACGTTACAGGCCTTGCTAATTTTATTTTATTTTTAAATCGGGTGATATATCTTGATTTCGTTTCGGTCAATATATCGGCCGATATTTGTAAATATCGGCCGATATATTCGAAACGAGATATTCAACGATGTATTGTGTTTCATCTCGTCTTGGCTCAAAACGAGATCTCGGCCGAGATATCGGCCGAGATGGCCGAGATTTAAAACACTGCTCTACAACATTAATAAATTTTGAAACAAATGATAATTGTTACTAGAAAATCCTACTGTGCATGCAAAGTATATTCCTATGGCAGATCATTAAATCGTAAACATCTAGAAGCATTTTTCATGTGACGAGTCAGGACACAAATAAACATGAGTGTCACATATTGGGCTGAGAGTAAAGCCCTGGTACAGTTGCACAAAACAAGCTTTTAAAAAACAATTAACATAGCCATTCCTTGTGAGCATTCAAATTTTTATACAATGTGCACTAGTTCACCAGGATAGTCGACCACATTAAAAAATGATCACTGGAAGACAAACTAGCATGATGTATGTACGCAAACGTGCATACACAACTTAGAAAAGTATTTTTGGGTCTGACCAAAATAAGTCTTGACTACTACTGCCTATTATCCAAGCACCTTCAACGATACACAAATATAAGCATGAACAATACACAAGTAATTTTCATCATATTACATATTACTATAAGCAACGTGGATTTACTTATGATCAATTAAGCATAGATATTTGTTTTTAATTCAAATATATTTCTAAACTATGTTTTTAGATGTTAATCTAAACCAACATTTGCTCATTTAAGTCAATTGAGAGTTTGTCTAAAATGAGCAGATGCCCAGCAATATCAAGACACTATCCAGTAAATCCCCAATTTTTTCAAACATCAATCAGCCGCTTAGATTTACTACCACATGCAGATAGTTTCAACTCGAACAAATCAAACAAAAACAATCGAAACGAGGAAGAACGAGTATGCATATCACGTACCCTTGAACTACCTTCTTCAATATCCCATTATCTGGCAGAGAAGAGAGCGAAATTTTCTTGATTCTCACCATTTTCACTTCGAAGATCGACTGAATTTTATCGACGACGAAACGATTAGGCTTTTTTGGGGATTTAGGGTTTTACGTTTTTACGGTTGGTAAGTTTTTAAGATAAAGGGTAAAAATGTAAGCATTAAAATAAATTAGCTACCCACCGATGGCCCCCCTTTAACATTTTTTAAAAATTGGAGTGGCTTTAAAATTTGACACCCCCCCCTAACAAAAAGTAGAGTGTCAATAACAATGCCCTTCCTATTTAGTTTACTGGCATATACTTCCATGCAAAGATCTGAATTTGGTGAGTGGGCACATAATTTAAAATGTGGGCTAGCTTTGCATAGATACACACACATATACACAAATGTGGGTTAGCTTTGCATTGATTTCCATAGTGGGCATACACACACACACTCACACACTACTCAAGCACGCTAACACAGCTACAACCGCTATACTTATATTTAAATTGACGCAATATGAATAATGCATCTAATAAGTGCTTTGCTAGGCTGTTGATGGTGGAGGAAATGCAGCTAAAGCGGGACTCAAAGCAGGAGATACTATAAACAAGTAGCTTCTTTGGTGATGAGTTATGGCCTGTCAATGCTAAATCTGATTCTGTTAATTTCGTTGTAAGAAGGTAAACAGTCCTTCAATATAAACTTATTATATTAGATAAGAAAATTATCATGTGATTTGAAACATTGGCCTTAATTCGTTGTGCTTCTGAACTGGCCCAGAGGTGCTAATGTTGATGTAATGCGACTGCCCAAGAGGCCAGCTCATCCAAGATTTGGTCGTAAATTAACTGAAACACAAAAAGTAATAAATATATCTTTTAGCATTTAGAGGTTCAATATTGTGTTGCTTTCTTTTCATGAAATCTTTGTTAATGCAAATTACAATTCTTGTTATCTATACTGCATGGTACTTTTATTCTTGGTAAAAAAACGAGTACTGCTTTAGTATATACTGAATAGACATGTTACTTTTATCCTCAGTTCACTTTTACGTTTTATGTAAAAGAAAACACATTGCACATGTTTTGGTCACATTTGCATTATCATATGCCTTGTATTTCTCCTGAAGAGTGTATGTGAAACACTTGTTTATGTAATGTTGTTATTGTCCTTTTTTTTTGGTTGAAACTTGATACCTTCTGCACTATGATTTATATCGTGTGCAAGTGGATTCAGTGAGTTTGATTAGCTTATATGACGAAATTATCAGCATCAGAATATAATAAAAAAATAATTAAAGTTTAAAAGATATGGTGATAATTATTTCTAATGTTTGGACTACTTATGGAAGCATTGTTTAATATATTTGTGGGGTTTAAATTATTAGCCTGCCTTCTTGATTCTTTTTTGTATCAGACCTTCCTGGATCTCAGGCACTATCCCCTTTTGTTTGCATATAGTTATGTTTATACCCATAAATATTCATGTTGCATATCCTGTGTACAGGAGCGTGAACGTGCATTACATTCATTCAAAAATGGTTGGACTCCAATACTAGTAGCAATAGCAACAGACGTAGCTGCTCGTGGCCTAGACATCCCACATGTAATAAACTTTTGACCTTCCAAAAGACCTAGACTATTACGTGCACCGAATCGGGCGTACTGGACGTGTAGGCAACTCTGGGTTAGCAGCAGCATTTTTCAATGATAATAACAAGCCAATGGCCAAAGCGTTGTCTGAACTGATGAAAGAAGCAAACCAAGAAGTACCTGATTGGTTGGCCAAATATGCTGAAAGAGCTGCTTATGGCAACAATTGTGAGGAACCAGTAACTTGTATGAAATACTTATCTTAAAACATTTTGGGGTAGTGTTATTCCATAATTGTTATGAAAGTTTGATTATGAATTGAGTTTAGCAACTTAATTATGTATTGTGCTTGTATGTTAATTGATATTCTATGTAGTTATTGGATTATGAATGGTGTTATTTTTAAGTTCATACTAACTAACTATATTAATTAATATTGGATTCTGTTAGCTGTAAATTAGTATTTTGTTGTAGTAACATTTACCGATGGAATAGAAAGGGAATACGAGTGGGTTCTGCAAATCTGCATGTGATTACCGACGGAAATAAAAACAACTGTCATCAATACCTTGCTAAAATATTAGTATTTGTGACGAATTACCGACAGATATCTAAGGTGAAACAAAAGTTGAAATTATCCGTTTCTAATCCTTTACTGTTTAGCAACGGATCCCCAACAGATTTTTTTTTATATATATTAAAAAAAAAATCCGTCGGTAAAACGTCGGTAATTTTTTTTTAAATTAAATATAAATATATTGACAAATGACGGTAAAGTGTCGGATAATTGACATTTAATTCCATCGCAAAATAGTCACTAAAATACCAACGTGAAATTTACCGACCAGTGCTATCCGTCACAAATCCGTCGCTAATACATGTTTAGCGACGGATTTGCGACGGATTCGTCCGCTACAAAATTAGTATTTTCTCGTAGTGGCAATTTTTTTATAGATAAATGGGTGGATATTACACGTAAGCATAAGTATAAGGTCATTCACTATGGTGCATATATAATGAGAATTCTTCTGGAGGCTGGTGTTTAAATGCCCTATAATGGTGGATCGCGAATCAAAGAAATAAGGCACTAAATTGCCAAATTAATGAACTTGATCCAGAATCTGGCTCCTTGGCACAAATCTCTTTTCAAGAGTGGAAAGATAATGTCAATAACCAATGACAACAACTGGTCGAGCCTCAATACCATCCTAGTCAGCACCATGAAGAAGTAGAAGATGAAGAAATCCAAATTTTTATCCCCGATCTTCTGTCGAAACAAGAATTAGTTCTGCTCTCCCTTAACCAATCTCGACTTCACAAAGACATCAAACATGTGGAGTACTCAACTAACAAAAAGCTTAATTCTATCAAAGGCTTTTTGAATAAAATTTGGGATAAAATTGCCTGTTCAACCACCGTTTCCACACAAGCCTATAAACCGTCGCCATTTCAGTGGTCTTCTAGTTCTCATGAAGATGATGACGACCGTGAAGAAGCACCAAAATCAAGTTCCAATAGCTCAGGAGGATCTCCTAGTGGTAGTCACTCTCTCACCGTCACCGAAAGCTGGTAAGGTTGTTTGTTTGATGGAGTAGTTATTGTGATCTTTTTGATATACATTTGGTATGTAATATTTTTTGAAACTTGTGATGGTTGGTTATACTTTGTGAACTTATGATGTGATGAACTAATGTTATTTGATGATGTTTTGTTGCACATGTCATGTGTGTAACTATTTTATGATATCTATGTTATCCATGTGCTCGTGTTTGTATGTCTATTTATTTGTTGTATTATTCCTTTTTGTCAATGATAAAGGGGAATAAAATATATACATATTGACATGGGCAGCTCATATAGTTGTCAATATCAAAAAGGGGAGAATATTGAAACACACTTTATAGTCTTTTAATTATGACAACTATACTCCATATATATATATATATATATATATATGTGTGTGTGTGTGTGTGTGTGTGTGTGTGTGTGTGTGTGTGTGTGTGCGTGTGTGTGTGTGTGTGTGTGTGTGTGTGTGTGTGTTCTTGACTAACTTTGTTTTGCAGGAACATAGATTCAAGAGCTTTAATTTGGAGATTTTGTACATGAAAGTGTTTGTATATAGAGTCTGTAATTAGTTAGTTAGATTGTGTAAAATCTCCCTTGATGATACTAACACATGCACAAATGCACGTTCCCTCTATATTTGTGCATAATGCACATATGTGCACACAAGCGTGAAAAATACGTTTAAATTTTATAATTCAGCCGTCTTTTTGCTGAAATAGAATATTGTTCAAATAATATTCTGACAGTTGAATTGCCAAACTCAGACATCTGAATCTGGGATAAACGACCATATTTGACTTGTTTGAATTCAAAATTAAATTTCAGCCTTCTGAACTTTATTTTCAGCATATTGATTTGAAGAGTTGTATTCTTTGAATGAATGGTTACAACTCTGATTCAAGAGATATAACCATATCTCTTGATCGAGTCCAATCGTGAATAACTGCAACCATTTATTTACTATATAAACACTTGAAATCAGTCGTTGCAATCATCGAATCTCATTCTAATCTATATCTACTTACATATTCTTTATCACTCATAAGAAACTTACAATTGCACTCAAATTTTCATATTCTGTGATTGTACAATCATCATATTCTTCCATATTCTTCACGTATTGCATGAAATATCATCAAGGAGAAGATAATAGGAAGGGTGTACTATAATTGACAAATTGGTATTATTTAGAACACAACTAGTCAAATACCTTTTGTAATTAGTGAAGTCCTGTTCTGCTGCTCAGGCAAGGGAAAGCAACCTACTACTGTTGAGGTGAAATCCTGCTCCGTTGCTCGGGTCCCCGTTCCACTACTTGGGTGTGACTTGTAAAGCTATTCCTTCGAGTTAAGTCAGGGTATTGTTATTAGTGAAAAGCAAGGAAGTGGTCTGGAACTGGACGTAAAACCAAAGTTCGAACCAGTGTAAAATCGACTGTGTCATTATTTATTATCTTGCATTTTATTTCCATATATACCTGATCCATAGGTCACTTAAACTTTCAGTTTACAGTGTCGTCTTCGTATTCAAGAGGATTCCCGTAAACGCGAACTAGATGATAATCCACAAACTGAGTCTCATTCTAAGGATAACAATGTTGAAACTACTAGTAAGTTGAAACCCAAAATTAGACACAGTTTAAAAAGAAGTAATTCCAAGAACAATAAAAAGAAAGGTGCATGTTACTGCTTTAACAAACTCGACCACTATGCCCGAGACTGCTGTCTACGGAAGAAGCAACAAAAAGTGAATGTGGTCGAAAAATCGCTTGTGGCTGTAGTACAAGAGATGAACTCTATCAGTGTCATTTATAATGATTGGTGGATTGAAACTGGAGCAAACATTCATATTTGCCAAAACCGTAATATGTTCAAGACTAAGGACGAAAATAATGGAGAAACCATCGAAGTTACTGGCGCAAACAAAGTTGTAAGCAAATTTATGGGAAAAAGGCACTGTAGAACTTACATTCACCTCTGGAAAAGTTCTTATATTAGTAAATGTATTTTACGTACCCAATATATGTAAGAATTTGGTTTTTGGATACCTTCTTAACAAAGGAGGACTCAAGATGATGTATGAGTCTGATAAGTTAGTGTTGTCCAAGAATGTAAAATTTATTGGATAGAGATATTCTTTTAATGACATGAATAAGTTGAATATAATAAAGAAATCTTATGTTTATATTGTTGATTCTGTTAGTTTATGGCATGGTAGATGAGGACATGTTAAGTATAAATCTCTTAAGAGTATGCATAAACTAGAATCAATTTCTGATTGTGATTTCGGTACTATCTCTAAATGTGAAATGTAACACCCCGCCTCCGCTAGGGTCACTCGCAAAGGAATGCACTAGCTTTAGAGGGGCATTATTGGTAAACATGCACAGAAATATCACAAGACAAAACATATAAAATAGCGGAAGTAAAATCGAACTTTCATAAACTTTAATAATTAAGGTCTAAAGCCTTTTACATCAGAGTACATCAAAACCTGTCTTGCAATAGTAAAGAAGCATAAAGACTTTTTCATAAATTATTCCCCAAGTAAAAACAGTAAAGTAGCCATAGCCAAGAAAAGTCCAAGCCATCCATGATGACCTTCAAGCAGAAGAAGTCCGAACTAAACAACAGTATTTCCTCCCTGTAACCTGGGGGGGAAACGGAAGAAAAGAGGCGAAACAAAACGGGTCAGTCAAAAAGACTGAGTAAGCCCTATCTACTATCAGCATAAAAACTAGTAAAGTTAACTGACATGAGAAACTGAGATGAACATAAGCATGATGACAAGATAGATAAGTTAAATCAAAATAACATGATGAACTACTGAACTCAGACAAACTAAAGTGTCATGATAAATTACGATGTCAAGATAAAACAAGGTATCCCATCGTCGGGTTCCTATCAAGTATAATATCCCCAAGATATCTATCACGTATAACGTCCCAGGGTATCTATCCTGTATTTTAGCTCTGCACCTACCGTACTAGTATCCCCACCGTATCATGTGTTAACCATGAATGACCCTTACTCAAAAGTCGTGTAATGGTCCATGTCAACCTAATATATCGCATATATAGGTTACTCAACTCGTATGTTTTATTCCATGTAAATGTTCAGTCCCTTGCCGTAGACCATACGGGCTTTCCCATGAGATTCTATACTACTTTAACATAGTTCCATGATCCTTAAGATCGTTTTGGGCTGTCACCCTATATCTAACTAGGGTCTTTCTATATGAATCATTGTTTGTACAACTAGGACTTATGCTACCTAGGACTACTAGGGATTATGCTTACCTATTGCACGTTTTCGTATCTCGGTTTTGGTTCAACCACCCAGGGCCACTAGGATTTACGCTAACCGTCAACCGCGCCCTTTTTCCCACGCATTCATCGTGAATCTTTTTTTCCATGACTGTATGCACATGTATCACATCGTGCCATCCGAGTCCTGTCACAGGGAAGACCAGGAAATACAGGACTCGGTCGGGAGCTTTAGATTTATCTGCCGATGCAGATGCTAAGGTCTGTTTTTCCTATACGTGGCTATGGTCCCACGAGACCACTCCCTCAACTAGTGAAAGACAAGACAGGATAAATCCTGTATGAGAACACAACACTGGCCAACCCACATCCAAGCCTTACCGCAACCATAATTAGATAGCAATTATGGTCTTTTGGGTGTTCTCTGCCTTTTCGTACGTACACGCTTGACCAAAGATGGTAGGTAGCCTGACGAAATGCTATCTAGGGTACGACCGTGTATCGTCGACTATCCCCTATCCATCCCTGTCTTTAGGTCGCTCGTATAGCAACCAAGGCATACTCTTGGTTCTTCTAACGCAGACCTTAACCTCTCATGAGCCTAGTATGATCACCTGGCAGCTCACAGAGGGATACCAAGAATATCCTCACGTTCCCCGAAGCCGCTGCTTCGTTACCCAGTTCGCTGGAGCCTCTATCTAAATCAGATACTTGCTCCTACTCGTATACTTAAACGATGACCTACCGTATCAGGTTACTCATCTATCTATGAACTGGTCTAAATTTCCTTGACTAAGAATCATTACTTAGTTATTCTTCAACTAAGGTTTACCACTTAGCCTTATTCCCGTTATCCTTGTTAACTTACAGTTATCCACCTAATCCTCAGAACTAGGGTTTACATAATGGATTAAGTGTTACTTAAGTTCATGACTTAACCCGTCTACAAATCATGTCAAAATTGGCTAAGTATCCAAGTTCAAGACTTAAACCTACAAACCATGCTCAAGTTGGTTAAGTATATATTAACTTGACCCTATCAAATTATTGAGTCAAATCGGTCAAGCGTATTTAAGCGATTCGTGACTTAGCCTTATCATGTTTTCACGTTAGATTGGTTAAGTATAGGTTAACCTAACCTCAATAAATTAACGAGTTAGATTGGTTAAGTATAGGTCACTTAACCACATCAAATCATCATGTTAGATTAGTTAAGTGTTTAACTTAACCCCATTAAACTACCAAGTGGGATTAATTAAGTCTAGGCTAACTTAACCCCATCCGATTTCCATGTTTAGACTAGTTGAGTCTAATCTTAACCCCATCCATTAACTGTATTCTTCGGTTAAGTGTCATTAAGAAAACTTACTTAACCTTACCAAATTATCGTGTTGGATTGTTTAAGTGTTGGTTAACTTAATCCCCATCCACTAGTCGTATAAAAATGGTTAAGTGTCATTAGGCAAATCAAGTTACTTAACCTACCCAACCTTGTCATGTTTTGTTAAGCATCATTAGCCTAATCAATTTACTTAACCCATTTGTCCATGTCATATTTGGTTAAGCGTCATTAATCAAATTAACTTAACCCTATTATGTGGCATTAATTATTTAATGCACCTCAACCTCTCACATTAGACTTTGTTGTGGTTACTAGTTAAGCCGGTCGGTTCCGGGTAGCTTTACACCACAACTTGGTCTAACCTCGGGTTCAAGCACAACATGACCAACTTCTCACATTGGGTCCTATTATTTACAACTACTAGTTAGGCCGGTCGGTTCCGGGTAGCTTTATGTTGCAAACTCAACCCAACCTCGAGTTGGTCACACTTATATTTTCTAAGTGTCATGTCCATTATGTTTCCAAAACATATTACAAGTTTTCAAGAATTTGGGTAGACCTAACTCAATAGGTAAATTCCCAACGGGTAGACCTAACCTTATAGGTAAATTCCCAATCTTATGTTTCAAGCATACTTACATGTCAACTTCCATGTTATATTTCAAGTCATGTTTTCAAGTATAAACACATGTCATATTTAACGTTACATGTTGTCATGTTTATACCCATTTACCCAAATCATGTTCATGTCATTATGTTTTCCCATAATGTGACCCCCAACGCTTTTAAACTCGCATAATGGATTCAAAGAAGGAACTTGTCAAAGGCATGACAAAAGGGGGTATAAAGCCACTAGTTGAACATGGTGGCAAATGAGACATAATGTGTTCATTAACTTGCATGTTACATTCTTAAGCCTCAAAAACATGCATAACATTCAAACTTGGCAAATAAGCGAATCATGATGATAAATGACATAGAAAGATGGCTAGAAGTTCGCATATGACATTACATGCAAGCTATCATAAGGGGTATGATAGTTCTCATGTTGGCAAAATGCAACATTTAACATAAAGGCCAAAGCTTTATGACCACAAGATCAAGATGAAGACTTCATAAACTTGCATGACATGATAGCATGTATTATACTCAATGCTCAAACCCAAACTTGCAACATGAACATTTAACTTCATAGTTAATATCTAAGAGTAGGGAAAGGGCTTACATTGCTATGAAGGCACAAAAGATATGAAAAAGCCCTTATGCAATCAAATAGACCCAAAATGCAAGCTCTAACATAAAAAACCCTTGAGCCAAAATGATCAAAACCCTTGCTTTATGATGCAAATATAGAAACTTGACTTGAATGCAAGCTAATGACACTCATACAAGCTTGAAAACACTTGTATGCATGGAAAATCTCTCATAGAAACAATTTAGAAATTTTATGAAGAGAGTGGAGGCCATGAGAGGTAAATTTTTTCCATAGTTTAGTTGTATGAATGAATAATGATGATTTAGGGTTAGGTTAGGGTCTTATTTATAGATTAGGCAAGTGTTTTAGGCCATAGGATTAAACCCTAGTTGCAATCTCAGCCCTTAAAACCGAATCTGGCCCCCAAGCTCAACACAATCTCTAAATGGTGCACCAGGCTAAACAGCCCGACTGGACCAAGTCGACAGCCAAGTCGACAGGGCTGTCGACTTGGGTCCAACCAAGTCGACTCCCAAGTCGACAGGGCTGTCGACTTGGGTGCTCTGGCGGGAATTTTCCCGCCTGGCCCAAACTGGCCCAAATTTCCAAATTCAAACTTGAATTTGAAATCTGTTTTTACTTTGAAATTTTCAGAAAACTTCGTTGGGCCTTAATCGGGTCATACGGACTCCGATTTTCGAAAACTCAGACTCTATTTCGCGTATTTTTCCGAGACGAACGCAATGGCATAGCCCGTTTTACTTGATTCAGAATTTAAAAATGAAATTCTGCCTTGATTCTCGTTTTAACATGTTATCGAAATACGGGTTGTTACATGAAATATGTGTTGAAACAAAGTACACTGGAAATCCTTTAAATCTGTAAAAAGGAAAACTGGTTTGCTTGAATTGGTATATATAGTGATGTGGGTGACTTAAATGTCATATCACCTATAGTGGTAACTAATACTATATAACATTTATTGATGACTATACCAGATATGCATTTGTATATCTAATGAAAACTAAAGGTGAGGTTTTTGATAAATTCAAAATTTATAAAGTAGAGGCTGAATCACAATTAGGAGTTAAAATTAATGTGTTACATTCAAATCGTGATGTTGAATATTTTTCAAATGAGTTTACCATGTTTTATAGAGAGCATGATATAATTCACCACTGTACAGCCCCATATACACCACAAAAAATGGTTTTGCTGAGAGGAAAAATAAAAATCTAGTAGAAATGGTCAACGCCATGCTCATATGTTCATATTTACCTTATAACCTATGGGGTGTTACAATATTATCTACATGTGTTACATTTTAAATAGAGTACCACTTAAAAGGAATTATATATCCCAATATTAATTATGGTTTAATAGAAAACCTAACCTTACCCGACTTAAAGTTTGGGGTTGCTTAGCATATGTTAGAAAACATGATCTCAAACAACCAAAGATAGGAAATAAGGCATTTAGGTGTGTTTTCATAGGATATTCACTCAACAGTGTAACATATAAGTTACTTATACCTGACGCCTTAGAAGTTATAGAGTCTATAAATGTAGAATTCTTTGAAAATCAAACATTTGAGATTTGATTGAGATCATCCAGTCCAGAACTCATATGACCGATGATATCAATGAGATGATTATGTTATTGCTCAAAACAACAAAGAAATATCAGTACCAGATAATAGTATTCAATAAAGGAGAAGTAAAAGAGAGAGAATAGAGAATGACTATAGTTCTAACTTCATAACATATCTCATAGAAGGTAGTAAGGACGAAGTCCTAAATGTCACTTGATATTTTACGAACATCATGATGATCCTAAAACCTATTCGAAAGCTATGAGTTCCATAGATTCTATTTAATGGAAAGAAGCTATAAATGATGAAATGAGTTCCATATTGTGAACCAAACTTGGGTTTTAACTGATTTACCTCCTAGTGCTAAACCTATAGGATGTAAATGGATATTCAAGAAAAAGTTGAATACAAATGGATCCATTGATAAGTTTAAAGCCAAACAAGTTGCAAAGGATATAAACAACGACAAGGAGTAGATTATTTTGATACATATAATCTGGTTGCTCGCATATCTTCTACACACTGTCTAATAGAACTTGCATCAATTCATAATTTACTCATACATCACAAGAATGTAAAGACAGCTTCTCTAAATGGAGATTAAGGAGAAGAGATGTATATGGAACAACCGAAATGTTTCAAAACCCTAGGCCAAGAAAAGAAAGTTTGCAAATTAGTAAAATCTCTTTATGGCTTGAAGCAAGCTCCCGTGCAATGACATGAGAAATGTGATAAAATTGCATTATCATATGGATTCATTATGAATGATGCTGATAAATGTATTTATAGCAAATCAGATAACAATGGTTATGTTATAATATGTTAATAGGTTGATGACACGCTAATATTTGGTTCTACTATATCCTGTGTGAACGAAACTAAGAAATTTCTATCTTCTAAATTTGGTATGAAAGATCTAGGAGAGGATGACGTAATTTTGGGAATTAAAATCATTAGAAAGAAGAGGGAGTTATTACTAACTCAATATCATTATATTGAGAAGTTCCTACAAAAGTAAGGTCATTATAGTGGCAAACCGGCACCAACTCCTTTAGACCCAAGTATTAAATTAGAAAAGAACACTGGACAAACCATTTCTCAACTAGAGTATTCCAGTGTTATAGTGAGTCTTATGTATGTCATGCATTGCACTAAATCAAACACCGTGTATGTTATAAGTGTATTCTATTGATTTATGAGTAATCTAGGTTATGAACATTGGAAAGCTATTTCCAAAGTTTTAGCTTATTTGAAAGGAACCATTAACTATAGTTTGTCTTATAAAGGATATTCTGCAGTATTAGAAGGATACAGTGATGCAACCTGGAATAATGTAGAATCCAAATCTAAGTCCATGACTGGATGGATATTTACATTAGGAGGCGATGCTATGTCATTAAGCTTCCAAGAAGCAGACCTGTATATTTAACTTAACAATGTTGTCTGAATTAATTGCATTAGCAGATGCATGCACTACAATAAAATCCCTTTTTTATAGCTGTATTAAACAGCGTTGCCTCATGAGGGACGTGAGTGTCTCAAAACTACAAGGTTTAAACGCTATTCGGGAGGCAAATGCCCTATTCTCAACGCTACTCAAGGACAGAAGCGGGAAACAATTTTCATTTAGCGGGAAGTAAAATAAATGCTTTTGCCCTTTTCTTCCCAAAGCAGCATCTTTTCAGATCCGCCTCTCTCGTATACTCTCTTCGTCTCCGCCTCCCAAAGACAGCACGTCGCCTCCGCCTCCAGATATCTATCTAAATCTCGCGTGTACTCAACTCACCTCGCATCTTTGCAAATAGCACCGAAGCCTATCCTACATCTCCCCAAATCGTTGCTGTCATCATTCGTCAAAATCGGGAATTGCAAATCGGGAATCCAAAATCGCGAAGGGTGCTATAGGTACTATAGGCTTTATCATATTTTTCGTACTGCTCATTGTTATTATTCTTGATTTTTTTTATTACTAGTGTTTAACCGATGGTATGTAGTTCATATTACTTGCATATTTAGGTAATGAAGCAAGAAAGCTTATTTGTTACAATTGACTTGATCAATATTATTGTTAATTTGAGGGCTTATTTGTAGCAATGGTTTGATTTACAGTTGGGTGCCGTAAGGTATTTGGCCTTATATTATATGTAGTGCTTGAAATGCTATACTGATAACTATAAAGTGAGTAACCATCGATATGAGATGAACTTCGGTGTGAAATTGATTCATTAGATTCAGATGGTGGTTTCTCCTTTTTTTTGATTGGTCATAATCGGAAAACAGAATTACTACTTAGAAAAATGTGGCTATTTTATGTTTGAACAGCTGGTGGACCGATTAGTAAGTAATTGCTAAGTAAATATTTAATGTCACAATTTTTTTAGGATTTTAGCTTATTATGCGATGTTGGGATTGCTTTTTTGCTTCTTAAAAAAAATAAACCTTCATTAAGCTGTTTGCTATAGACAGCCACTGTTTTCATACTTAGAAGATAATTATCAAGTTCAGATCTTAATTATACCTTATTGATGTCTTTGAGTTTGTGCATTGGTTATACTTATGATATTTAGGGCAAAGGTTGGGTAATTTTAGTGATAAGTGTTAGAGAACCCCGAATTATCACAAAACCAATTGGCCATGTGATGAGGAACATCTTTGTTTATATTCAGGATCTTAGTTCAGTATTTCCCGATGTAGGACAACTTTGAAGCACCGTTCAACACACCCCCTTGCTTCAAAGTTGTTGAGATCGAAGCACTTTCTCTTCGATTTTGTGATGCACTTTCTCATCACCTTCAATTGTTGAAGCACTTTCTCTTCAACTATACTGAAATCCTGAGCTCTGATACCATGTTAGAGAACCCCGAATTATCACAAAGCCAATTGGCTATGTGAAGGGTGAACTCTTAATGTTTATACAGGGATTATTTTATAAATTCCCCGATGTGGGACTTATTTCAACACGCCCCCGCACGTGTGGCATATCATGAGCCTAACTCGTGGACCTTTTATATTGGGTGACGTGGATAAGTGTGGCATTGTGCGCACGAATTAAACCCGCTCTGATACCATGTTAGAGAACCCCAAATTATCACAAAACCAATTGGTTTTGTGATAATAAGGGGATTAATAAAAAACTGTAACATGGTATCAGAGCAATTAAAAAACTGTAACCACGAATTACACTGGTATTGGACTTATTTTAACAATAAGCAAGAGTTATTGTACTTCTCAATATTATATGCAGACCCATGTAGTAAATATGATGTTTTAAAGATGATTATGATGCTAAAATTGTTTTAAAATTTAATTCGAATTATAACATGTTTCAGGCTGAGTTTAAAAAGTGATCAAAAAATGAATTAAATTCTTTTTTCACACTTTACTATTCACGTGTCATTATTAAATAAAAATATATAAGTAATATTGGGCATTCAAATGATTTTCAAATGAATTAGATATCTTGGTTTGATGCCAATATATTATATTAAATGATGTTTGCTCTTGTTTGGCTTGTCTGATGTGTTTGACAGGTTTTAAATAGTTAGCCAAGCGAAACATTAATCATTGTGATGGGTATCTAAATAGCTAGAATGTAATGGATTTTGGTATATAATGTTCTTAAGGTGCTAGGGAGTCCCCTCTAAAAATTTCAGGTGGATTAAATTTAATATTGTGGCCAAAATAGGTAGGAAGAATCAATCAGTACCAAGCAAAAAGCTATTAGTGCTGAGAGTTTTTAGTGATGCCTGTTTTTAGTGATGACTGTAAAATGGTGTGTGCCATTATTATGATTACGGGGGACAAAGCTTGAATGCACACACTTAGGTGGTCTGGGGACATCGAGTCCTACCAATATACATTTTAAAATCATACTCGGTCCCTTTTTTAGAGGCAGTGGCACATTACCAGTGTGGTTGTACCATGTTCATCATTAGGAATTATAAGTACTCTAGTACAATATTAAATTAAATGAAGTATAGACGATGTACACTGTAAATTGATTGGCAGAACCTGGTTATGTTTTTTTTTCTTTCCTTTACCATTATGCAATACTTGGCTCTCTAGATTAATGTTATATTATAAGAATGATTCAAATGAATATGAAACTCTTTAGAAGAAATGGATATAAACAGAACTGAACTTTGAATAAACACCAGGTTGAACTGTATAGAAACACCGGGTTGCAAAACTAATTAAAATACAATAGCCATGAAAACTAAAATTTTCCTGAAACTTTTACTTATATTCATAGGTACTCAACTGACTTGGAATTAATTACTAAATTATATCCTTGTAGACAGTACGTTTTACTTCACTAATATTAATCAATGATTTACCAATATATCATTATACAGATGAACTTCCAACCATCGCTAAAGCATATTTGCTTGCATTTTACTCATCAAACACTATAGTTATGGTTTTTTTTAACCACCTGCATTCGATATGTTCTGTGCATATCCAAATTACCTTGTAAAAAATCTACTGATTTAGATGATCATGACATTTAATACTGTTCCCCTTTTGTAATATGTTGCTGTGTTTGTATAGTCTACCACCGAACTTCATGGATTTCCAAATAAGGCCACATGCTTTATATATTCCACACTGTAGCTTAGAGTTAAAGCAAGTGTATCGCCTGTCCTTGCTTTAAAGCATAATATTGAATATTCCCCTCTGAATAACATCAAATAACAGTATGTGAAACAGTAAAGTGCACGTTTTCCTACACCAATCACCAACTGATTTATGAACATGCAACCGGATTGATGTGCTAACCGCCTCCGTCTTGCTACCATTGTATTTTTATGTGTACAAAGTTCAGAATACATATTTTGTTGTATGATTTACATTTGGCTTTTTTATTTAATCATCATACAAAGTAACTAGTATATATCTATAATTATTTTGTTCATGTTTTAATAATATATGTTTTACAGAGAGAAAAGAATTTACAATTAACACACATTAAAACAATAATACAACCAATTAAAAATGCAGTAAGAATCCTTCCAAACATATAAATACAATTCAGGACCATACTCTTGAATCAAGGGAGCAGTACGCAGCACTATTTTTAATCCTTTTTCTGGCTGTGGATCATACACAAGTAGCCAGTCTTTTTTTGTCGATGTTACAAAGACATCTACGCATTAAATACAAGGCATGTGTTATAAATAAGCCCTGTGATTGACTATTACATTGAAGTTTAATTACTGCAGCATTTACAAGGCATGCTTTGATTTAAGTGCTTTGATTTTTTTTATTTTTTTTGTTTGAGACATAAAACTTAATTTTGGTTCTGCTTTCTGTATGACTCAAAGAGTGCAACATACATGTTCATTGATTGGGTTTACAAAGTAGTATTTTAAGACATTTTTTTTTAGTTTAAATATTGCAGACGGCTAACGTTAAGCTTCAATTTGAGACAGTTAAACATTTCATATGGTTATATAGAAAGAGCAGCCATGTTATACATGCACACATGTGTATGCACTTGCATATCATAAAAAACGAAAACACAACGCTGACATGTGTGCCAAACAAAAAATCAACGATGAAAATGCTGTCTTAGTTTCATTTTCTTCAATAACTTGTCCCATCTTCGTTCATTTTGTGCACCTTCTGTAAATCTAAGCAGAGTATACCGCCGTTACCTTGCTAGAACAACCGCTCATTTTTGATCGATTTTGATTTGTAATCCTAACCACAATCAGTTGCAGAATTTATAACCCCTCATTGGCAATGCTTTTCATTTTCTCTGCCTTTGACCCCTCGCCCGCATAGTCACGACCTCCTCCTTCCTTGGTTTGTCTCTGTATGAATTATAGAATTAAAGGGGTAGGCGTCAGCAGGAGACTGATGGTCTGAAAAGGGGAGTGCAGGAAAAATTGAACACGTTTGTTCCTTCCAATTCATGCGTTACCCATTCTCCATCTAGGCAAACTTTCAGTAGTTCCCTCAACTTCTTCATGGTTTCAAATTCAGTACATGTCATAATTTTGTATTGTTCTTACTTTTGTTCTTCCTTGGTTTGTTTTCAGATTTTTTTTTCATTATGTACATGCATTAATTCTTATATATTTAGGTTCTGGATAGATATCAGCTTGACAATATAATCTTCTGGATTTATTTGATGATTTTTATTACACTTTGTTTGAAATGATATTATATGTCTCTTACTCTATGGACCTTTGCAGTACACTTCCACAATGCTTCATCTGTAGCGCAAAATGTAAAACTTTTATTAGTAATATGTCTATGTTTATGAATTGGCATGGCTCATCATTTTCTGCTGCTTAACAAAGCTAAGGAATTCTTTTTTATGTTTTTTTACTACTATGTTTGTGCTTGAGTTTTTACCTTTTCTATTCTATACTTTGCATTGCATGTGGTTGATTGTCTCATTTACAAAAGTATGAAAATTGTACTGTGTAACAGATGGGGTTGCTAGATGATGGATGCGGTTCTTGCATGACTGAATTGGATTTTAGAGAACATTGAATCAATACTATCATCATGGGAAGGGCCAGAGACAAGCATGGTCTCTTCTTTACTGAAAATCTTGCCCTGGTCTCGATCATTATGTTTATTTCTAGTAAGTTCAAGGGATAACATAAGATACGTGGCTTGTTGGATGGAGATCTAGGGTCACAAATTAAAGCAGGTTTAGGTTGATCAAGTCCATGAGAAACAACAAACAGGCTGGTAGAATTGGTGGTGGTCTGCGGGCAGTGAGAGGAGAGAAAATTAGGTAAAGAGGAAGATTTGTGTAGGGTTATGCAGGTTGAAATGTTAATAATGGGAGAGGAAGCACATAAAGACGTATGAGGAACAAATAGAAATGAGAGAAGGGTAAAAGCGAGAGTTGAAAGTGAGCAAGCCAAAGCATGGTTAACATTAGACATAGAGTTTGATATTCGTATGTTCGGATTTGAAGCAGTTTGGATTTTGCTGCGTAACGAATTCATGATGGGACGATAAAATTGCACGGGGTTAGCATGCACGTTGTTAAGTAAATAAATGCACTAGAAGAATGAAAGTGTTTAGAAAAATTAATGATTGGGGAAATATGATTGGCAATAGACATTAGATTGAGAGGAGGGACAAGATTCATCATTCTATTGGTAGCTGCAATATTTGACTCGGTAAATGGACTAACAATGGTAATGGTTAGAGTTTCAATATTCACCTGTGTATTACAATAAGATTTATATGGACACTAAAGCGTGAGTGTGGATTATTTTCATTGTCTGTAAAAGATGCATGCATCGATTAGTTAATATTACAAATAGAGGAATTTTTTCTGATGATTTAGTCGGTTTATATCACTTGCGTATTGCAACTATTTGTGTGTTATCATGGATGCTAATATGGTAGTTGTGTACTTTACCCTTCTTGAACAGATCATAGCCATATCATCGGCTCACCCTGTTGTAGTCATGGGAAGAGCTGTCCGACTGGTTCAGGGTGGACTGTCCGCCTCCTGCCTTTGAGCTGAAGCATGGATCACTGCTGTGGAATGCTACAGGCACAATTCCGGAGTTCTGGAAAAAGACGAGGGGCTGGAAAGCGACTCTGGTACTATGAAAAATGCGCAGGGGGTGAAGACCGTAGTGGAGGTTCTGGGGAAGGGGGGTTACTGAGAAGATTACAGCAGCCATAACCATCTGTTAAGTGTAAGTGCTTGATCTTCCTCATGCAACTGATATCGTCGACAAGTCTGATGGTCTTGAGTATGTTGCTGGTGATATGTTCGACCATATTCCAACTGCTGATATGCTCCTATTTAAGGTACTTACTTATGAATCTATATACATATTTTAAAATTAATAAATGAAGAAGAAGTAGACAAAAGGATATGGTGAACCATTGTAAACCAGACTATGATTAATGCAGTTGGCAGGACTGGACATGGTTGGTAGAGCTAATTTAATTTAGAAAAAAATGAGTTATGCCGTGAGTTCTTTTTGGGAACTGGACATAGTTGTGTTGGCAAAAAAATTGGAGTGGTTCATGGATTCATTTTTAAATTAAGGAACACTATAAAAAGAAGAAGAGCGAATTATATTTTTCATTGACAACAAACAAAACCGATATAAAAACTATTTTTCTTGTAAGCTGGGTTATATTTAGCAAAGATTTCCATGAACATGTATCATCTAATAGAAGGTTACAACTATATGCCTCAGTTATAAATAGTCAAAATCATAAAAAATGGCATCTTGGATTACAAGTATGACATGATCTTTTGACGTTCCTTATGCTTTTCATGCCATGAGTGAATCTGACACAATTTGTTTCTTTCAGCTTCTTGTATCATTATACACCTTTTCCAACACTGGTTATGTCCTTGCATTGTGTTTTAGTTATAAGAGCAAAATAATCCTAAAAGATAAAGCGAATATTGAGATTTTTGGACCACAGCTTGTATCATCATATTAACTAATGTCTCTTTTCTTATCCGTTTGAATTTTACAAATGATATTCTTCTGGTATTACGTGCACAGGTGCAAGTACAGATTGGTGATCTGTTGGTGTAGTTCTTTTCGAGATGATAGTTGGAATTCCTCCCTTCAATGCAGAACATCCTCAGACGATATTTGACAAAATTTTAAATCGCAAAATTCCATGGCCCCGTGTACCGAAAGAAAATGAGCTTTGATGTTCATGATTTTATTGACAAATTGTTAACAGAAGATCCAATTCAAAGGCTTGGAGCTAGGGGAGCACCAAAAGTAAAGCAGCATGAGTTCTTTAAAAATATAAACTGGAATACACTTGCCTGAAAAAAGGCTGCATTTATTCACTCTTTGATGATGCACTTGATACTAGCTGCTTCACTAGTCGAGTAATTGGAATTCATCAGATGAGTTTATAAACGAAGCTAGTGAGTATGAAAATTCTAGTGACAACGACAGTTTGAGTGGAGGCAGCTGTTGTGTCAGTAATCGTTCTGAGGAGCAGGTGTGAACTAGGACATATTTGTTTATTTCGCTGTTCATTTTCTGATGTTTTAGTATAACATATAATGATTCATTAACTTAATTATGCGAACAGGGAGAAGACTGCGGCTGTCTTTCAGAGATGGACTCTGAAACATCAGTCAACTATTTTTTCGTTATTTTTTAATCAAGAATTTATCACAACTTGCATCCCTCAATTACAATTTGCTAAGGGCTGGAAAGAAGAAGCTCCATTGAATCAACCACACATAGTTGCACTCCTTGAAATTATTTGTTTGTTCCTGCTAATATTACATAGAGCCTATTAATGTAAGCTGATATAAACCCCCTTATTTTTTTAGTTCCTCCCAAATTCATGTTTTATATAATACCAATTCATGAGCTATATATGCTTGTTTTTTTTTCTTCAGAGAACATATGAAAGTAGATGTTTCCTATACGTATATTGTACTTCACTAGACGATGAAGCAATTATTCGTTGAAAACAATATACGAAATGAACAGTTAGATTTTCTACTGTTCTACTTGATTTTCTACTTTTGACTACTCTATTTATGTGCATGCTGACCTTGTTTCGTATATTTTGGAAGGATATATGCATCAGCTTGTATGGTACGCATGCAATTTGAGATGCTTAATTCATCATGCTGGGAATTATTTCTGCAGTTTGGTGAATTCATGCTCATTGAGTCAAATATTGCTTGTTGGGGAATGTCAAATGGTTAAAGAACCATAGGACTTATTCTTATGGTGTGATCTTTTGGTTCTTGTAGGCAGAGATTGAGGTGAGATCTCATTTTGTATATTTTGAATCAAGTTTTCGACTGAAGCTCGCGACTTTGATTGTTCTTTTGTGACCTACAGGTTGAAGCAACTTTGCACCAAAATTTCTATTGATATATCAAAATATCGCATCTAGCTCTTTGTTATCTAGTAATTTTGGGGCATTGAGCTTACTTCGGAATGATGCATCGGGCTTTATGTTAAAACTAATAGATTAGTTTTTATTTAGAAAGTTACTGCATGTTCGAATGCATAATACCAGTAATCCCTTACATAAGTGTGTTATTTTTTTTTGTTGTATTTTCTTTTTCCCTTTTGTTTTCTTTATTTTGTCTATATGTGACATAACAATTACTAACACATCAACTATTTATTTGACATTAACAGGTCCACTATTGTCCATGTTAAGCATAAAATATCAGAAGCAAAGCAAGACTTCTATAGCTTGTCTGTTTTGCAAGTAACTTAATAATGTAAAAATGTATGGACATGGAAAAGTTGATAAAAACAATTGTGTATGAGACACCAAGATGTTTGAATGATATGTTCCAATATTATGCCGTAATTTATTTAATTGTTTACGAAAATTTTGTTATATTTATATGCAGATAATGAATGTCTAAATGTGTATGTGCATGAAAAAAGTTGAAATGACAATAAAAAGGGAGAAAATCCACAAATTAATAACATATGCAATAGCGTTTTTGAAACGCTAATGAATAAAAATGCTATAGAACCGGAACTGCTATAGTATGACTAAAAAACGCTATAGAAACGCGTAAACAAAACTGACAATTATGAGCACAAACACTATAGAAATTCCGTAATAAACGCTATAAGATGCAAATAAATGCTATAGAAAAATACACACAAATGCTATAGACAAATATACGCAAACGCTATAGACAAAATACACAAACGCTATGAGAAGTCAGCATAGTATGCTCATAGCGTTTTATTTTTGATAGCATATTAAAACGCTATATAAAGGTCATTTTTCATAGCGTTTTTTTCCACTATTTAAAGTACAAGGTCTAAGATAGCATGTCGTTGCATGGCGTTCTCTGAAACGCTATGTTAGACCATGATAGCGTTTTTCAAACGATTTTGTTGTAGTGATGTAGAGAAGCGGAACGACTTAGGAATTTGTTAGTGGAAATCCCATTATGGAAGAAGCCATCTCCAGCCGTCTTGAATAATTGTGACGATCGAGCAACGATATATAATGTCTCCACTAGGACATATAATGGAAAATATAAACATGTGAGTCTAAGACATCAAATGGTAAGATAGTTACTCAAAAGTGGAGTAATAACCGTTGACTACATAGAAACAGAGAAAAACTTGGTCGACTCACTCACTAAGAGTCTTCCAAAGGCAATGTTCTATAAAGTCGAAAGAAATGGGACTAAGGTTTATGAATGAAGATTGATCACCCTTAACAGAAACCCAACTTATGTTTTTAAAAGGGTAGACAAAGTTCAATTTGTACCAACAAGCTATGATGTCTGAGGCGCCGTTGAGGCACTAATTTAGTAAATGGACGCCTCGCTCTAGCACCCTATCACCTGGAAACGCCCAACCACAAAGGCACCGCTTTAGCGGAGAGTTTTTCTTGAGGCAGAGCGCTCCTTGGATGTTTTTATAACTTTTTTCCAATTTTTTGGCATAGACAGGTAGTTTTGACTAATCCCCAATCGACAGAGGTGTAAATCGATTAAACCGGAGCATCCATGAATGTACTTAATTTCTCCTAAAAAATCATAAGGACTTGACCTTGACTAGAGCTTCGTTCGTAGATTCTTCGAAATAGCCAAAAATATACGAAAAAACTAAATGTCATTAGATATTTTGAATGGACATGAGTTCGTACATCTTATCTTGTCTTAGTTCACGTTCTAAATGAAAATCAGATAAAAGCGAACACATACATTTCAACTATGGACTTGAATGGACGTCTCATAAAATTTACATCCAACATAATTATTTTATTACTCATAATCTTAGATCCTTATTTCGTTCAAGCTTGGCCTAGACTCCGTCTAGGCTCTATAGAAATCCTGATGCTTCTTGCGCCTCAGACAACATAGTTAACAAGTTAAGAGAATGATTATGGAACACTAAATCAATATTCCCATAATATTTATTGTTGGATTTTGCATGAATTCATGATAGACAAATGTCCTTAATAAGTCTAAACTTTAAAAGGTGTATCACAGGAACACCTTAAGAGACTTACCTATATGAGTATGGAAATCAGGTCGTTTCCTAAGAAAGTAAGACCACTTTATAAAGTGGACTCATGAACCAGGATTTACGCACATGGCTATTAACATGTTGAGCAGTACATAACACTCTAACTAAGGAAATCAACATGTGTGATTGTTCCGATTTTATCATTAGAGGTACTTGGTTCAGGATTTGTTCACCATAGAATCTTGATAAGGCTTTGAATGGTTTACACTAAGTAAATGTCCGAATCCAGAAGATACCTTTTATTTATGTGTTATTTCCTTGATGATGCAAAACTTGGTCTTAGAACTACATTGGGTTGATCCCACTTGGGTGTGTAGGAAGGCACACTACTGATTCATCCATCCTATTTATTTATTTTACTTATTTGAAAACTGGGGGAGATTATTGGAAATTTTCAAACGATTTGGGGTTTGGGTTTTATTTTGAAGAGAAGAAGGAAAGAGAAAAGAAGAAGGAAATAATACTAATTCCCACATTGCCATAGACTAACAAAGATATTTACATAAATATAGGTTTCTCAAAGGGATTTTGGGGACCCCAAACATGGGCTTTGTTGTGAGGAGGGAAGACATGCATCACCACCACACACGCGGGCGTTGCCGCCATTTGTCCGATTGACTTACTGAACCGTTCCGGGTAGGGCTGTCAATTTCCAGCACTACCTGAAACCCGCATGGAAAACTAGCGGGTTGACCAAACCCGTTTACTAAAGGGTCATTTTAGGGTCAACCCAAATTTAACCCGTTTATAAGCGAGTGGGTTTAGAGTTGACCCGCGAAACCCGAATTTGACCCAGCTAATCCGTTTATGGGCTCGGTAATACTGTGATATTCTTATATTAGCTTGTAAAATCACTATTTACTTATTCGTAAACATTAACACTTAACAATTTTCCATTTTTTTATGCTCATTACCATATTAACAATGTTTTACGTTTTCAATATCATCTTAACTTGCAACAAGTGAATGATGACAATACCCTTCTTTCATCTTTTCATGTACATTAACATCTTTCTATAAAATACTTTTCTTGATGGGTTACACGAATCAAACCTGAAACCTGCACGATTATAAATGGGCTAACTCGAAATCGAACATGTTTAATAAACGGGTTGACCTGGCCCTTTTAAAAATCAACCTGAACACAACTTGACCTAACCCGACCCAACCCATTGACAGCCCTAGTTCCGGGTGCGGGTTGCAGGTCCGGATCAAATGGTAACATTTTTGGATCAAATTCTAGAACATTAATGGGCCAGTTTTCAACCCATTATAGACCCGAAAATCATTCAAATTAAGGCGGAATTTTTCAGAATAGTTTCTAACATTGTAATAAAAAGGGAGCGACGTTTGAATTAGAAATGCTTTCAGATCATTGTAATTCAAATTGAATAGGCGCGTTGTTTTGAATGGACGCATCCCTTCCTCCCATATAAATACCAACGACTAGAAAGTGTTTCGAATCACTTTTGATTGCATCTTCTTCTTTGAGATTTGCATGCTGCCATTTTCCAACACTAGGAAAGTCCTGCGAATTTTCGAATTAGCAATGTTTGAAAAATGTTGCAAAATCTCTACTTCTTTCTCTTAAATTTTTTTTTTTTTTGCTTCTAATTGCATAATCTGATTAAATACTATAGTATCCTTGGTCGGATCAAAGGCGTACAAACTTTGAATCCGGTTATGCTATTTCAAGGCTTCATTGAATCCTGAAAGTCAATAGTTCGTTAATCCGTTGTAACTTGTGAGTTGAACTATTATCTGAAAGAATATATTGCATAGAACCTTGAAGTCTGAAGTAGGGACGGATCTATACATAGCCTGACCTGGGCTACAGCCCGGATGTTGTTTTCTGAAAAATAAGTTTAATGATATAACAATCGCACACAAAGCAACTGGAGTCTTTCTAACTGATGCATGAGCTGACACCAAACCAAAATAAAGTTAAATAACTAATAAATTTGTGGCACATTCTCAAATGTCAGTCTTTATCTCACTTGGTTGTCCAAAAAATAATCTGAAATCCGGTCTACGCCTTCTAAACTACTACAACGAGAAGTGATGTTGCATGTATTAATATGAACTAAATATAGTAATAATCTAAGTTTTATTACACTTTGTTCTCCATGAAATTTAGTACATATCACAAATTCAGTTTGTCGAATATAAATTAGACAAACAATCTTAAAGTGAAAATAGATACTAAGTCCAACTTCTCACGAGAATGAATTGCAGCGTGGAAAAATAAGAAAACTGTTGATTAAGGCCCCGTTTGCAGACTTAATTTGGCGCGCTGGGCTATATGTTCGCGTCCGACACGTCAGACGGGTCAGACGCCAACGAAATATAATCCATTCAAAAGGACTGCTTGCCGAACGTTGAAAATCAAGTCGCTGGCGTCCAACGCGTCCGACCCGTTATTTTCCTGGTCTGAAGTATGGCAACATCTTCGTCAATTGCATCTCAAACCACAAAAATCCCCAACACCAACGAATTCATCCGCACCGCCAACATAATTCTAGAGTCCATGTTAACTAAATTTGAAGCTATTTGGTTTACTTGAAATCACATGATTTAGACTGTTTCCAGTTTATAGTTGGTTTTGTAGCTTATTATTTTCCTCAACTTGTTATTTTCCTTATTTTCTTTTATTATCTGAGGTTATGCTATGTTGTAACCGTTATTCTAACTTCAGCACTGCCTAAATTGAGGTTTATGTATTGCTACAGGTGTCTTGAATAACACATAGTTAAAGTTTGTTTTGAAAGCATTTATCATCCACCTTATTAATCCACTCTGTGCATGTAATTAATTTCCACACTCTATACAATTGACATCTGTTTCTGTAAGTTTCCAATTGCTTTATTCCTCATCACCTTCAACACATGTGTTGAAACAGGATCTACAAATTGACGTGTCAGTTTGTGGCTTCTTTCCGCTGGAAAAAGTAAATATAGGTGTTTAAATTTTCAAAATGTAAGTAAGAGTATTTCGTAGGAAAAAGGTTATAACAACCAAGAAAAATATACAGCAATGATTACTAAACCACCATAATATTTGCTTCACTCTACAGATAAACTGTACAAATTCTGACCATATTACACTGCAGGCAAAATAAAAATTTAGAGATTAAAAGGGTAATCAGAAAATGGTGATCAACAAGCTTAACAGGTGGTTGTCATTTTATTCTTGATTATGTATAGAAAGAAAACTTATGGATCCCGTTATCTAACCGTCGTATGCAGCATGGAGACGGATAACGGCTTGGCCTATGATGAAAATGGAATTCATGCTGTTGCAGCTGCTGTACAGGCTGCACCATATATTACTAGAAAAAGCTATAATTATGGTGTAAATATTCCTCAAGTGTATGTGCATGTCCATGCGTAGTTTGCAGGACAGTTCAATCGTCTAGATGGATGCATGCAGGCCGTGTGGGCATTTGCTTTAATAATTCATCCGTGTCAGTATTTGTTTTTTAGGCAAGTCAATACAGTGAGGCTGAAGACTGTTTTCTTTGAATGGTTAAGGATTTGTGACATGGTTCTGTTGACTGTTTTATTCGGTGCTATTATTTAAATAACTGCCATATTTAATGATATTGTTTTAATGTTGAAAATGTCAATATTTATATTTGAAGAAGTCTACAACTACAACATTGGCTCCTTTTACTTCGTTTTTCTCATTCATGTTCTGAAACATAAGATGAGCATATAAATATTACATAAACTAGTTTAATAAGCACAAATAACATTTATATCAAATATTAACCTTCCTTACAAATATGAATAATAGTATGGACATCATAAATATTGAATTTCCAAATTTTATGCGGCATCATTAAGTAAGTAAATCGTCCCGGGCATCATAAGTTCCAGGACCGGTTCTGATGCAGTGTATCAATAACGATGCTGTGATCATGACAATGAAATGCCTGGAGGAAAGGAGCATGAATGATTAATGAAATCTACAACATCGTATATACGAAACTAATTACTTCATTGATAACATTCCGTGGAGATGGACACAATTAGGAGTCGAATGAAGACTCTAATTTATTTTTTACCCTTCAACTGTGTAATATTGGTTCCTTTTTCAACTGTGTAAATGCTGGACCTGACTGCAGTTAGAAGTTACCCTAGTTCACATCCTTCTACCCAAGATTTGAATATGTGCAAGCACAGCTGCATTTTATGAATAAAAGTAATCAGCACCTCATGATTATATCTCATTTGAATGGAAATGAATAATCGCTGTTTTAATGCGCAAAATCTCACGACTTGGCTAACAGACTGCATCTTTTTGTACTTGAATGGGAGCTCAGCCTGGCGCGCTTCAGTTCCTCGTTCCAAACGCAGCTCCGATTGAGTCAGCAGGCGCCAGGCAGTAATACCAATAACAACAAACAAGGCCTGGCTTTGATGATGTTTGGTTGGGTGCGGATGTTTTTCACTGTTCAGGGTCGTTGGCTCCATGCTACTGCTATTGCTTTCTTGAGCCTGTATATTATTTATGACCAGCAACTAGACACGTTAGCCTGATGTGCTACTTTTATTTTTATGCATAGCGCTTTCCTACTCTGGGTCATACATGCATCCTTTTTCTCTGAAAGTGAAAAGTATTCAGCTCTCCGGGAAGTTACCATTATCCACAAATCTAAGAGCGCACACGCACATTACATGACTCACTCCCCTAATATTTCCAAACAAGAAGACCAAATTGCATCACTCGCTCCCCTAATATTTTCCTATAAAAATCCATTTAAACAGCTTACTAGCATAGAAGTCAAATACATACCATGGCAACCTCTGATTTCCTCTTCTTCTTCTTCTTCTTCATAGTTTTCTTACCTTGCTTCAAACAATATGCATCGACTAGACTGAACTACTCTACAGATTTAGAGTCGCTGCTCTCTTTCAAGTCTCACGTTTCTGATCCATACAATAATGTATTCAGCAACTGGACTACAGACACCTCATTCTGTAACTGGGTTGGAGTTACTTGCACTGCAAAGCACAAACGAGTTGCATCTTTAGATCTTTCTAGCTTTTCTTTACATGGAACTATTCCTCCTCAAATTGGAAATCTGTCATTTTTATCCCAACTTGATTTAAACAATAACTCCTTCGTTGGAAACATTCCTGAATCACTATGCAAGCTTCCTAGGCTTGAAGCACTTGATTTGCATTATAATTATTTGACAGGGAATGTGCCTACAGTTTTATTCAACTTGTCTTCTTTAAAGCGACTTTCTTTGACTTTTAACAATCTCACTGGTTCTCTTCCTTCTAGTTATGGTATCATGCTTCCACAACTAGTATATTTCAGTATATCAAAAAACCATTTTACTGGCACCATTCCTTCAGGTTTTAACAATAGCCAACGCCTTCAAACTTTATCTCTTTCATACAATCTCTTTAGCGGTGATATACCAAATGAGCTAGGTTACCTTCCATACTTAAGCATTTTGTATTTGGGTCGTAATAATCTTAGAGGCACGATCCCAATAACATTTGGCAATTTAACGGAGGCGACCATTCTGGACATGAGTTGGAACTATCTAATAGGAGAAATTCCCAATCTAAAATATTTACGTAAATTGAGTTACCTAAGTTTGGGACCGAATTATTTTACTGGGTCAATACCAATAACTCTACCGAATATATCATCTTTGACATTTCTAGATCTAGCAGGCAATAATCTTACTGGATCTGTGCCCGCTACACTTGGGATGAACATGCCATCACTTGAAATTTTGTCTATGGGAAACAATAAGCTATCTGGAGGGCTTGATTTCATCACTTCTCTTTCGAATTGCGTGAACTTATCAGTCGTAGACATGTCCCAGAATGAGCTTGATGGCATTATTACGAATTCAGTAGGAAATCTGTCAACACAGCTGCGACATTTCGACTTTAGTGAAAACCGTATAAACGGTAATATTCCTGGGGCATTTGAAAATCTGAAGGGACTTACGCTTCTAGATTTAGAAGCAAACGAATTGATTGGACAAATACCTGTTGAAATCACAAAAATAAAAAGTCTCCAAGCTCTCAACTTGGAAGATAACAAGATTAATGGTTTGATTCCTTCTGAGCTTGGCCTGATGACAAATTTATATTTATTGAATCTTCAACAAAATGAACTCACTGGATCCATACCAGATGCTATTTCAAATCTCATTGGGTTACAGAACTTGAATCTGAGCTCTAACAAAATGTCATCAAGCATTCCTGCGAGCTTTGGGAATTTACGAGGTCTTGTAAATTTGGACCTTTCTCAAAATATGCTAGGGGGAACACTTCCATCACAATTTGGAAATTTGAATGCCTTGAGTAAACTGGATTTATCTCACAATCAGCTCTCCAGCAACATTCCAATTAGCTTCGGCCAAATGCAGAAAATTACTTACTTGGATGTTTCCGACAACTCATTGCAAGGTGAAATTCCAGAATCACTAAGCAAACTTTTCAACCTCGAGTACTTGAATCTCTCACATAATCTTCTTTCGGGTAGTATACCGCAATCTTTAGAAAATGTGAGTTCCTTAAGCAGCTTGGATTTCTCATTCAACAGCCTAGAAGGAGAAATTCCTACCGGTGGAATCTTCTTGAATTCCACAATATTAAATCTGAAAGGAAACAAGGCATTATGTGGAGCTCCTAAACTTAATATTACATCTTGTCCTTCAACGCTCGATACTCTTAATACAAAGAAACATCATTTGCTTATATATATACTCCCACCAACTGCTGCTGCAGCAATTTTGCTTGCTTGCTTCTTCCTCGTGATGCAATTTTGTTTGAAACATCAAGCGAAGGTCCCATCTGAAAACTTGGCAGTATATTCAGATAGTTATAAACTGATTACATACAATGAAATAGTTCGTGCCACTGGAAACTTTAGCCAGTCAAACTTATTAGGCAAGGGCAATTTCAGTACGGTATACAAAGCTAACTTAGATGATGGTTCTATTGCAGCAGTAAAAATCTTGAATTTGGATATTGAAGGATCGTCTGATAGCTTTGATGTAGAATGCAGAGCATTGAGCGCACTTCGACATAGACACCTAGTCAAAATCATAAGCACTTGTTCTAATACTGAGTTCAAAGCTCTGATACTCCAATTCATGTCAAACGGAACTCTGGATCAGTGGTTGCACTCTGAAAATGTAAGTTTAAACTTGCTTCAGAGGATAAACATCATGATAGATGTGTCATTAGCATTAGAGCATCTTCACCATCATCACCACAGCATTGTTGTGCATTGTGATTTGAAGCCGAGCAACGTGTTGTTGGATGAGAATATGGTTGCATATGTGAGTGACTTCGGGATTGCCAAAATATTGGTCGGCGATGATAGCAAAACAATTGTATCTGCAAATGCACCAGGAACATTAGGCTATATTGCACCAGGTAACTAATTTTTCTTGGTAAAATCGATTAGTAGACTAACCTTATGTTGTTTATATGACTGAAATTCAGTTACTTTTCTGCAAAAGAGTACGCAGGTTCAGGAAATGTGACAAGAAGAAGTGATGTCTATAGTTTTGGGATTCTGATATTGGAAGCAATTACAGGGAAAAGGCCAACTGATGCCATGTTTCATGCAGAATTAAGTCTAAGACAATGGACCAACAATGCATGCCCACATGCAATACTTGATATAACTGATAGTAAAATACTAAGAGATGATTATGTTGAAGCAACTCAAATTGAAGTTCAAAGGAGTTTTCATCACTGTTTGGCATCTATAATTGAGTTGGGTTTGTTGTGCTCGTGCGACTCACCAGATGAAAGAATGCTTATGAAAGATGTTGTTCCACGTTTGCAGACGATAAAAGTGGACTATTTATCAACACAAGTGCGAACCCGTGCTTCGCATACGGACTGGTGAAAGTAGTTGCATATTAATACAGAGTCTGCACTGCGGAGAATAACTGCATCAGACTTGTAAAATAAGGACGTGTTGTGCAACTGTTTAAATACCTGTTTTTGTGCAACTGTTTAAATACCTGTTTTTGTGCAACTGTTAATATGATATTGTGCAGTTGTTAGTACGATATTACATATTTAAATTTTGTTGGTGAGAATTGCCGCTTTATCATTATTTTTTTATTTTCTTTCTAAAATGAATAATATAGTTGAATTTTGTCTAATCTCGAATGACAACATCTTTTTCAAATAATGACAGTGACTATAATGTCACGAAATGGTTTAAATTCTTTTAAAAAGGTTGGTGTACGAATATGGAATGGTTTGTTCCAACCCACAAGCTTGTTAAAAATATGGTCTACAGTAGCTGTGGTAAAAAAATTCTTTGCATTTCGAAAATACAGTTATATTTTTAGAATAACTGTGCATATCACCATACCGAGTGCAATCAAATTTAATTAGTCGGAATAAAGACAAAAAAAACAGACGTTAGATGCATCAGAGTTGAGCAAGCATAACAATATTTTTAGTAGATTAAAGAATCATCAAATGTGGTTCAGGGATTGCTAAACCATTGGAATTTGAAGCAACCGGTAGTGCTAACCCAGCAAGCAATACTATAGATGATTTGGATGCCAAATGCAGAGGAAAATAGCAGAAATAAACAGAGAAACAATCCAGAACATCGAAACAGACTGAGTATAAAAGCAAGAATATGAAAATACAAAACCTGGTAACACACATTGGATGTTCGGCACAGAACAAAACTGTAGGCCAGCTTTACTCTGGAAATGAGCAAAAAAATGAACGGACAGTAGGTCAATTCATATAAATAAATAAAAACAGTAGCAAAACATTAAAACCGAAGTGCATAAACTCTAACATGTAGAAGTATGAAAAGAATGCAGCCCAACCAAGCCTGCTACCATAGGTGCAAAAACAGTTTCTGAATGCTGAGCAAGCTGAGAGCAAATCCAACCCTAAATAATGCTAACGCTGAATTTTTGTGGTGCTGGACTGCATTGGCCATGCCTGTAGATTTTGGAAAAAAGAAAAGAAAAAAAAGATGGAACGGAAGTCAATAACATACTGGAAACAACTCTGTTTAAACATACATATATATATCCATACAAAACAAAATATTTACATGTACTGAAATTGAAGCTATCGCATAATTGGATTTAGTACATCTCTTGTCTATCACATGTCATGGTCAATGGAGAAAGAGTAAAACAAAAAAGATGGAAGGAATGGCTATGTACTTGAATAATCTTATGTAAATAAAAGTTATTCCACCCAATAGTAAAGAAAGCAATCTGTAGACTGGTTATCTTGTACACCTTGGAGAAATTTTTGTAATATTCTTTTATGACAGGGACAGTCATATTGGCAATCAATAATTTGCGACTAAAACAAACAGCAATGACTATCGACATGTAAGAAAAAAATTATGAAATATCCCTTTGTTTTAGAATCTCTATTTCCTCTAGCAATGATGCTGAATTATGTTTGATTAAACAAAACAAAAGAAGCAACAGAAACAATTCCAACATGTAGTTTGCAACTCTATTTGTAATATACAATTTTTCATGGGGCTTATAATGTAATAATATGTATCATATAAAATATATTCCAAGGTTTAGCTGAGTTTTACAACAATTTTGAAATCTACATTAAAATCATTACATAAGCATTCCAAAGCCTGTCCATAAATTTAAACAATCAAACAGACATTTTTAATAAGTAATTAAACTCCAAAATTAGTATATTAGTTAACAGTCAAAACATAGAGTCAATATTCCATTCAAACAAATATTTTAACAGTAGATAATTTTATATTCAAATTTATATTTTAAATATTTTTATCTTTATTTTAAAGTTAAAAGGTGATATTCTAAGCCTGTATATTTATAATGGCATCCCCAAAAATAATTTTGAGTATAAAATGAAAAAAAAAATCCCTTATAAAACCTAGTCACTACTATTCAACAGTTGACATATGCCAGACTAATCATTACAGAACTAAAATCTCAGACTTGTGTAACTTGCCTAAAAGTGTTGAGAAACTTAACCAAACTCATTAAACATGGTACAATTTATGAATCCTGTCTATATATTCACATGTTTAGCCGTAAATTTATTTCATAGGAAGACTCATGGGCATGAAAATGGCTCCGATGAATAATAGGAAAATGGCCAAAATATTTTATAAATCAATAAGGTTATTTGTAGATAACCTAAATGCTCAGGCACAAAAATATTTTATTATCATGAAAAAACTGCCTACATGTATTTTATCTTGTTTACACGACAAAAACACTACACTTGATTAATTATATATAATCCAAATTTATGTAAATTATTTAACTATAAATATTAGCACGAAGATATAACAGATTTCATATAAATGTATATCTCATCAAGAGGTAAATTAGTTTTACTTGAACTATGTTTGAGACTGGCACGAAAATGATTTCTATTAGTTTACAGGTGATGAGGAAAAGAAACTCAGTAATCAGGGCATAATTTATGAATTCCTGTTGATATAGTCATAAATCTAGCAATAAATCCCCATTGCAATTGCCCTTTTGATCAATTAACTCGTTAAAGGTTTTGTTACCAAGAAATGACCCGAGGGCATGAAAATGGCACCGATGAATAATACGAAAACGACCTAAATATTTTGTATATCGATAAGGTTATTTGCAGATCACCTGAATAATTATACACAAAAATATGTTATTGTCATGAAATAATTGCCTACGTGTACTTTTTTGTTTACATGAACAAAACACGATGTTTGATTGATTATATTCAATCCAGATTTAAGTAAACTATTTAACCATTAATGTTAGCACTCAACCGTAACAGATTTCATATGACATAATAAATTCATTAATTTTAGCTTTAGTTGCACTATGTTTGAGATCGGCATGAAAATGATTTCTGTTAGTTTGCATAAGACGAAGAAATTAAATTCTGTAAGCATACTACAATCTATGAATCCTTGTTGATGTATTCATAAGTCTAGCCGTCATCCCCATTGCAAAATTACAAAATATAATATAATAAATGGGGATAAAACACAAAATACATCATGAAGTAATGGGAACATGAAGTTAGTACCGAGAAGATATACTTCAAAATTGTGGAGAAATAGAAAATAAAAAAATCGTGTTTCTACTTTATATACTTTAACAATAAATTTCATAGAAATAATAGCACTTCTATCTAACAAAGTCACTAACAAATCAGGTTGAAATTTGAAGGTGAAAATACCAAGTACATAATGCAAAAGACTGAAGAATGAGATACCTTCATGCAATTGATGATGAGGAAGATGATAAAAGGGTGGTTGTGGCTTTCTATTTGCTGACTCAAAGCATAAGGGTGGTTGTGGCTTTCCATTTGCTGAAACAAAGCAAGCAAACATATTTTAGAGAAAAATAACAGAAATAATCAAATACATTGCTTCAAATTTATATTCTACCAATCAACTCTACACTGAATTCAAGAAAATAATTAATTAATTCGTAGTCTACGGTAAAAATTTAATGTGTTAAAAGCATTTCGTACGAACTGGTTAACTATTGTAATATCGTATTTTAATATTATTAAACCCTCTACTTGAATGGTTAATGGACTTTCAAAATCGAAAAATCAATGTATGGGTTTACATTAAAACATTTGGAATTTTGACATTAAAACTACAGTAAAAAGAAATCGTCTCATTTGTAAATATTAGTACAGTGCGTATTATGACCAAAGATTAGCATTCTTAAATATTGTTTCCAATCATTCTCTTTTATAAAAGAAAGTCGATGGTATGAATTTCAAACGTTTAAGAAACAGAGAAGCTAGTCTTTTTCATTCTCAAGATAAAATGCAAGTTAGATTCATAATCGATAAAAAAAATTAAAAATAAAAACCACACCAATAATAAGTTGGATTTCAATCATCATTACATAATGTTTATTAAGGAAAGATACATCATATCATAGAGTTTATCACTGGAACTAAAAAATGTGATGGTTGTAATAAATTGATGGTACTTTAGACACACATTTGAAAAAACTCATAAGCCTTAAACTATAGCATAATTGTCAAAGTATATGTAGATATTTGCATTGCATGCTTTTCTCTTAAATTCAACTGAAACATACAATTGCAAATGAATCGTAAATTGGTTTACGATATGACTAAAGGGAAGTTAATGTAAAAGCATGGTTGAACGACCTTCAAAATGAAAAATCAACAAAATGCAAAATTCAAAATACCTACAAACTGAAATTTGAAAAAGGTGACATTACAAATGGTAAAGAGAAACTACAACAACAACTAAGCCATAACAAATTGTAAAGATAAACTAAACTCCAAAAACGGCAATTATTTATCTATTGCAGATCTTGGTTGAGAAGTAGAAATTACCGTAAATGATTGTTGATTTCCAAAGAGTACTTGATTTCATTCAACATACGGAGGGAATGGATTTATTACAGGCACGGGTTTTATGGAAAGGAAGAAACAAATTTACAGTGGAGGAATAATGCATATAAGTCAATGAGGGGAGACAAAGAAGCATCAGTAATTTCATACATTTAGATTAAAGCAACCATTGAAAATGAGAGAAAGCAGAGAAATCAATCATGAAATTAAAAAGGAAAAAGGGAGAAAATGCCTCATCAACCTTCTATTCAATGAGTTGGGTAAGAAGCTAAGTAATAGCACTTAACCTAGAATACATCCTTATCTATTCAGTCGTACATGGAGGTAAAATCAAGGTTATCACGACGCCAAGTCGAGCCACTACCGTCTAGAAGACTAGTCGACAAATCGTCCGACTAGTCGTGACTAGTCGACAAGTCTTTTATATACATATATTTATTAGACTTAAATATATAATATAATTAGATATAATTATAAATTTATAATAAGTTCAAATTCAACAAAGATAACATAATAATAGGTTCAAATTCAACAAATATCCATAATAGATCCTAGTCACAACATAATAATACCCATAATATCCATAATAGATCCTAGTCACAAAATAATAATCTCATGCCAAGTATTTTCTATGTTACACTCCATTTCAACTGCTGCATATATAATTCAAAACAAATCTGCTAATAATTAATTAGGTTATAAACTTATAATATAATTGAAAACAAATCAGTTACATACCTGGGACTGGCAGCAACGAGCAGCGCGGTGGAGCAGCGGCGAGGAGCAGCGACGAGAAGCAATTAGGTTTTTTTATCGATGTGAGATTTAGGGTTTTATCGATCTTTCTGTTATGCGACGAGGAGCATATATGTTTTATCGATGTCGATTTAGCTCGATTTACGGTTTTCTGGGCTCGATTTAGGGTTTTCTGGGCTGGTTAAGCCCAATATCGTCGAAATGGAAAATTCGACCATCGTCGAATCTTCTCGAGCGACTGGTCGACTAGTCGACGACTAGTCGACGACTAGTCGTCGACTAGTCGTCGTCGTGATAACAATGGGTAAAATTGCGATGATATTTAACTTGCGCACGTCATTGAATTCATTAAATAAAAACAATTTTACGAACTTCGATCAACCTCAAAACGATATATATATATATATATATATATATATATATTCAAATAGTTACCCCGTATCATTGTTCATGTAGAAAAATGGACATATTAATCTGTCGTTGTCATTTAAAAACATGAAGAAAATATACAATCATGCTAAGTTTCTATTCAATGTTGCTAAATAAACTATATACGTTGCAAAATCCACGTTCTGTTATTACATTGTCAAGAGTGGGTTTATTATTTAACATAATACATTTGTTTAACATTTTTTTATTAAATTTATGTTTGTTATGGACAGTGCAAAATGATTAGCAGATTGTGAGTAGGTAATTCATCAAAAGTTTAGTTTTAAACTGAATGAGACATGTACATTTGTATGATACATTAAAAATTCATATTTTAAATGCAAGTTAGAGTACATGCGTTTCATTATCATTAGAATTTTAATATAATTAAGTAGAGGACTATTTATAATTGGTAAAGTGTAGGCCACTATCCTCACCAAACACTTTTCAAATCTATACCATGACGGTCTTTTTGCTGGCAAATATGCAAGTTGACAAACACTTCACACAATCATCCGCATCCATCGTTGCTTCTCCAAATGAAAAAAAATGCTAGTAACTTGTATCTAGTGCGAGCCAAAAAAACCATACAATCATAATAGATGCTAGAAACAATTCATTAGTGATAAATTTGTCAAAGGGTGAAACTCATAGTAAAGCTAATAATAATTGTTCGCTGCATGTTAAAGTTATCACTTGACCTAAGGCTTAGCTTTAGTTTTACAACACTTATGTTGGCTAACAACCAATCAGTTGAGCTGTATGCAATTTCAGCTATAAGAAGAATCATTACCTGCATGTCTCCTCAGGGATGTTTTATGTAAATGCGAGATTGCCAACATGTGAGGTATTATATATAAACACACCAACTGTTTAGCTTCAACATAAAAAGCAAATGCTTGTGATTTTAACTTGAGACGTAGAAGGAGAGTAAGCTCTATTGTACATAGGATGCTGGAAAGAGAATAAATAAGAATAAATGTAGTAAGACAAATGACAGGGGAGTTAAAAAACATGAATTGCTGAAGTGTGAACTCAAAACTTTATATCACATAAGCGGAATGTTTTTTTTTTTTTTCCACATCATAATGATAGACTTAGTATAATTTAATACTTCAAGTGAATCATATTCATTGTAGCGAATTAGAACACCCAAATATTATTCAATAGTGTTCTCCATCCAAGTTAGATATTACAAACCGATAAGACGAACTTTCAAACACTGAAGGCACAATCTTCAAACAAAAAGAGAATAATTGTATTTGTTTTATGTGAATAATTGTATTTATTCGACAGAGACACGATGCAATCAGCTAAAATCAGCACTTGAAACTGGGTAAAGTTCACAAATTCTATTAACAGAAGGGCATTAGAAACTGTTAGCTACAAATAGCCAAATACAAACATACAAACAAAATCTGTAATAAATAATAAAAGCAGTGTATTATAATTTGAATATACTATCATAAGTGTCGTCAGATGTCTGAAGCAATGTAGTTGCATCAACCTCGAATGCTTGAGGAATGAATCACTGATAGTTGAAATAAAGGTAGACAATGAGTATATAAAATCCACAATATAAAAGAAACAACCAAATTTTAGTAAGCTCAAAAGTAAATTAAATATTCCCAAAATAGGCTTCATTGTCCAAAACTATGTCTAAACTATACCATTTGGGTTAAGCATTTCAATGATGACATTGGAAAATAAGCTAGTATATAGTAATCTATCATATTTAGTTATGAATGATTTAAATAGTCAAACTTTTAATTGTTAATGGAAACCTGAAAAACGAAATATGTAGTTTTGGGATACTTAATTTGATCTAATGCATGCATATACACATACACACATCTTATTAGAGTGGAGTAAAGAAACAATTATTACATGTAAGCTACTAAATATATAAAAAGGTAACTAATTAGTCAAACTTATAATGAGTTAAAGTTAAAATTAAATAGTACAACAATCAATTAATCAAAAATTATTTGTAAATTGCAGTCCGGGTTTTTCCTCCATTTGAGCATTATTGTGGGTCTCCATGGTGAAGTTATTATTCCAATCTACCTATCTGGTTTGATGTAAAACATTGATTGTTTATAGTTCATAATTAGTCAAATGTACTGTTAATCAAATATTTTATTCGAAATTCAACCATGCCATGTTTAAAAAATCAAAGAAAATTTCCTGCTGTTAAATATTAAAATTCATTTTATTCTTTTAGCACATATAGTACAAAATTTTAGCAGCTACGATGAAATAAAATTTGCTAAAGCTAATAAATATATTCTAAATAAAATAAAATACAATAAGTCTGATCTGTCTCAACATCCAAGTAAGATACATATATTTTTATTAAAAAAAAGTTTATAATGAGATCATGTAAAAATAAATAAAACTACTTCCTTTATGAAATTCAGTCAGGTCCGACATATAAAAAAATTCTAAAGTTTACTTTTTTTAGTAACTAAAATCTTCTTTTTTACGTTATACAATTTAATGAATCCATTTTATGGTTTGAACTTTTTTGCATAAGTGAATTTGTCCTTTTCTCGTTGTATAGAACAAAACATAATCAAATCAAGAAATCAGCAAAAAAAAAAAAAAAAAAAAAAAAAAAAAAAAAAAAAAAACCAGAAAATTTAATAGTACGGAAAAATACAAAATTTTAATATAAAATATAGTAGGAATAAGACAGTGAGTTTAAAATATCAGCACCTTGAAGTGCTTTGTTGTTTCGCCCTTTTTATGAGCAAAACGTAAATCGCTAAGGTAAAACATATTTTGTCATGAAAAAGAACCTAGAAAATTTCTTTTCCAATACTTAGTTTGAATTAAAACGTAATCCCTATGATAACTATATTGTATTACCTACACCAATGCAAAAATGTAGTATTCTTGGATAGATGTAATTGACCATGTTATTTAAAATCTTTATTTTAACATATTGTGAATATGGATAACCATGTTCACGGCCAAAGCTGTTGTAAAGTGAACCTACATTACTTTTATTCATTGTTATTACGGCGCTCGACTAGTCGCGACTAGTCGTCGACTAGTCGGCTAGTCGAGATTGAAGCCTCGACGTGAAACGTCGACTGGAACTAAAAACCTAGAAATCGGAACCCTAAATCGAAGTCTCGATGTCGATTTGAAACCCTAAAATCTAGTGTTCGAAGTCTCGATGTCGATCTGAGGGTTCGATCTAGGGTTCGAACTCAAATCGAGACTAATTTAGTGTTTAAAAATTGTTCCAATTTGATTCTTTGATTTAGGGTTCGAAGTCTCGATGTTGATCTGCACTGGTAGCGGAAATTAGTATTATGTTCACAATAACATCTGTAGCATTACGTTTATTTTGTATTTTTGTTTTCTACTTTTTTTTATAATGCTATTTTATTTTTTGATGTATTTTTATAAAGCATTTCACATATTACGGAATTGGTAGCAAAATGCTCATTTCTAATTGATACAACCATTTTGCAACCAGTACAAGCGGAAATTGAAAAATCACTTCATATTACAGCCAATGAGGTATGTCAGTACATATTTGAATTTTATCCATGTGTATTAGTTAGAAATTTCAAATTATATATGTATATATTTATTTATCGACTAGTCCACTAGTCGACTAATTGGACCTATATCGACTCGCCTCGACTTACCGCCGTGATAACCATGATTTTATTATGAGGTAACTTTGACTATCTTTATTAAGATCATCGTAGCAAACGTAAATATAAGGATGAGAGAGAAACTGATGCCCAAATCAAATATAAATCCAAGGATTTATGGAAGTAGTGAATTTAAATAGTAGGCAACTCTCTACTATATCATAATCAGCAAACTTGTAAGAGTGGAAGATGGCCACAGAAACCAATATAATGAATTAATTCATGAAATAAAAAAAGATGCCCTGATTTTCACAAGAGGTAAAGCAACTCACAAACTGAAACGCATTTTTTCAGATATGTTTATACCATTCTTATAAGTCAATAAGATTACTCGCATACTTTATTCCCTTCATACCCCAAGATGGACACATATCTGTGTTCTGCCTGTAATAAAAATACACGTAAACACTTTATATATGATATTAGTATAATTTTTTTTTTTTTTAGAATGCAAATTGATTTTTATTTTAAAATGCTCACATATGTATTTGTACATTCAATAAACAAAAAAAATGCAATCACAACTATGGTTTTCCGCCTTAAATAAGCACAAATATCAGTCTAAAAGTCACATTAATTGTTTTCTTGCAGCAATTAGGAAAATGGTCAAGAAGTGGAACGAAGCATGTTGTCACAGGATATGCAGTGGTAATGGCAATTAAAAATGCATTTCGTAAACCATCATTACCTATTCGTACTATGAAAACTAATAGGACTACCCAAACTCTTTCTGCTCCTAGACAAAACAACCAAACTAAAAGAATGGTCTTTGATTATTGTTTCCACAAATGTAGTTGTAAATTAATGTCCTTTTCTTATTGTACAGATCAAAACAAAATCAAATCGTTATTTGAATGTATAAACATCCAATCCTGAGGTCAAATAGTATAACAATAGATAATTTTAGACATGCTTCAGGTATGGGCAATTATAGTAAGCTCTTATAAATTGGAAATATTCAACGAAAAAAATATATTTGGAAAACATAACTATGAAAATGTAATTTATTTAATCTAAATGGTATTATTCAGGGAATCAAAAGTTGATACAGGTAAGTAAAAGTTATGCTAGTGCATGTACCACAGTAGAGAGGCAACCAAAAAGTGGACTTCATCGATGTATCTAGTATAACGTAATATCAATTTTTAACAATTGAAAGGGATTTAGTAAACCCAAACATTGGTAATGTAGAATCTTGTTGTAATTATTTTTGATATATTATCTGATGGGATAAAATATTAACGACCTTGACATCAGTGGGGAGATATTATAATTGGTCAAATAGTCAGGTCCTTAGGTACTGAAGTAAAATAAATATTATCAGCAAAAGCCAAATATCTGGAAAAAAAAATCAAATTCGTTTGTTGTAATAAACACGATCATCAAACTATAAACTACAAACGAGACAAATGGATAAAACTTCATATAAGAATATATAATATGTGATTCACTGAATTGTCCAGAAATATTACACAAACTAAATAGCACGGTGAAGTAAACTTTTTTTTTTTTACTTTAGCCAACAGTGTCTACTTTGGTACTTCAGCGTACCATAACTTTACAAATGCATAAACTTGATATGGTAAGAAAGTTATCATTCTATTTATATATTGATAATAGGAGATGAGCAGCATAGGAAGAAAAGGGTAATGGATGATAAACTAACTCCTAGGCTAATATGCAACCGACCCGACAAAATTAAATTTAATGAATCAATTTTTCCAGCAACCAATAGAGCCATTTATCCAATCAATACACAGACTTCAGCATTTTCTGTACCCACCAGACACTCAAAACAAAGGCAACATTCGTCAACAATATGTAACTTCATACCAAATAGCTAAAATTAACAAACCATTTCTTTACCTTTTTACTTTAGGATCGAAGACTCCAGTCGGCTCCATGATGACAGACGATCAGTGATGCTTGTAAGGTTAGAGATCTGGCGATTTTTGGGGAAGAAGAAGTAATGAAAGATGTAAATGGTGATTGGATTAGGGATCGACGATCAGCAGAGAGGCAAAACAACTTTCGAAGATTTTAATTTGGTGCCAAAGCCCCAATCGAACTTAGGTTAGCAAATAAGAGGGGGGCGGAAGCAAAACAGGACTAAGTCTACGACCTTTCATTTCTATCGATTGGAGTGGGGACAACTTCCAATTTCCTACTCGTAAATATAACATGGACAGAGGCAAAACATGATTTATGTGTGGACTTTTCATTTCTATCAATTGGTGGGGGCTTAAGAGTGTCATATTTCCTAGGGGTGGGCACAAACCGCACCATAATGCGGAAATTGCCAAGTCCGGACCATAAAAAGGGTACGGAAAACCGCATCAGATTCTCTCTTTAAAGCAAACAGCCCAAACCGAACCAACTCGCAACGATGCGGTTCGGTTGCGGTTTGAACTATTACTAAAGCATATTAAACCGAACCGAACCGCATAGCTACTCTGGTAATCTTATGATAGAAAAATTAACAAATTCCTATCTAACGTTTTATTTTAACGATATATATTTTATTTTCAACGTATATTGTATTTATATCAATTCAAGATAATACTATGTGTTTTAACCTTCAGGCGACACAACGTTATACAATCGTAAATTGATTGTTGATGGAAGTAATTCTCTTGTTTCATATTTAATACGGGTTAAAACCGGACCGAACCAAAATCGGACCGTTTTACATCGAAACCGAACCGTTTGAACAGTTGGTATGATGATTTGTATTTTTGAAAAACCGTTTGATGCGGTGCGGAAGCGGTTTGCGCTCCAAACCGCATCGAACCGAACCGAACCGCGTCCACCTCTAATCTTTCCTACTCGGTGATTATAATATAGTATATATTACCTAGTATAGTTGAAGACAGATGATGAGGCGTATAATTCAATATATGATATAGAACGAAAAAGGCAAATGGGTAGCATGTATGTTAGAGAAATGTAATATATGTGTGGATTTGTTGCGCCATATGGAAACGTACCTATCTTATCCAACCCTGTTGAGGGGGCGAACCTATACTCTATTTGACCATTTCACCCTATTCTTTAAGCGCTACTTTCGTCAAAAAAGAAGTAAAAATTGAACATTATGTCTATTGCATCAGTAAACACTTAATTGGAGCATAGAAAAATTATCCTAAGTTAGAAAAATTAGCTTGCCGCTTACTAATCGCTTTTAGAAAGCTAAGGCTATATTTTCAAGCTCACTCTATCATAGCATTAACTAACCAACCCTCGAAACATGTCCCATACGGATCGAAGACCTGTGGTCATCTTTTGAAATAGAACATTGAGCTAAGCCAGCCAGTACAATGTCACATTCCACCCCAGAAAAGAAATTAATGGGAAAGCCACAACAAGTGCAAAAAGCTCCTTCAGAAAGCTGCAAAATTCATCATTTAGGACATGATTCTTTATCACAGAGGATTCATGACACCGATGCTGAGGTGTGTGGCAAAATGCAAGGTAAAGCAGATTCTTCGAGAAGTTTATAAAGGCGCTTGCAATGGGCACTCTGATAGATAGACCTTGACAAAGAAGATCCTTCGCTATGGTCACTTCTGGTCAACTATCAACCAAGTTGCTTTAGAGTTCATCAAGCGTTACGACCAGAGCCAGCGATTTCTCAAAATCAAGAGAACTCCTTCAACAAAGCTAACTCATATGTCAGCCTATGGCTGTTTGCAATCTAGGAGATCGATCTAATCGGCACACTTCTCATCCCCCAGGCTCATCGGGACTATGGCAACAATAAGCATCCATGCCTCACAACTCGCCTCACGTGGGTCGCCTTTTGCGCCGATCTAGTTGATATCAGGCCTCAAGTGCTGTAAGCCTTCCAAATGGCTTTTGCCCGACCTATAGTCAACCATTACGACTAATACGTATACACGAGGGCGCTACACTGGATCAACATCTCTGACCCGGGAACCGGTCCTCTGGATCAAGCTTTAACCAGCAACTAGTAACCCGATACTTCAACTCCAGAGTCCGCCATAAGGACCTCAACATCGGCAACCTCGTCTTGCAACGGGTCTTTCCTCCACCAGCAGGCTTCGCCCCTCGTTAGGAAGGCCCATACTCATACAACGGAAGCTCAGCGATGGAACTTTCAAACCCTCAACCATGAACGGAGCCGAACTCCCAAGGGCATGGAACAACGAACATCTTCACCTCTACTCTACATAACTTAGTGTCCAATCAATTCAGGCCTTCCAACGATGTTTTGTTTTCCTGCAATTCGAGGCATTGCAAAGGCTGCTACTACTAGAGATATCCGTAGGAGTGATGTTCAGCTTCCTGTCTCCCTTCCATGTTTGCTCCGTGCATGACGTGTTTGATTAATCCTGACAACCAGCTTGCGTTCAAACTTTCGATCGCCGCATCGGCGCCCCGAGCACGGGAGCCGATGCCGCCATCCGAGCCTCGATCTGACATCGAGGCCAAACAACATTAGCTACGACCAGCGTCCCGAGCATGGGAGCTGGAAACTCTACTCGAGTCGCCGGCCCATGGCGCGACCGAGTATAAATAACCACGAACTCGAACCACAGACCAATGCCGAGGCCGAGGATAAATCGTCCCGCGCCCAAGTCCCAAGCGACTTGGGGCCGCCCAACAGACAGCCGGGAGCGATGTAAATTTCTCCCCGGCTACGGGTACCTGTCGAATCTCGGTGCAGCACCGAGACCAACATTAAATCGTTTTTCCCCGAAGCTCTAAAGGCTTAGGTGCAGTTCATAGCCACGATCAGACCCTATGGGCTGATGATCGGAGCTCTTCCCCGGCGAATAAACGATGCCGTCTCTCGCCCTAACCCGATGAACGACCGGGGGGGGCACACACCGGATGGATCGCACAACACGACGTCAAACGCCTACACTACACTTGGGATTTCCTCGGGCAACCCAAGTACATAGCAGGCGCTCAGCCTGGCTTCACAAACTACGGGTTTCCTGAGCTGAGGGAAACTTACCAGAAGCATGTGCTTTATCACGCCCCTCTGAAATAATGACCCAGAGCGCGGCACACAATCACGCCCCTCTAGAATAATGACCCAGAGCGCGACACACAATCACACCCATATGGAATAATCGACCCAGGGCGGGTACACACAATCGCTTTTTTGTTAAGTGTAACGATACGTATGCCAATGCAAGTACGGGACGCCTGAAAACATAGGAAGAACATCCGAACACTCAACACAAATTGCGATATTTACTAATTCATATTTCACCCCCCCACACACACATTAAGACAAACTACATGTCTAACACCTCTTCTCTCTAATGACAGGGTGTACATGAATAGCATGTCATGTCCTTAAAAACCAAAAGAGAGGGTCACGATCGCATATAATATCGGTTTACCTAACCCAAAGTATCTCTAATTCCTTTAACAATTACTGATGCTACTCATCCTTTCCCTTTCTTTTCTTTTTTCTATGCAGGTTTGACACAGGCAGGTCACCACCAGTAATGGGCCCTTTCCTTCCAGAACCATTTCCTCCTCCTCTATTCAACACAGGATTAACGGATTCATGAGGCATCGATGCGTTCCATCCGCCATCATCCTCACCGCTTGTAATTATCATAACCTCCCCGAGAGGCATACATGGTGACGGCTTAGGGGGACCAATGCAGCCTGGGTTTCTCCTCAAGCCTTCCTGGCACCCAGCTCCGCTCTCTTCTCGATATCTTCGGTGGCTTTCTGATCAGCTAGCTCCCTGGCCTGGAGTCGCATAACTGCATCAGGCTCAAGTTTCTAAGGGTCCTCTCGCCCTCTTTTGGTGGGCATAATCGACGGCTTTCCTTTTTCCTAGCCTACTCAGAGGCCCTCTCCTTCTCCGCTTCAGCATCGGCCTACCTCTTCGCCACCACGGCAGCAGATTTCTCCTGGGCATCCTGACTAGACTTTACCCGAGCATCTTGTATGGCAGCCTCATAATGTCCATCTTCCCCTCTGGCTCCTCCGAATTTACCACCAGCCGGGCTTCCTGATCCTCCACCTCAGCTTGCATTGCTTGCACGCTTACATCAGCTATGCCCATCGTATGAGCACCTCGGTCAACCACCAACTTCTCCTCCTCCAAAGAGGCTCATACGAATATGGGATCTCGAAGCCACGGGTTCTCCTGTTACTCCAGATTGCCCCCGCTGTGACTCCAACCGGAACCGGGGCTCGGACACTTGAGGAAGCATGGGGCGCAAAGCCTTGCGTCGCCTCCACTCTAGGGGGCTCCCCAGCAAAAGAAGCAACTATATGATCTCTGAGGGTTCATCGCTCATATCCTCTTTAGTTAGAAAGTACTCGAGCCTAGGGGAAGTCCCCCGCCTATCTCCGCACCAGCTTACTCATCGCAGGACCTGAGGAGGATCTCCACCAGCTTCCGCCCTGGCATTTCCCTCGCCACAGCCATCGGGGAAACAATTATAAAGAGGAACATACACCTCTCCACGAGGAGGACCCGGACCCAAAGTCTCGGGTCTCAGAAACTTCTAACCTCCCGGCAATACTAGGCAGATAAGGCGTAGAAGCCCGCACCAAAGGACAGAGGGAGCAATATAACAACCGATCCCCCGAGGAACTGGAGAACCTAGATAAATTCTCAATACGCAAAATAAAAAATCCATATTTCAGTGCAAGTTTTCGGGTTTCCATGGCCGGTTCATTGGGTTCGCAAAGTCTCAACGCCCTGCCAACAAACTCATACTTAAACGCAATATGAAGCTAACTCGCACCCCTCGATGCATACCTACAAGTGCATCGAAACGCGACGACGACACCTAATTTGGATAACTATGGCAGTAGTTACCAGTAAACGTCAGCACCATTTTTTCGAATCAAATAATGATCTCGACATAATTGGGTTGGAGACTAACGACTCGACCGTATGCCCGCATCTTGTGTAACACCTTGTATTTTCTGTTAACACTATAGTAACGGATTCTAGAATACTTAATTATAAATGTGGGAACTAAGGGAAACGGGATACGCCATTGTGTTCGTCTCGGAATTATGGATGAGATAGAGTCCGAGTTTGCATGAATTGGACTTCGTATGAAGAAGTTATGGTGATAAGAAGTTTCAGAAATTCAAATTCAAATTCGAAAACAGATTCAGACTCAGAACTGGGCAGGGAAGGAAAATTTTCCTGCCCAGGCCAGGTCGATCGGTGGGTCGACCCTAGTGTCGACCTACCCCCTAGGTCGACCTGGGGGTCGACCTGCCCCCTCGGGCAGATTTGCAGCAGGCCCAATTCTGACCTGCTGCTGAGTCATTAGGGCTGAGTTGGCTGTTTTGATGGTTCAGTTTGCTTCTAGGTTGATCGGATGGCCTAAATTAATCCTAAACTCTATATAAACACATGTAGACTCAACCCTAAACCTAATCAAAAATTAAATCAATGGCTGTCATGTTGTCTCTCCGCAACCTAGAGTAGCCGCCGCCAACTAGAAGCTAATCAACATCAACAAATTCAATTCAAGCCTAAAGCTTAACAACAATAACAACGTCTACATCAAAGGCGAGCTAATTCAACTACAGAATACAGATCCCAGAACTCAAGACCTTCTCTAAGTTGTGAGCTCGATTTCTTTAACAAGATAATTAAAAAAGTTAATTAGGTTAAGATGTAATTTGGGTTTTTATGGTTATGTTGTGAATCATGTGATATTGACTATTTTGTGAATTTATGATAGTTGTTCATATGCTAGTTTTGGTTAACTTGTGGATCCCTTCTCATATGCCCAAATCACCTATGTTCATGTTATGACACCAATTCTTATGCAAAGTTTGGTATGTGAATCATATATTAGTTTATATAAGGATTACATTCATATGCAAGTTTAGGTAGTAATTGGATCCACATATATACAAGTTGACACCTTTATGTTTAGATTTATGACATACATAAATTATGCAAGTTTGTGACTATTGCCTATGCAAGTTTTGTGATGCAAAACCTTATTCATACATGCAAGTTCACACCTTTTTGGTCTATGTTTGGATCCATGACATTTCAAAGTTTATGCAAGTTATGCTGTAAATTCATGTTTACAAGTTAGGCCTATTTTGTGTGTTATCTAAATTTGTGATATTCTTCCCTTTTTATGTGTTAGTCTATTCGCTAGTCTATCACATATATTTTATATCAAGCGAACGAACGACACGGGGATTATGGGGAAATATTGATTATACTCATAAATGTGAATTGGCATGTAATGGCCTTAAAAGGCATATTATAATTTAGGACTATAAATTGGTATAATTTGTATACCTGACATGTATGGACATAATTTTGGTGATAATTATGGACATAAAATAAATTGGAATTTATTGACATATTTGAATAGAGATAATAATTCAAATTGGGGTAAAAATATTATGTTTAATAATCAATGCCTAAGACACGAGGTTGGACTCGTTTGTGGTATAAGACTGCCTGGACCCGCCCGACAATTCCAGCAGCCACAAACAGTAGCCCAATGTGAGATGCCATAGGCCCAAATTAAATATGTGACAATTGTACGGACACGAGGTTAGGCCCAGTTGTGGTGTAAGACTGCCCGGACCCGCCCGGCAAATCCAGCAACCACAAAGGGTAGCCTAATGTGAGAGGTCCTACAGGGTTATGGTAGTAATAAATTAATAACACTTAACCAAGATAAACATGTAGTAGGACATGGGGGTTAAGTGGGTGACATGTGGAAATACGAATAGAAATACTTAACCAAATTTATACATGTAAGTGGACATGGGGTTAAGTGGGAAATTCTAGAGGGGACCAAGCATAGAGGGTAAGCTTGAGTCAAGCATGGGGGCCCATTTCAGACCAGAAATCCATTACGTATCTTTGTGAGATCGACCCACGTCGAGGACAGGACACGCATACTGGGTCTGATTGTTAGAGGTCAAAACGAGATAGCGGTGGCAACGCAAGTCCAACGGGGTCATGTGCGTGCGTGGGCCCGGGCTGGTAGGTAAGCCGTTGTTGCATCGTGTAGGTGTAAGTTGTGCACCATTTGTTGTATCGGGTTGCCACTTTGGGGATTGATACACCTCACTGTGGGGCCAGCACGGATATCTACGAGTTTGGGAGCCGATCGTATGGGGGTAGTAGTGGGTATACCTAGCAGAGATAGGGGCAGGCGGCACCTATGTAGGTAGCTTGGGGTACACGAAAACTACCATTATAATTTCTATGTTCAGTAGGTGGGATCAAAATTGTTTAGGGTGTTTGGTGCGGTGCAGTGCAGTAATTATCCTTTAGTGATTAGATGCGCAGTTAACGTTATCTTATTGCTCTTGATTGCTGTATCATACCCACTTGTTTCACAGTCATTTCCTTATTTACCAGTTTATACCTTATCCTAGTTACTTTAGTAATTGTATTGTTAAAGTTATCGAGCTCGCCAGACTTTATGTCTGACCCCCTTTGTTTCCACCTCTTTTCTTCCTTCCCCCCCGAAGGTGCTCAGGGTGGGACTAGTACTAGTGGAGCTTGATTTGGATCGCTTTCTCTCTCTTTTTGGAAGCACTTAGATTTGCTGAAGTAAAGTTCAGCTCTCCTTTATTTATGGCTATGTTTTATGTTGGGGTTATGTCTTTTGTTTTATGTACTCAGTAATCTTGTTGTCAAGATGGATAATAAGGGTATTTGGTTTTGCAGTCGGTTTTCTTTTTGAAAGGTTGTAACCAAACTATTTCTCCGCTGCAATGAAAGTTGTTTTTAATTATGCATTTTTTATCCAGCACCAATATTTATTATCTGTCTTGTTTACTTTTATGTTCTATACACTTAAAACGCTCCGTCAAAGTTAAGGCATTCCCTTTTTGAGTGACCTTAATGGAGGCGGGGTGTCACACGTGGTATCAAAGCCGAAGGTTACCAGAACAGATAAGAAATTTTGAAGAAAAAAAATTTATTTTTGAAAAACTATTTTATAAAAAGTATACTTTCAAAAATATGTTTTAAGGAGAATATTTTTAAGAAGAAAGTTTATTTTAAACATAACCCCCATGAGCCATATATCTTTCCCTTCGATTCCTAGTTTTGAATCTTTCCTTTTTCATTTCAGTATGTCTGGGGATCTTAATCTTCCTGAGGGCGTGCCGGTACCTGGCTGATTCAGAATGTACCTTGAGGCTAGGGCCAATGCTCCAGGCTCAGCAGACGTTCCTCCTCCCCCAGCTGCACCCGTCCCTCCTCCTCCTCCTCGGGTAGATACTTTCGCTAAGATATGCAAGGATTTTAAGGCAATGGGCGGTAAACCTTTTCAAGGGACTGAGACTTTTGTAGAAGCCCGAAATTGGCTTAAGGAGGTAGAAGAATTATTTGGAATTTTCGAAGTAGAAGATGGAAGGAAAGTCCAACTGGCTGCCTGGTTAATGAAGGACGAAGCCTCGTTTTGGTGGGAGGTTACTAATGGAGAGCGTCTAGTTGAGACATGGGCGGATTTCAGGGTTAGGTTTGAGGCGAAGTTTCTCTCAAGGGTGGAAGAAAATCTATATATGGAAAGGTTCATAGCGTTGAAGCAAGGGAGTCTGTCGGTGAAAGAGTACGTCAACAAGTTCAATTAGTTGGCGAGGTTTGGCTTGGACTTGGTGAACACTCCGGAAAAGAAGGCTTTGAGGTTTGTCAAAGGTTTGAATGAGCCGCTCCATGGGTTGGCCATGACCCACATTCCTATGGGGGCCACCTTCGAGAGGCTAGTTGATATGGCGCTTATGCATGAAGAGGAGGGCGCCAATGCTAATAAGGCACCCGAGAAGAAAGGGGATCAAAAGAAACCGCAACAACAACAACAACAAGGCAAGAGGGGTGGCAAAGATAATAATGGCAAGGGAAAGAAGAGGTTCTTTAACTGTGGGACACCAGGCCATCTGAGCAAAGACTGCAGGAAGAAAAAGAAGACTGGCTGTTTCCACTGTGGCGGAGCGGGACATCTGATTAAGGACTGCCCGAAGAAAGGACAGAGCGCAGGGTCTACTTCTGGAGGGCAGGTTCAGGCTCTCATAGCACCAGGGCAGGCAAGAGGGAAGGTCCAGGCTCTCATGGCCCTACTGCTACAGGAAAGAGGAAGAACTATTTCCGTTGAAAATTTAGTCTATTTTTTTGATCAGCCTGTTGCACACTCTTTGATTCTGGCGCATCGCAATCATTTATATCTACTGCTTTAGTTGAATCACTGCACCTAGACACTAGTATAGTAGATGATCCCTTAGTTGTTTCGAATCCAATTGGGGGCTCCGCTTATTTGTCAATGATTTGTTCGGATTTGAAAATTTCTATACTTAGCATTGGGTTTAGATGTGATGCTTTTGTTTTGGTCTTTACGAGCTATGGATTGATCCTAGGTATGGATTGGTTATCCAGTAATGGTGTCGTCCTAGATTGTGAAAGGAGAGTAGTTAGGCTTCTGACTCATCTTGGTAACAGTCTCGAAATCTCTTGTAATCCCATGAATTCTATTATGCTAAGTTATCTAGAATCATTTGACGCCTCGGTTGAGAATTTGCAATCTGTTAGAGTGGTCCGTGAATATTCGGATGTATTTGAGGAAGTAGAGGGCTTGCCTCCAAAGCGGGAGATAGACTTCCGCATATATCTTGTTGATAACGCAAAACCCGTTGCTTTACCCGTTAGACACATGGCTCCAAGGGAGAGAAAGGAGCTTAGCAAGCAAGTTAAAGAGTTGCTAGAAAGGGGGTTTATAAGGCGGAGTATTTCTGAATGGGGTGCTCCAGTGGTGTTCGCAACCAAAGCGGATGGTTCACTTCGCCTATGCGTTGATTATAGGGAGTTAAACAAGTTGACTAAGAAGAATAGGCACCCACTGCCAAGAATAGATGATTTGTTTGATCAGTTTGTAGGTGCATCAGTTTTCTCCTAATTAGATTTGGCTACCGGGTTCCATCAGCTAAGAGTGGCTGAGGATAGCATTGATAAGACCGCATTCCGAACCACGGATGGTTTCTTTGAATGGCTTGTCATGCCTTTCGGCTTGACAAACGCACCTGCCTATTTCGTTGATTTGATGAGTAGGGTATTCCGGGAATTTCTTAATAAGTTTGTGGTGGTCTTCGTAGATGACATTTTAATTTTCTCGAAGAGTGAAGAAGAGCATGCCTTGCATTTAAGGGTAGTCATGGATACTCTCCGTGCACATCAGTTAAAAGCTAAATTCTCCAAGTGCAACTTTTGGAGAGAAGAAGTAAGATTTATAGGACATGTGGTGTCCAAGGAAGGGTTAGCCGTGGACCCCGCAAAAGTAGTTGCGGTACAAGATTGAAAGGTTCCACGTAATGCAACCGAAGTCCGAAGCTTTCTTAGGCTAGCAGGCTTTTATCGAAAATTCATTAACGACTTTGCGAAAATCTCAGCTCCACTTACAAGGTTAACGAAGAGGAACCTGACTTTTGCTTGGGATTTGGATTGCGATATCGCTTTCCAACGTTTGAAGAGGGCTCTGACAACAGCCCTAGTTTTGACATTGCCTGATGGGAGCAAGATGTTTACAGTATATACAGATGCATGTGATACAGGACTAGGCGCTGTCTTGATGCAAGAAGGGAAGGTAGTAGCTTATGGTAGAATGCAATTGAAAGTGCATGAGAAAAACTACCCAACCCACGATCTAGAGTTGACTGCCATCGTTTTTGCTCTTAAGTCTTGGCGCCATTATCTCCTAGGTGAGAAATTTGAGTTGTATACTGACCATAAATCGTTGAAGTACCTTTTCTCGCAGAAAGATCTTAATCTTAGGCAGCAAAGATGGATGGAGTTTCTCGCCTCTTATGATTTTGAGATCTCCTATACTCCGGGCAAGGGCAATGTAGTAGCTGACGCCTTGAGTAGAAAGAAGCTGACCTTAAGTCCTCTCTTTGTGGAAAGGCAAAGCTTGGAGTACATAGCAAATTTTGATTTTAGACCCTCTGTTGAATATGTGACTGGTTTGATGGCAATGCTAGAGGTGCGGCCTACTTTGTTGGACTCAATTGGGACCGCGCAACGTAAAGACCCTCAGCTAGTTGATGTGATAGATAAGCTGATTCGGGGTGAGACTTCTAGTCACCTCGATAGATAGTCCATTGATGATAAGGGTTGGTTGAGACAGGATGGAAGGCTGTGTGTCCCTCAAGCTAGGGATTTGGTGAAAGTAGTACTCGAAGAGGCACACCATTCCAAGATGGCCATACACCCCGGAGGAGACAAGATGTATAAAGACATCAAAAGAGTTTTCTTTTGGCATGGCATGAAAAGGGATGTAGCTGAATTTGTTTCTAAGTGCATGACATGCCAGCAAGTCAAGGCGGAACAGAAGAAGCCTGGTGGTCTACTTCATCCTCTAGAGGTCCCATAATGGAAGTGGGATAGCATTTCGATGGACTTTGTTGATGGGTTGCCTAGATCTAGAAGGGGCAATACTGGTATTTGGGTAATAGTGGACAGGCTCACAAAAAACGCTCATTTTATACCTGTCAAGAGTAGGAGGACTGCCTCGTCTTTAGCCTCCATTTATCTTAAGGAGATAGTTCGTCTCCATAGGATACCCTCCAACATAGTAAGTGATCGAGACCCTATCTTTACGAGCGAGTTTTGGAGGAGTTTGCAAGAGGCTGTAGGAACACAACTATGTTTGAGCACGACCTATCACCCTGAAACCGACGGTCAGACGGAAAGAGTGAACAGAGTATTGGAAGATCTTTTGAGACTGTGCATTATCGACTTTGGAGGAACTTGGGAGGATCACCTTCCTTTGGTGGACTTCGTGTATAATAATAGCTACCAAGCCACCATAGGAATGGCACCTTTCGAAGCTTTATATGGAAGGCCATGTCGCTCACCAACTTGTTGGTGGGAGTCCACAGATAAGCTCGTACTTGGACTAGACATGATTAGAGAGACTTCGGAGAAAGTGGACTTGATACGAAGAAGAATGAAGACTGCCCAAGATAGACAGAAATCCTACGCAGACAAAAGAAGGACCAACCTTGAGTTTGAGGTTGGGGATAAGGTGTTCCTTAAAGTATCTCCTTTGAGGAATGTCATTCGATTTGGGTCCGTAGGAAAGTTGGCACCACGGTTTGTAGGACCTTTTCCTATCATTGAAAGAATTGGGACAATGGCTTATAGAGTAGAGCTGCCCGAAAGACTGGCTGGAGTTCATAATGTTTTTCATGTCTCTCAGCTACGAAAGTGTTTACATGAGTCGACAGAAGTTGTGGAGCCTAGCATTTTAGAGGAAGCCGAAGTGGAACGAGAAGCGACTGTGAGAAGAGTTCCAACTCGTATCTTGGGGACAGAAGTCAAAAAGCTGCGCAACAAGGAAGTCAACCTCGTTAAAGTGCAATGGAGCGATGCCGAGGAAGACGCGACTTGGGAGACTGAGGCCAAAATACGTGCGGCCTACCCCTTTCTTTTTTGAGGGTACATCTTTGATTTCTTTTCTCCTTAAGTTTTTGCACGCTTTTATCTACCATTTTAGTGTATCTCCTCGGTCACATTCTTTTATCCTTAGGTAGAAACCAATGGATGTAAATATGTATTTGAAACATGTTATGATTGATGGATGCTTGTGGATGCAAGTGTTTGCTAGTGGTTGCTCGTGGATGCATATACACACACATTAGGCACTAGATCGGCTCAATCACCTTCATATTGCATATGAATATGTGTGCTTATTTAGGTTTATGGATGTATATTGATTGTGTTATCATATGGATGTTGCATACGGATGAATGGTTGTGCACGCATGTAGAAATAGTATGTATCACTAGGATTATTTTGCATACATAATGGATGCATGGCACTATCATGGTTCGCATTAAGGAGGTCAACTAAATCAGTAGACCGCCTGATTTTGCATTAGATACGGACATGTACACACACTGTGCATAGAAACATGAAAGCATTAGAAGTCTTTTAAGGACAATGGATGCCTGTGTTTGATGGTTGAGTAGATGGACGATTGGATGGTAGGATATACATTCTTCTAGACTTGAAGATTTCGGGGACGAAATCCTTTAAGGAGGGGAGAATGTAACACCCTGTATTTTCTGTTAACACTATAGTAACGGATTCTAGAATACTTAATTATAAATGTGGGAATTAAGGGAAACGGGATACGCCATTGTGTTCGTCTCGGAATTATGGATGAGATAGAGTCCGAGTTTGCATGAATTGGACTTCGTATGAAGAAGTTATGGCGATAAGAAGTTTCAGAAATTCAAATTCAAATTCGAAAACAGATTCAGACTCAGAACTGGGCAGGGCAGGAAAATTTTCCTGCCCAGGCCAGGTCGACCGGGGGGTCAACCCTAGTGTCGTCCTACCCCCTAGGTCGACCTGGGGTCGACCTGCCCCCTCGGGCAGATTTGCAGCAGGCCCAATTCTGACCTGCTGCTGAGCCATTAGGGTTGAGTTGGCTGTTTTGATGGTTCAGGTTGCTTCTAGGTTGATCGGATGGCCTAAATTAATCCTAAACTATATATAAACACATGTAGACTAGACCCTAAACCTAATCAAAAATTAAATCAATGGTCGTCATGCTGTCTCTCCGCAACCTAGAGTAGCCGCCGCCAACTAGAAGCTAATCAACATCAACAAATTCAATTCAAGCCTAAAGCTAAACAACAATAACAACGTCAACATCAAAGGTGAGCTAATTCAACTACAGAATACAGATCCCAGAACTCAAGACCTTCTCTAAGTTGTGAGCTCGATTTCTTTAACAAGATAATTAAAAAAGTTAATTAGGTTAAGATGTAATTTGGGTTTCTATGGTTATGTTGTGAATCATGTGATATTGGCTATTTTGTGAATTTAGGCTAGTTGTTCATATGCTAGTTTTGGTTAACTTGTGGATCCCTTCTCATATGCCCAAATCACCTATGTTCATGTTATGACACCAATTCTTATGCAAAGTTTGGTATGTGAATCATATGTTAGTTTATATGAGGATTACGTTCATATGCAAGTTTAGGTAGTAATTGGATCCACATATATACAAGTTGACACCTTTATGTTTAGATTTATGACATACATAAATAATGCAAGTTTGTGACTATTGCCTATGCAAGTTTTGTGATGAAAAACCTTATTCATACATGCAAGTTCACACCTTTTAGGTCTATGTTTGGATCTATGACATTTCAAAGTTTATGCAAGTTATGTTGTAAATTCATGTTTACAAGTTAGGCATATTTTGTGTGTTATGTAAATTTGTGATGTTCTTCCCTTTTTTGTGTTAGTCTATTCGCTAGTCTATCACATATATTTTATATCAAGCGAACGAACGACGCGGGGATTATAGGGGAAATATTGATTATACACATAAATGTGAATTGGCATGTAATGGCCTTAAAAGGCATATTATAATTTAGGACTATAAATTGGTATAATTTGTATACCTGACATGTATGGACATAATTTAGGTGATAATTATGGACATAAAATAAATTGGAATTTATTGACATATTTGAATAGGGATAATAATTCAAATTGGGGTAAAAAGATTACGTTTAATATTCAATGCCTAAGACACGAGGTTGGACTCGTTTGTGGTATAAGACTGCCCGGACCCGCCCGGCAAATCCAGTAGCCACAAACGGTAGCCCAATGTGAGATGTCATAGGCCCAAATTAAATACGTGACAATTGTACGGACACGAGGTTAGGCCCAGTTGTGGTGTAAGACTGCCCGGACCCGCCCGACAAATCCAGCAACCATAAAGGGTAGCCTAATGTGAGAGGTCCTACAGGGTTACGACAGTAATAAATTAAGTAACACTTAACCAAGATAAACATGTAGTAGGTCATGAGGGTTAAGTGGGTGACATGTGGAAATACGAATAGAAATACTTAACCAAATTTATACATGTAAGTGGACATGGAGTTAAGTGGGAAATTCTAGAGGGGACCAAGCATAGGTGGTAAGCTTTAGTCAAGCATGGGGGCCCATTTCAGACCAGTAGCCCATTACGTATCTTTGTGAACTCGACCCACGTCGAGGACGGGACACGCATACTGGGTCTGATTGTTAGAGGTCAAAACGGGATAGCGGTGGCAACGCAAGTCCAACGAGGTCATGTGCGTGCGTGGGCCTGGGCTGGTAGGTAAGCCGTTGTTGCATCGTGTAGGTATAAGCCGTGCACCGTTTGTTGTATCGGGTTGCCACTTTGGGGAATGATACACCCCACTGTGGGGCTATCACAGATATCTACGAGTTAGGGAGCCGATCGTATGGGGATAATAGTGGGTACACCTAGCGGAGATAAGGGCAGGCGACACCTATGTAAGTAGCTTGGGGTACACGAAAACTACCATTATAATTTCTAAGTTCAGTAGGTGGGATCAAAATCGTTTAGGGTGTTTGGTGCGATGCAGTGTAGTAATTATCCTTTAGTGATTAGATGCGCAGTTAATGTTATTTTATATCTCTTGATTGCTTTATCATACCCACTTGTTTCACAGTCATTTCCTTATTTACCAGTTTATACCTTATCCTTGTTACTTTAATAATTGTATTGTTAAAGTTATCGGACTCGCCAGACTTTATGTCTGACCCCCTTTGTTTCCACCTCTTTTCTTCCTTTCCCCCCTAGGTGCTCAGGGTGGGACTAGTACTAGTGGAGCTTGATTTGGATCGCTTTCTCTCACTTTTTGGAAGCGCTTGGATTTGCTGAAGTAAAGTTCATCTCTCCTTTATTTATGGCTACTTTTTATGTTGGGGTTATGTCTTTTGTTTTATGTACTCAGTAATCTTGTTGTCAAGATGAATAATAAGGGTATTTGGTTTTGTAGTTGGTTTTCTTTTTGAAAGGTTGTAACCAAACTATTTCTTCGCAGCAATGAAAGTTGTTTTTAATTATGCATTTTTTTTCCAGTACCAATATTTATTATCTGTCTTGTTTACTTTTCTGTTCTATACACTTCAAACGCTCCATCAAAGTTAAGGCATTCCCTTTGTGAGTGACCTTAATGGAGGCGGGGTGTCACATCTTGCGCGCGTATCCGAGCGATCGGTCCGAATAAGTTCATTTCCAGAATCATTCGCCAACCAATCGTGTTACGTTCAACTCCAATTGCCGACCAGACATGAAACATTGAGTAATGATCCGAGCTTACTAGCTCATCTCTGACATTGAGCAAAATATAGCAGGGACCCGGGCCTGGGGCAACCCTCTACAGATTGTCGCACCGGCCTGGCAATCTCAAGACCCGATCAGATCCCCTTAAGTCTCTGCACTGCCACCATCTTTAGAGCACCTTCACCTCGCAACGAAAGAAATCTGGAGCCAAAGTTCAGGCCATGGAGGCTTCTCGGCATCCATCAGTACTTGGACTCCACAAAAGGCTGACACTCCGGAGCATGGTGGTAGCCTTTAGCTTCAACAACTAACGCCACGACCATCACCAACCGCCAATGCAACATCTAAGTCAAGATGCAGCCGCGTCGTGGTTAGGTTATTGATCAGATCCCAAGACTAACAGCTCGACTACGTGTCGATATCTTACATAAGCATTCAAGCTGACAATCCAAGCAGGTCCATTCCTTGAGGACCGCGTCGCGAGACCAAAAATCATTAATCACCACCCTCTCATATGGCGCCATGACAAGGATCAAGTTTACAAACTTAAGATCGAAGACAAGGCTCGACAAAGTCATGGGAGTGCTAAGTTATGTCTCGTTCTCCCGCACGCCGGCTTAGTTGTCATCTCCTCAACCAAGATTCAAACTCCCGAAGAGCGTGAAAGATTTAATAAGCATTTGGGACATAAAGCCCAATCCCGTATTCACACATGCTTGGCTACCTTTATTCAAATTCCTAATCCAGTTTCCCAAGGTCCACCGCTCCACGTTCTTGAATACCAAATCCGAAAGCCCTCTTACTTTCCATATCTCTCTTCCCTTCTCCCGAAATCCTAACAACTCCTCGAACATCCAAAGTACAAAAGAAGTATTTTGGCATCCTACATGCCTTACGATGACTTTCTATCCGGAGAAGAGAAGAAAGGAAGCAACTACAATCAGGAAATCGGCATACCCCAAACAAACGTTCCGGGATTGGAATTCGGGATCGTACGCCAAGCTACGATCATATTCATTTAACTTCGAAGCTCCATCCCAGTGATGTTTCAGCAACCACTTAGGGCAATAATGCACCTAAGCCATGGCAATGACCATGCGTACACGCTTTGGGAATCTCAACTGAGCAGACCAACTCGATTCAAATGTGCGTCCACAAGCCTTAAGGGTTCAAATATACATACCAAACCAACAATAGCTCGCTCATGATCCCACGGCAAGCGAGCCTGCTAACTAACATGTTTCTTCCTATAACTTACAGGATAAAACTTCAACCTAACTATCATTCCAAAGCACATCACGTCAAGACAAGACGTACTTTGGGGGGCAAATGTTAACCGGCATTTTGGTCCGGTTACCAAAAGTACTCAAGACACACTCGACTCAACTCATCGCGTGAAGCCAGGGCCAAGGGCGAAACTCAGGAAGTACAGGAAGAAGACCAAAAGGGGATCGCGCCAACAAGACTTGACCACGTCCCTCCCTAAATAAACTTCGCACCCAACCAGGTGCGAAATTTCGTACCTGCCAGGTGTGAAATTTCGTACCTCCAGCCAGGTGCGAAATTTCGTACCTGGCAGGTGTGAAATTTCGTACCTCCAGCCAGGTACGAAATTTCGTACCTCCAGCCAGGTGCGAAATTTCGTACCTCCAGCCAGGTGCGAAATTTCGTACCTCCATCCAGGTGCGAAATTTCGTACCTCCTGGCAGGTGCGAAATTTCGTACCTCCAGCCAGGTGCGAAATTTCGTACTTAACAGGTGCGAAATTTCATACCTCTAGCCAGGTGCGAAATTTCGTACCTAGCAGGTGCGAAATTTCGTACCTCCAACCAGGTGCGAAATTTCGTACCTGGTAGGTGCGAAATTTCGTACCTCCAGCAAGGTGCGAAATTTCGTACCTGGCAGGCGTGAAATTTCGCACCTAGCAGGTGCGAAATTTCGTACCTCCACCCAGGTACGAAATTCTGGTGGCCGACAGCTAGAGGGGCGAATTTCTTGAAGATGGTCCTCATTTCTACCTACTCCTACCTAACTTCTACCTAACCACTTCCTATAAATACCCCATGGCCTCACACTTCAAAAGGGTTGGATTCTTGAGCTTGGAAACCTTCATAGAGCTTCATTAATGGCATCTTCTGTTTGAGGAAGAAGAAGGACAAAATTGCCTTTTTCTTATTTATTCAATATAGTATGATTATGACATCATATATCATGAAAAGTGAATGTAATGAGATATCATGAGATAGTCTCAACCTTGTAATCTTCCAAGTGATCAATAAAATTCCAACGACTCTTCAAAGTGGATGTAGGACCTCACTGAGGCCGGACCACTATAAATTCCTTGTGTTATTTACTGCTTATGTTCTATTTTATGTTCTTGTCTATGCAACCATATTTATAATTCCTAGTAATTGGTAATCTTTGGTGTTTACGACATTTTTTGCCGTCAACATATGGGTACCCAGAGTTTAGGTAGAAACAATAAACTCCAAATCAGTCATAGGACTGGTGTGAGAACTTAAAACAATTATTAAACTTGTACTTTAAAATAGGGTAAATCACGGGACCACGCCGTACGACACGGAACAGGTTTTCTCCACATGAATATCAGTTTAGAAATAAAACAATGCATTGCTTTTTGAAAAATGAAGCTATTATAAGACTCAGATCCCATCACACAATGCAACACAAACCAGAGGATAGACTTTTACCTTATAATAACCAAACATGCTTGATACGCTCTAAAAACAAATCATTTTGATATACTATAGGTGCATAGTGTCAAAACAACTTCAAATATAAATTTATCAATCATAGATGGCATAGTACCTCATCCTACTATGTCGCCATATAGGTTTACAACTAAAACCGAAAGTTGCGTATTGGAAATTGGATTCCATCTATGAGTCGAGGAAAGGGATGTCTCCTCACCGATTCGAGACAGTCTAGCACATGTCTCAGGATCACACCTATGGGCAACCCTTGAATCTTTAGGACCGGTCCACACCTAGCATTTTTGGATTAGTTATTCCTGAACAATATGTTTCCTGGTCCTATCGAACCTCCAAAATGGTCAATACATCGACCATATAAGCCTTTTAGTCGGCTCTATATCCGAGGCGCTTCACAATCCAACATCCATATAAGTAAAAATGTCTGGGCTCCATACCTGACACCACTTCTAGCTAGAAAGAAACACATGCACTCCCTGCAGTCACTATCCCGTTCTTGACTCATATCGGGGATGCGAGGATCGCGAATTAACGCTATACACAAAGCTATGCTACTTAAATCTATGTTTTGATCATCATCCATAAGGCCCTGCTTTTCAATAAAAGCCTTGATCATTTGCATCTTAGAATGCCACATTTCTATCCATACCATAACATTGATTTCTGCCAATATATAGCCTCTAAGCTCGTACGTCTCAGAGAAGGGTGTTAAGCAAGAGAATAAATTCTCCGCCACCAAACATATATATATATATATATATATATATATTTAGCAAAGATCAAAGAACATAACACACAATACATTGTCAGACACAATCCATTTACAAGTCCGTTCTAGGTCTGAACAAAGCCGGAGGCACCTTATTCCTCGTCCCGTATGTCAAATACAGGAGAGAGGTCCTCGCATATCCGGTCGATCTCCAAGTACGTTTTGATGATCACCACTTATTACCTTGTCTCAGGGGGACTAGCTCAATCAAGACATCAGTAACCATCCATTCGATGTGAAGATCTTCGGTCTTTAACCACCATCTTCATATCTTTGACTTTTAGTCGTCATAACAATTAGTAAGAATAGGTTAAACCCGGTCTTTTCGAATAACTCTCGCATCTTATAACCATGTCATATATAAAAATAACACACATCCCATTCCAATCCAGAATACTCTTTTATTTAATTTTCATTATCTTTGGGAAAGATACCCATTTAATTTTATCAAAGATAAATTCTTTTAACTTATAGTTTAATTTTCATTTGGATTCATTTTCAAAAGATTCCATTTTATCTTTTCACAACATAAATCAAATCAAGGTTTATAAAACTAGTCGGGATTATCGAGCCTTACCGAAGTAATCATTTATTTTATTATTCCCAAACCCCAACCTATTCATCCCATGGAGCAAAACTGGTAGTACTCCATATTTAACACCCGTAGTGTTATTGATAATTTTAATTACCATTTATCATTTCAAATCTAATTAAAAATTTAACTATCACGTGGAGTAAAACTGGTGATACTCCATCTCGATCATTTCTCTTATTTGATAAATTTAATTATCTCTTTTTATGTTTCAATCTAATTAAAGATTCATTAAAACTCTAGTTTAGTTTTAATCCCAAAACATAATTATTTAATGATTATTCAACTGGAAATTTATCTTACCTTTACTTGGGTTAAAGAACAAATGTCATCTAAAACACCACTAGCAATAAACCCAAAATCATTTTCCATTAACATGGAATCTTCACGGAAACCTGAACAATTTATAATCGATATAAATTTCCATATTCGACCAATACTATAAGTGGAATAACGGCAAGGGCTTTTAATTTCCATAAATAATAAACGCCTTCCTTCACAGAAACTCATCTCGATTATTATTAATCGAATTCTATTTAATTCCAATTTAATTGAATAACATGGAAAACTTCATTAAACCTTAATTAAAAGATTTATTCCATTCATAACTGGGTTTAAGAACGGTATTAATGAACATACCATTCACAACAAACCCAAATCCAATTTGACATTAACCATCAGATTTTAAATGGAAACCATGTCGACTTATATTCAATACCAAATTCTGAAACTAACAAATATCGTATTGGAATAACGATATCAATATCTTCCAAATTCTTCAACGATATCCGTATAATCATGGAATCCAATATAGAAAATATCCGAAAATAATTTCCGTTCGAATCCATTCCAAATCATACGTTGAAAATTTTAGCTATATTAAAAACCATTTACTATCCAATTTATTCCTTCTACAATTCATTGGATCATTATTCTAGTTATTAACTAGTTTATTCTGATAAAAATATCTTTTATCTTTTCAAATGTGGAATATTTCATCCAAAATCTTTCCAAATCATTTATTATGATTTTACATAATTTATTCATATTTTAAATAATTTTAATAAGGCCCTTACAACCGGTTTCCAATATCGGCCACCGAATTGCATCCATAAAGACCTTTCCCAACGCTTATTTGGACATATTTTAAAATCTAACCGTTCAAATTTAAATCTCATATATTCATTGGAAAAATCTTTTCTATACGAACCCAACGGTTCCGGTTTTAGGAGAATCCGACGGTCGAATCTCCCGTTATGTCAGTTCGAAGTTCATGGTTGAAATTCGTGAATGGTCGCTGTGTGATACGTTCTATCCAAACCATTTAAATATATATATAATATATTTCATCGATTTCCATTCAAAAACGTATTTTATAAAACGTTTATAAATTCGTTTAAAAACGATTCCAAATTCCATTTCAATTTATAATTAAAATTGAACATTGCTTTTTGTTATGATTTCAACATGATAATATTTTCAAAATGTCATATTTTGAAATTCAGTCTTCTCGATATTCATTATAAAAATGAACAAAATCGATATAAAAATCCGTTCGAGTTAAAATAGCTTTTTCTATTTAACTCGACTTCATATTTTCCAATATTTTCGTGTCCATTCAAAATCGAACATCAAAACCAAACTTCAAGTTTCTTTGAATGTTATATTATTTAACCATTCATATTTATTCCAGATTGGAATAATATTCAACCAATATCCATATAAATAAATTTATATGGATTTCATTCATCATATACACCCAACAATAGTTGCAAACAACTATCAACATCCCAAAACGACATCCAATGTGCATTTTATTTTCATGTGAGCTTCAATCAAATAATTGACGCTCACATAAATCCGTCAATCAGCCGATTAACAAATTTCACACAAGGGAGATGTGTGAGTCGAATATCATTCCAAGACCCATGTGGGGATTTCAACCAACACAATTATTTAATGAATCATTACTCGCATATAATACACACACCGTAGTCATAAATAAATAAATATTCAACTATCCAATGTCATTTAAGGTGCCACAAGTGTCCATCCACAGAGTATGAAATGCGAGTGTCACATATTCATACAACGCTTCTAATGCAAATGATTTGTGAAGAGTTCATGTGTAGAACTCCAAAAGGGATATTACATGCAATGAGTAATAGAACCACATGATACAATTTCTAACTTGCAACTTAAAATGCATAACTAACTAACTACTCTAATATACTAATTTAAGATAGAAGTTGTCACATTTCTTTAGTCACTTTTATTTTCTAAGTGAATTAACTTAACCACAAAACATATCATGACATAATAACCTAACAAAATAATTTAGTGAGCGAGTTCTCACTTTTCATTCAACTAAATAATAATTTAGTTAGAGCTCTCACTCATAAGCTAAACCAAACACCGGGACACTTCTAATGTAGATTTTCTTTGTCGCGCTTCCGCCATTTGTTGCTTTCCGCACTCGAAATCACCTTTCTGGCTCTAGAATTTGCATACGACTCCAATTTTCACCAAACCTTGTCACTAGCACAAAACAGTCATTCCGGACAACTTTTGCCTAGTGGACTTTCTTCCTAGAATGCTCCAATTCGCAAGAAATCGTGAATCTTCGCTCCAGGTCTGCGATCTTTGAACGCGTTTTCCGAGCAGCCCCGAACTTCAAAATTCGATACTGATATGTCTAATTTGTAGAGAAAAACGAGATCTACAACTTTCGTCATCTAGAGCCTTGGCCAGAAATGTACGGATTAAAAGTTATTGAGGAAAGAAGAGTAGGGGATTATTTGCAAAATGAGTTTTTTTGTGAAAGAGAGGATCTTGGCCATGGTGAGGCCTACGGCCGGAGGGAGGGGATTGACGGCGGCTGGGGTGGTGGCGGCGCTGGTGGGCACGGGTGAGGCGACTGGGGTGATTTAGGGTTTGGGTTTTTATAGAAAAGAGGAGAGAAGGAGAGAGATGGGGAGGAGGCGGAGAGAGAGGGGAGGAGGAGGGGAGGGGGTGCCTGACCAGCGGTGACGGGGAAGGGGGAGGGCGGCGACAGCAGCCCTAGGGGGAGGGGAGGCTATTAAAAGAGAAAATGAAGAAGATAGAGGAAGGAGGAAAGTGAAGAAAGAAAAGGAGGAAAAGAGATTTTATCTCTTTTTCAATCCGATCGCCCGAATGCAAACGATCTCTGCTTTTCATGAAATTCAAACACGAGATAATATGCGTCAAGATGAATCCAACGTATCAAATTTAGTCAAATTCCGAGTTCGTTTGACCTTCCGTTTAATTTCTCAAAGATGCTCAAATAAGCTTCAAAAATGCAATTTTAGCATACCTTTTCTTCTTGTACGCCCAAACTCTAACTCCAAAAATTATTAAATTTTGGATTCCACCATTATTTGACGATACGAATCCAAAAAAAAAAGTGAATCGAATTCTAAGATCGTCTCTATAATGTTCCTTCATAAACTGACTGTCAGTTTTACCCCAAACGTGTTTACCTCTCACGGCTACATACTAACTCCGTTTCGCGTGAAATTTGAAATCTAGCCATGACTCATTGTTATGAATCCAACAAAATTGGTCTCGTCTAATTCTGAGCTCGCTAGCAAAATTTCACTTTTTAAGGGCTAGGCAATGATTTTAAAAATTGAATTTTCAAAATTTTCAAACACAAGGCTTATAAATCAATTCAATAATTTTACCGAGTTTGCTTTAAGTCAAATAAAATACAAAAACTAATTTTAAAATTATTCTCAAGTTTTATTTAGCAAAAATAACCAATTTATATTCACAAATCCCTGAAAATAGCTTAAATCAAAATTTTAAATTGGTTCTGAAAATACGGGTTGTTACAAATTGACTTCCGCAGAAGTACAACTTATGTACTTGTATGTCTCAAAGAAGGATTAGTGATAGAGTTTCCTTTTACACCACTTAACAAATGTACGTCGGTAAAGATCAATGCACGTGATCTAAAAAATACAATATCTGACATTCATCCATATAGTTGTCCAAGAAAAGGACAAAATGAAGGTTCTTTTTTACCACATCTTGTTGAGAATAATCCCTAGGATTATTATCAGAAGTCCTCACATCATACAAACTCCTAGAACATAGGGACTAATGCTATAAGTATAATCCTTGTAGCTAACCATAGACATCAACAAGCAGACCTTTCCTATAACAACCTGAGTTTTGGGGATACCCTGGCTAAATAAACTATGGAGAGTTCTGTTTAATTTAAATCTAAGATGAATAAAACACGAGTTAGGATCCCAACTCGTATAATAATTGAAAATGTGGAAATAATGAGTTTGTCATTTTCAGGATTTGTGTATTTTGGAATAAAGTAAATATTTTTGATATAATAAGGAATTTATGCCAAACCATGGTTACATAAATACTATTGTGTTAAAATTGGTTTGAAAAATATTGTATTATGTGTGCAATATTTGGTAAGAATTGAACAGTGTTGGAGCGTGTCTTGAATTTGGAGTTTTGTGTTAAAATGTAAATGTTGATATTTTGTTTCATTCATAAAGTTAAGCGTAACTTTTCTAAAATAAAAATAAAAGGTTTAAAAAGTGTTAGAAACATTATTGACAAATTTTGTAATGTAGAATGATGTCTAGGAGTGCAAATAACGACATTGGATATATTTAACCAGATGTTAAATAGGTTACGCAAATTAAAAATAAAGGTGTTAACATATTTGTATAGTTTCCAAACTTAATTTTGGGATGTCTTAAAAAAGATAAAAATGTTTAATAATGTTGTTTGTAATTTTATTAATAATTTTGTTTGTAATTTTATTAAGGTTGCATGATGTTAAAAATGGCATATATGAGGGTAAAATAATGTAATTATGTGTAAAATAATATTTTGAAAAACATACTTATATTTGTTTGTTCATGTTGAAAATTTATATTTAAATGGTTTAAAAATATTATATATATATATGGGGGGGGTGTGTGTGTACAATTAGGCGCAACATGTTTGTGAGTGAGTTTGCAACAGTTGAATGGCACATAATTGAGTTGTTAATATATGTTATAAGACTTAACATGGTAAATTCATGTTTAATTGACGTAATTAAGTTAATTTGTGCTTGGATGGTGTGTTTGGAACATTCCATTAGTCTGTGAATAATCTAGAAAAGGAGAAGTGCATATACTTCTCTCACTCTTCTTCTTCCTGTAAGCTGAGGCTGAGAAGAAATAACGGCCTCCCCTCTTTTTCAAGAAAATCCCTTCCTAACCAAATAAAATTAAAGAGAGGAAAAAACCTCTCCTTCTTAACCAATTTGTAATATCAAGAAATGAATTATCACCTTCTCTAATCTCTGGAATCAAGGAAGAAGTTACAGTAAACTATCAAGAGGCATGCATGTCAGTGTTTTATGCTCTATCAAGCTCCAGAAGCTCTGCTCCACCTCTTGCATGCTAGAAATCTTGCCAAAATCCACTCAAGGTGAGTCTGTAGACTCATATTTTCCAGTTTACACATCTAAGCTCTTATCTATATGAATTGATTACTGTTTCTAAAAAAATGTAGTTTTGTTCTTGATTTCACTCTGTTGAGTTGAACAGCTCAAAGGTGTAACTTTGAGCTGATATATCTTGTTGGATCCTAAATGAAATTGGGTAATTCTTGTTGTAATTCAAAGTAGAGTTATTGGGTTGTGTGTTTGCAAAATTTCGCCTTGTTCTGACGTCGGTTTGCTAGTGGAAAACATTGCTCAAAGTTACAATCGGTATTAGATTTACACCTGGAAACCTTCGGTGGGCTAGATCGACCCATGTGTTGATCCAAGAAACGAGTGGGTCGACTCATGGGTCGACACACACCACATATAGATCGACACAGGTGTTGACCCATGTGGTAGTAAGTTACGTTTACCATTTTCATGCTATTGGATGATAACAGTGTTCGAGTTTAACTTCAGGCCTTGTATCTCACTTAATATCGGTCATATTTTCAAGATTCTTTTTGCATTGCAAAATTTTGGAAGTTTATCTCCATGCCTGCAAACTTTTAGACCATTCTAAGGTCGTTTGGTCATTCAAACTAGGTCGCAAAGTTGGACCTGGAGAAGATTTCGGACCAAGCCAAAATTCAATGTGGCATGAGTCCAATTTTTAGTCTTTCATATCAAATCAAAATTTAGTAATTTATTTTTCACTTGAAAGACATGTTATTCTAGTTTGTGTATGTCGAATTTTACGCCAATCGAAGATCGTTTAGCCATTCAAAAATTACCTCAAAGTTGAACCCGGAGAAGGTTTTGGACCTGGGTTTGTAACTTTCTCTCCTGCGTAATTTATCCTAATTTCAAATTTTTCTATATGAATTGATTTGTGAAATCCTAATAAGGTTTCCTTATTGTTTAGATGATTGTAAAGTGGATTTTGATAAGCTTTGATCCTATTTGGACAAGCCAATATTGGACGCAAATTTGAACCATGGATTTGCAATTTTGTGTCATTGTGGATGATATTTTTCGTGTTGAAATTTGGTGTATTTGTGACACATGCACATTTCTTTGAAACGGTTTCCAAACAACTATATATATGTATATATTTTGTAGCTTTGAGATTAATTGGTTTTCATAGTTTTGATTTGAAATAAACGTCCTGAGGTAATATTAAATGCTTTTCCGTTAATGGCCTCTACTGCGATCCACATTTTTTCGCCATCGTTTCTTCCAGCTCTCACTCTCCGCTCTTCATACGCTATTCGATTCTGCCATAGCCTCCCACCATTCTAACCCTCTTCATCACCTCCAATGGAGAAAAAACGAAAACCTACGCCTCGTATTGTGTACACCAACAGATCTGGTAAGATCTTCTCCCCATCGCCATATAGCTTAGCGTCGGTAGCTTCTGGTCAAGTTGTTAAACCTGTCTTCTCTCCTATGATGAAGCCGCTATGTATCACACTAGACACAATGCCGGAGAAGCCTCTTTTGGGTATTCTAGATCAGATTGAAACACCATTAACAAATCTACTCACTGGAGGTTTTCCTACCCATAAGCCCTACACCAATGATGGAACAAAATTGGCGCTTGAGGCTGTTTATTGGCCGAATGTAGCAGGTATAACTTCTGAACCATTTTCTCCTAAAAATGAGGTCGGAGATATGGTTGTTGGCACTGGCATCATATTGAGGCAAAATGTGAATGTGAAAGGCAAAACAATGTGCCTGGGTTTGTGAATGACCCATCCAACCTTACTGTATGTGTGTTATCCTCCCCTTTATCTAAATGCCCTCAAACTGTAAGTGAGAATGCAACAAAATATTTTGTTGTGTCCACTACTAATGCGCCAAAACAGTAGATATACTTACACCTACCATTCCTACTGCTGGTCCTAGAGTGGCTATGAAAGTTGCTATCCTTGATAAGCTATGTAATAAGCTTAATATTGTGAATCCAAATCCAATCAAATGGACATCCCTTTTTGAGAAGTTCCCATGTAACAAGGGAAAAAAAGAACCCCGTGATTTTGTACACACTGTGTCTGAACATATTAATTCCCTACCTTCAGAGATTATTAGTGTAATACCCCGTAAAATATACTCAATTTAGACATAGGTTAATTTAATTCAAAAATAAACGGTAATAATTAATAATATATTAATGGGCTGAAAATGGAAATTTGGACAACTAATAATTGAGCCATGAAAGTATTATAGTTGCATACGTGGCGAGATCCTGATCAGTTTTCATATTTTATTTACTGAAAATGGAGTCCGTATACAAAAGTTATTAATTAATTAAGTTGTATGTATATATTAATACACAAAGGTTTGAACTTTAAACAAATATATAACAAGCTGGGAATATATATTAAATAGGATAACCATGAAAAGAATATTCCCTTTCATTCCAAACTTATGTGTATATATTCACATAAAGTAGAGGACAAGAATAAATTAACTAAGGAAAGAAATTAAGAGAACTAATCAAGGAATGACAAAAAAAAGTAACATTCTAGAGGAATATCCTCCTGGCCTGACCCAAGAAGGGGGTCGACCTACCATTAAGAGGGGTGTCGACCGCCCTTCTAGGGGTATCGACCGCCCTCCGATAGGGAAGTCTAGTGATGGTTGTTTTGTGTAGGGACTTATTCATAATATATATCAAATGGACTGCTTAGATTCAATCAAACTAATCTAACGGTTCATACACACGATAGCAACTATAAATAGCCCCTCAAACCCTCATTCTAAACCCTACAGTCATTGCTCTCAACGCCTCTACTCTGCCTTTCTTCTATCTCAAATTCCAGAAAGCTTGAAGGATTTAGGTTTCTTTTATTTCTCTAAATCTATTCTAGTTTATTCTATCTTCTCTTTCTTGTTCTAATATTTAGATTTAAGATTTATATGGAATTTAAATTCATACGTATATATATATATAAGATTCTAATAGTGAATCTTATATACATACATATATATATATTTAGATTTGAAAGGCTTGGAACATACGTTCGTTCTTGAAGGCCAAATCCAATTTTTATTCCATTCAATCTTGTTGCTACTCTTCCTAATAGCTTTATGAGTGGAATCTATCTAAGTTACTATTTTCTTTAATTTGATAGTTATGGATTTGGTATTTTATGCCTTGGGAGATATAGGATATACAAAAAGAAAACATGATTAAACCGCTCAAATCCTCCATTTATTTTATTGTTCGTAGAAATGTTCAAGCAAGTTATATTTGGATTTTGGGTTGTTGTAATAATAAAAGAAGAACATGATTCTTTTGTATGATTTTCTATATTGTTTACATTCCTTTTTATTCTATTTTCATGTAAATTCACATGTTTGGTCTTTTGGGATAAAGATTAAGATTTGGGTAGTTTGCAAATTTAATAGGTATGAATCTCCATTTATCGAAATAGAGAATTTGAACGTATTATTTACTATATATCTAAATATTAATGTTTTGCGTATAAACAAACATAAGAAAAGGAACGTATTTAAAATAGGAGTTATAAACATACATAGTTAATGCTATGTTCACCTTTTATTGTTGTAATAACTAAGTTAACAACCTGGGTTGCAAGTTTATATGTTATTTGATTGTTTTTCCCATTGTATTGTCATATGCATACATATGCAATGGTTAAGGAGAAATATGGGGAAAATGACTTGTATACCTCTAGAATTTAATAGGATTGACATTTCAAATTCCTGGTAAGGACGTTAATCTCGTTCACTTAATTTATGTTTATATATATATATATATATATATATATATATATATAACGTAATCAATGTATATAAATGCGTATAAGTGCGTTATAAATACGATTAAATTAGGAATATAATTCAAATGTCCCCATAGGAATTTGTATGGTTATATGTGTGTGAGTTAATAGTTTCATTAATATTATTGACACATAGACACGAGATTAACCGTTACTTGTAGTAGAAGTCTGTCTGGAACCGACCGACATATCCAGTGTCTACAAGTAAATCTGGTTAATGTGAGAGGTCTAAGTGCAATGGGCCATTATAATTAGTATGCTATGATGCGAGGTTAGGCCTAACTTGTACTAGAAGCCTACTCGGGACCGCCCGACAAATCCAACATCTACAAATGGTAGGCCTAATGTGAGATGTCTAGTTAGCATGTGTGTGTGTGTATATATATATATATACATGTTGTGTGTGTGAAGTAGGTCTGCCTTGGGAAAAAGTATTAAGTGGTTGACCTATCTCTTATTGGGTACTAAGTGGTTAGGACTGGGTTCGTTCCTAAGGTTCAATCCTTGGTTCAGGACCTAAGTTATTGGGCCTGTCCTACGAAAACTAAAAGGTTACTGGGTTTTCCTTTCTCCTATAAGGTATTAAATGATCCCGGTAGGCGACAACATATGTGTGATAGTTCTCCAAGTAATGTCCGCTTCTTATATAGGGGCTAGTGAAGGATGACCTAGGGACGGATTATGTATATATAGCATAAGGAACCACCGTCTAAGGGAAGTATTATGTAACACCCCACCTCTGCCAGTGCAACTCTTGCAAGCACACTAGCTTTGGAGGGGCGTTAAACAAGGTAAACATGCATGCAGATATCACAAGACAGAACATATAAGTAAAACATAGTAGTAAAGCAGCGGATAAAACTAGCATTTCAAAACCATAGTTAAGTTACAAGAAAGTACTTGGTCATTATTTTCCAACAAACAAAGTCTAGAGAAAAAGCATAAACTGAAAAATTGAAATACATAAAGTACTATCCCCAAAGTGAAGTGATAAACCATAGCTAGCTCAATGTCCAAAAGCGTACATGAGCAAATCCAGTAAGCAAGCTATAAAGATCCAAACTAAGCTCCAACGTTCCCACCCTGAGGACCTAAGGGGGGGGGGGGAAACGGAAGAAAAGAGGCGAAAGAAAACAGGTCAGTCAAAAAGACTGGTAAGCCCTAACTACTATCTGTTCCTGAACTAGTAAAGTTAACTGGCATGAGAAGCTGAGATGAACATAAAGATAACAACATACTGGCATGATGATTAACTAACAAGATAGATAAAGGTGACATCGCATAATCAAGGTTAAGTTTTGCACCACGGGTGTACTAGCATTCTAACATGTCAAGTAAAAACAAGAATTGATCCCTTGGCCCAAGCTTGGCCCAACATCATGAGGTGACCTAAATCAAGGTCCAATTACACGGTCTAGTTGATCGGCTCCCTATAAGCCTAACTCGTCAAGTGTCGGTGTCATACGGCCCAAACATGCAATGTAGTTAAACTGCGCTAGGTCCACCCTAGGGTGTATCAAGTCCTAGGGTGTCAACCTCGGACACCAATCAAGTATGCACAGTCTAGATCTACTGGTACCCGTGCCTGATTTTCCAACTCCGGACTAAGTGCACGACCATAGTCCGCCTGGACCTACACCGGCGTACCTACTCAGCCGTCGTTTTGGTCGCTTACATGTCAGCCCAGTAATCGTGCCCCACCCTAGCCTAGTCCCTAGGGTCTTATGATACTATCAAGAGGGTTACTGCTGCAAAGGACCACGCAACTAGGGTTTCTTAACGGGTTAAATATGGTTAACCCGATCCAAACGTGGATTAAATTGGTTAAGTGTACCCAAGGTTCATGACTTAACCCCGATTAACCCATCAAGCCCAAATTGGTTAAGTATTAAGTGGACCATGACTTAACCCTAATCAGGAGGCATTAATTAACTTAATTTGCTTTAACCTCTCACATTAGACCTTGTTGTGGTTACTAGTTAAGCTGGGCGGGTCCGGGTAGCTTTACACCACAACTTGGTCTAACCTCGGGTTCGAGCACAACATGGCCAACTTCTCACATTGGGTCCTATTGTTTGTAGCCACTAGTTAAGCCGGGCGGGTCCGGGTAGATTTATGCTACAAACTCAACCCAACCTCGAGTTGGCCACACTCATATTTTCTAAGTGTCATGTCCATTATGTTTCCAAAACATAATTACAAGTTAACATATCACGTCATGTTATAAAAACGATGTTTATGTCATAATGTTACCCAACCCCAACGTAATCCCATCGTTTACATAATCGCATCAACGCATAAGGATAAAATAGGGAACTTGGCATAATCATGACAAAAAGGTGTTGAAGCCATAAGTTTATCATGGTGGCATATGAAATGTACATATGTTCATATACTTCCATATTGCATTATTATGCTTCAAAAGCATGCATAAAACCAAACTTAGCATATGAGTGATACATGGTGATAAATGACATGTAGAAGTTGCTAGAAGTTCGCATTTAGCCTCACATGCAAGTTATCATAAGGGATATGATAACTTCCATGTTGCCAAAATGCAACTTTTAATATAAAGCTTGAAGCTTTAAGCTCACAACTCAAGTTTAACTTGCATAACATGATAACATGTGTATAATGATCAACCCAAACTTGCATAACATAGCAACATGTGTCATACATAATGATTAAACCAACTTGCATAACATAATGATCAACCAAACTTGCATATCATAATGATCAACCAAACTTGCATCATTCATTTAACTTTATGGTTCAAAAAGAAAGTAGAAAAAGGCTTACAATGCTATGAAGACACAAATGAATATTTATTATAAAGATTGAGACGAAGCCCTTATGCAATCACCAAAAAGACCCAAATATGAAAGCTCCAAATGAAAAACCCTTGAGCCAAATCAATAAAACCCCTTGTTTTGTAATAGAAATGTTGCAACTTGACTTGAATGCAAACTAAGAACACTCATACAAGCTTGAAAACGCTTGTATGAACTCAAGATCTCTCATATAAATGAACTTAGGAATTTTAGCATGAGAGTGGAGGCCATGAGAGGAACAAATTTGGCATAGTTTAGTTGTAGGGTTGAATAATGATGATTTAGGCTAGGCTTAGGGGTCCTTTTATAGAAGATTAGGATAGTATTAGCCATAGGATTAACCCTAGATCCAATCCGAGCCATCAAATCCCATCACTAGCCAACAAAACATGTCAAAACAGCCAAAATAAGTGCACCAGGTTGCCTGGGTCCGACCAGGCAGGTCGACCCTGGGGTCGACTCCCCAGTCGAGCTGGTCCCACCCAGGTCGACACCCAGGTCGACCCCCAGGTCGACCTGGTCTGGGCGGGATTTTTCCCGCCTACCCTGATTTTCTGAAATTTGAATCTGTTTTGAATTTGAATTTTTCGTGAAACTTCGCGAGGCCATATCTTGGTCATACGGACTCCGATTTTCGAAAACTCGAACTCTATTTCGCGTATTTTTTCGAGACGAACGCAATGGCACAGCCCGTTTCCCTTGATTCAGATTTTACAGTTTAATTCTGCCTTGATTTATGTTATAACATGTTATTCAAAAATACGGGTTGTTACATTCTCCCCTCCTTAAAGGATTTCGTCCCCGAAATCTCCAAGTTAGGGAGAACGTATCCTACCATCCATCATCCATCTACTCAAAACATCATCCACGTGCAGTCATTGTCCTTAAAGGATTCTAAATGCTGTATGATCATATGCAAAGGTATGTGTATATGTACTTATCTAATGCAAAAATCAGGCGGTTACTGATACAGTAAACCTCCTTAATGCAAAGCATGTTAGTGAAATGAGTCCATATGTATGCAAATTCCTAACATAATTTATAATCTCTACATGAGTGCACATAACATTCATCCATATGCAACATCCACGTGATAGCATAACAAGTTTCATCCATGAATAAGTATAAGCACTCATGCATATGCAACATGAAAGTGTTGAGCCGATCTTAGTGCCTAATGTGTATCATGCATCCACGAGTATCCACGTGCAAACACTTGCAACCACTTGCAACCATCAAGCATAACATGTTTCAAATACATGTTTCATCCAAAGGGTTTCTACCTAAGATTCTCATGACATGATTAACGAGATAACAAGATAAACATGGATAGCAAAAGAAAGATGTATTAATTAGGAAAAGAGATCGAGAATGTACCCTCAAAAAGAAATGGATAAAGCTCACGCATCTTCTCCTCGGTTTCCCAAGTTGCATCTTCTTCGGCTTCACTCCACTGAACTTTCACCAATTTGACTTCCCGATTCCTTAGTTTCTTGATCTCTGTTCCCAAGATACGAATCGGAGCTTTTCTCAAGGTTGCTTCTTTCTCTACCTCAATGTCTTCGAGAATGCTTGGTTCAACCACCTCAGCGGACTCATGCAGGCATTTTCGGAGATGCGAGACATGAAAGACATTATGCACTCCGGCTAGCTTCTCGGGCAATTCCACCTTATAGGCCATCTTTCCAATTCTCTCTATGATAGGGAAGGGTCCTACGAACCTTGGTGCCAGCTTCCCAACTGCTCCAAAACGTACCACATTACGCAAAGGAGAAACCTTCACGAAAATCATGTCTCCCACTTCGAATTCCAAATCTGCCCTTCGCTTGTCAGCATAGGATTTCTGTCTATCTTGGGCTGCTTTCATCCTTCTTCTCACTAATTCAACTTTCTCGGATGTGTCCCGTATCATATCGGGCCCAAGTATAAGCCTATCTGTTGTCTCCCACCAACAAGATGGTGACCTACACGGCCTCCCATACAAAGCTTAAAATGGTGCCATCCCTATGCTGGCTTGATAGCTATTATTATAAGCGAACTCTACAAGAGGAAGGTGGTCTTCCCAAGTACCACCAAAGTCGAGAACACAAAGCCTCAAAAGATCTTCTAGCACTCTATTCATCCTTTCGGTTTGGCCATCCGTCTGGGGGTGATAGGCTGTACTCAAATTCAATCGCGTACCCATCGCTTCTTGCAAACCGTTCCAGAACTGGCTAGTGAAAATTGGGTCACGATCGCTAACTATGCTAGAAGGAACTCCATGCAACCGCACTATCTCTCGAAGATAAATAGTTGCTAGCCATGATGCGGTCCTCTTGCTCTTTACAGGGATGAAGTGAGCACTCTTCGTAAGTCTGTCAACTATGACCCATATGCTCATGTTCCCTTTCCTTGACCTAGGCAATCCATCCACAAAATCCATAGAAATACTCTCCCACTTCCATTGCAGGACCTCCTATGGATGTAATAGCCCACCTGGTTTCTTTGACTCGGCTTTCACTTGTTGGCACACCATGCACTTTGAAACATACTCTGCCACATCCTTCTTCATTCCTTCCCAAAAGAAAATGCGCTTCATATCCCTATACATCTTGTCACCTCCAAAATGTATAGTCATCTTCGAATGATGCGCTTCTTCAAGAACTCTATGGACTAAATCTCCCACTCGAGGAACACATAATCTCCCATCACGCCTTAGCCAACCCTTGTCATCAATAGTATATCTAGCATGGTGACTAGACGTCTCACCACGAATCAACTTATCTATGACCTCGACTATTTGCGGATCTTCCTTCCGCGAAGCCCCAACTTGATCAAGAAGTGTGGGTCTAAGCTCAAGGGATGCTAATGAACCCGTCATCGACTCAATAGCCGTCGTGAAATCAAAGGTTGCCAAGAATTCTAGGTTCTTCATCTCAATGAACAAGGGGCTCAAAGTCAATCTCCCTCTGCTTAGTGCATCCGCCACAACATTACCCTTGCCAGGGGTATAAGCTATCTCGAAGTCATAAGATGCCAAGAATTCCATCCACCTTTGCTGCCTTAGATTTAGATCTTTTTGCGAGAAGAGGTATTTGAGTGACTTGTGATCAGTATACAACTCAAACCTTTCGCCTAGAAGATAGTGGCGCCAGGATTTGAGTCCAAAGACGATCGCCGCTAACTCCAAATCATGAGTGGGATAGTTCTTCTCATGAACTTTAAGTTGCCTACCCCCATAACATATCACTCTTCCCTCTTGCATCAGAACAGCACCTAACCCCGTGCCACATGCATCTGCGTACACGGTAAACATCTTACCACTATCGAGTAATGCCAAAATTGGAGCTGAGGTAAGGGCTCTTTTGAGCTTTTGAAAAGCAAGCTCACACTCCAAGTCCCATGCAAAGACTAAGTTCTTCTTCGTCAACTTAGTAAGAAGGGCCGAAATCTTAGCGAAGTCCCTGATGAACTTCCTATAGTAGCCCGCCAGACCGAGAAAGCTTCTTACTTCGGTTGCATTCCTAGGAGTCTTCCAGTCTTGAACCACAACCACTTTCGCGGGATCCACCGCTATGCCTTGCTTAGAAACTATATGTCCAAGAAACCGAACTTCCCTTCTCCAGAAATAAGATTTGGAGAACTTGGCTTTCAATTGATGCGCTCTAAGCGTATCCATCACTTCCTTGAGATGCCTAGCATGCTCTTCCTCATCGTTTGAGAAGATCAGAATATCATCCACGAAGACAACAACAAACAGGTTAAGGAACTCCCTGAACACCCTACTCATCAAATCTACGAAGTAGGCGGGTGCATTAGTCAAACCGAATGGCATGACAAACCACTCAAAGAATCCATCTGGAGTCCTAAACGCAGTTTTGTCAATGCTATCCTCAGCTACTCTAAGCTGATGGAATCCGGTGGCTAGATCGAGCTGAGAGAAAACAGAAGCACCAACCAGCTGATCAAAGAGATCATCAATCCTCGGTAAAGGGTGCCTATTCTTTTTTGTCAGCTTGTTCAACTCTCGATAATCAACACATAGACGAAGCGAACCATCCGCCTTAGTAGCGAATACCACCGGAGCACCCCATTCAGAAATGCTTCGCCTAATAAAATTCTTCTCAAGCAACTCCTTGATCTGCTTACTGAGCTCCCTTCTTTCACATGGGGCCATGTGCCTAACGGGCAATGATACTGGCTTGGCATTATCGACTAGATAAATGCGGAAATCTATCTCTCGTTTAGGGGGTAACCCCTTAACTTCTTCAAAGACATCAGGATAGTCTCGGACCACCCTTACAGATTGCAGATCATCGATGGACGAGTCGAGAGATTCAAGATAACATAACATGACGGGACCTCTAGGGTTACAAGAAATTTCTAGGGTATTACCGAGGCGAGTCATGAGCCTCACCACCCTATGCTCACAATCGAGGATGGCTCCATAACTGGACAACCAATCCATGCCCAAGATCAACCCATATCCCGTGAACCCGAGAACATAAGCATTACACGTGAATTCTATAGTCAAGATAGAAATCTTCAAATCCACACAAATCATAGATAGATGGGCGGAACCCCCAATTGGATTTGAAACACAAACGGGATCCTCAACTAGGCTAGTACTTAGGTGCAAACTTTCAACAATGTCAGAAGAGATAAAACTATGCGATGCGCCAGAATCAAATAAGGTGCGAATAGGATAATCAGAAATATAAACAAGACTTTCTACAGAAATACTACCTCGGTCCTGAGCCGGAGCAGTGTTGAGAGCATGCACTTGCCCTCTAGAAGATCCTGCACGCTGATTCTGCCCTTGCTTCTTGGGGCAATCCTTGCTAAAATGTCTGGTCTCCCCACAATGAAAGCATTCGCCCGTCTTCCTCTTCTTCTTTCTACAGTCTTTAGCTATGTGCCCAACAATCCCACAGTAGTTGCATTTTCTTGGGTCCTTTTCCTTGGCCTTGATGCCCTTGTTGTTCTTGTTGTTTTTGTTGTTCTGATTGCTCTGATTTCCTCCCCACTTGGAGTCTGTCTTCTTGGCTTGAGTCTCATTAGGCTTGACTTCTTTCTTGCCATTCTTATCGTTTCCTTAAAGCAATGCCATGTCCACTAGGCCTTCAAAAGTGGCCCCCATGGGTATATGAGATAGGGCTAAACCTTGTAATGGCTCGTTCAACCCTCGTGCAAAGCGCAAAGCCTTCTTCTGGGGAGTATTAATCATGTCCAAACCGAATCGGACGAGCTTGTTAAACTCATTCACATACTCCCTCACTGTCATGTCCCCTTGCTTCAAAGATATAAACTTCTCCAATTGCAGATTTGCCTCAGCTGACGATAGAAACTTAAGCCCAAATCTTGTCCTAAAGTCGGCCCAAGTCTCTATAGGCCTCGTAGCATTGGTGACCTCCCACCAATAAGCAGCTTCTTCTTTTAATAACCATGCTGCCAATAAAACCTTTCTATGATCTTGCACATCAAAGATGGCGAAAAGATCTTCAGTTTCTTTCAACCAATTTCTTGCCTCCACAAAAGTCTCCATCCCAATAAAGTTCTTGCCACCCATCGCCTTAAAGTCTTTGCAAATCTTAGCGAAATTTGCTTGCGGATTCTGAGGAGGAGGAGGAGGAACCTCGGTTATATTGGGGGTATTTGCTGGGCCCACATCGTTGGCCCTAGCTTCCAAGTACCTCCGGAACCATCGGGGAATGGTCACTCCCTCGGGAAGGTTAAGATCGGCCATACTGAAAAAGGAAAAAGATAGATTCAGAACGAAGAAACGAAGGATAGTGCTATGGCTTTTGGGGAATAGCCTTTTTAAAATAACTAGACTTTTCTTGGAAAATACTTAATTGGTTTTGAAAATAGTTTTTCAAAAGGTAAGTTTCAAAAACACTTTTGCTCAAATCTTGTAAACCTTATGCTCTGATACCAAATGTAACACCCCACCTCCGCCAGTGCAACTCTTGCAAGCACACTAGCTTTGGAGGGGCGTTAAACAAGGTAAACATGCATGCAGATATCACAAGACAGAACATATAAGTAAAACAGAGTAGTAAAGCAGCGGATAAAACTAGCATTTCAAAACCATAGTTAAGTTACAACAAAGTACTTGGTCATTATTTTCCAACAAACAAAGTCTAGAGAAAAAGCATAAACTGAAAAACTGAAATACATAAAGTACAATCCCCAAAGTGAAGTGATAAACCATAGCTTGCTCAATGTCCAAAAGCGTACATGAGCAAATCCAGTAAGCAAGCTATAAAGATCCAAGCTAAGCTCCAATGTTCCCACCCTGAGGACCTGAGGGGGGGGGAACGGAAGAAAAGAGGCAAAAGAAAACAGGTCAGTCAAAAAGACTGGTAAGCCCTAACTACTATCTGTTCCTGAACTAGTAAAGTTAACTGGCATGAGAAGCTGAGATGAACATAAGGATAACAACATACTGGCATGATGATTAACTAACAAGATAGCTAAAGGTGACATCGCATAATCAAGGTTAAGTTTTGCACCACGGGTGTACTAGCATTCTAACATGTCAAGTAAAAACAAGAATTGATCCCTTGGCCCAAGCTTGGCCCAACATCATGAGGTGACCTAAATCAAGGTCCAATTACACGGTCTAGTTGATCGGCTCCCTATAAGCCTAACTCGTCAAGTGTCGGTGTCATACGGCCCAAACATGCAATGTAGATAAACTGCGCTAGGTCCACCCTAGGGTGTATCAAGTCCTAGGGTGTCAACCTCGGATACCAATCAAGTATGCACAGTCTAGATCTACTGGTAGCCATGTCTGATTTTCCAACTCCGGACTAAGTGCACGACCATAGTCCGCCTGGACCTACACCGGCGTACCTACTCAGCCGTCGTTTTGGTCGCTTACATGTCAGCCCAGTAATCGTGCCCCACCCTAGCCTAGTCCCTAGGGTCTTATGATACTATCAAGAGGGTTACTGCTGCAAAGGACCACGCAACTAGGGTTTCTTAACGGGTTAAATATGGTTAACCCGATCCAAACGTGGATTAAATTGGTTAAGTGTACCGAAGGTTCATGACTTAACCCCGATTAACCCATCAAGCCCAAATTGGTTAAGTATTAAGTGGACCATGACTTAACCCTAATTAGGAGGCATTAATTAACTTAATGTGCTTTAACCTCTCACATTAGACCTTGTTGTGGTTACTAGTTAAACCGGGCGGGTCCGGGTAGCTTTACACCACAACTTGGTCTAACCTCGGGTTCGAGCACAACATGACCAACTTCTCACATTGGGTCCTATTGTTTGTAGCCACTAGTTAAGTCGGGCGGGTCCGGGTAGATTTATGCTACAAACTCAACCCAACCTTGAGTTGGCCACACTCATATTTTCTAAGTGTCATGTCCATTATGTTTCCAAAACATAATTACAAGTTAACATATCACGTCATGTTATAAAAACCATGTTTATGTCATAATGTTACCCAACCCCAACGTAATCCCATCGTTTACATAATCGCATCAACGCATAAGGATAAAATAGGGAACTTGGCATAATCATGACAAAAAGGTGTTGAAGCCACAAGTTTATCGTGGTGGCATATGAAATGTACATATGTTCATATACTTGCATATTGCATTATTAGGCTTCAAAAGCATGCATAAAACCAAACTTAGCATATGAGTGATACATGGTGATAAATGACATGTAGAAGTTGCTAGAAGTTCGCATTTAGCCTCACATGCAAGTTATCATAAGGGATATGATAACTTCCATGTTGCCAAAATGCAACCTTTAATATAAAGCATGAAGCTTTAAGCTCACAACTCAAGTTTAACTTGCATAACATGATAACATGTGTATAATGATCAACCCAAACTTGCATAACATAGCAACATGTGTCATACATAATGATTAAACCAACTTGCATAACATAATGATCAACCAAACTTGCATATCATAATGATCAACCCAAACTTGCATCATTCATTTAACTTTATGGTTCAAAAAGAAAGTAGAAAAGGGCTTACAATGCTATGAAGACACAAATGAATATTTATTATAAAGATTGAGACGAAGCCCTTATGCAATCACCAAAAAGACCCAAATATGAAAGCTCCAAATGAAAAACCCTTGAGCCAAATCAATAAAAACCCTTGCTTTGTAATAGAAATGTTGCAACTTGACTTGAATGCAAACTAAGAACACTCATACAAGATTGAAAACACTTGTATGAACTCAAGATCTCTCATATAAATGAACTTAGGAATTTTAGCATGAGAGTGGAGGCCATGAGAGGAACAAATTTGGCGTAGTTTAGTTGTATGGTTGAATAATGATGATTTAGGCTAGGCTTAGGGGTCCTTTTATAGAAGATTAGGATAGTATTAGCCATAGGATTAACCCTAGATCCAATTCGAGCCATCAAATCCCGTCACTAGCCAACAAAACAGGTCAAAACAGCCAAAATAGGTGCACCAGGTTACCTGGGTCCGACCAGGCAGGTCGAACCCCAGGTCGACCCCGGGGTCGACTCCCCAGTCGATCTGGTCCCACCAAGGTCGACACCGAGGTCGACCCCCAGGTCGACCTGGTCTGGGCGGGATTTTTCCCGCCTACCCTGGTTTTCTGAAATTTGAATTTGTTTTGAATTTGAATTTTTCGTGAAACTTCGCGAGGCCATATCTTGGTCATACGGACTCCGATTTTCGAAAACTCGGACTCTATTTCGCGTATTTTTCCGAGACGAACGCAATGGCACAGCCCGTTTCCCTTGATTCAGATTTTACAGTTCTGCCTTGATTTATGTTATAACATGTTATTCAAAAATACGGGTTGTTACATATTAAGTGGCTAGGAGTTCAACCGTAGGGATAGCTAGATAGTAACAAGATGGTTCGCCCGGGGGGGGGGGGAGGGTTCTTCTTATAAGAAGCTTCGTTCCTGACCCAAAGCCTGATATTAAGTAGCTGTTACTATTTCTCTCCCTACAAGATAATTATTATTTATAATGTATTAACGTTGGAATGAGGTCTTAAGTGGCTTGGGGGTCCATCATTGGGTATTAAGTGACTAGAGGAATGTCTGCCCTAAATAAATATAGTATTAAGCAACCGTCGGAGGTGCAAGCCCTTAATTTAGTTTGGGGGTATTAAGTGACTTTTAGACGTCCGCCCTATATATTTGCCTTGAGTATTTGTTCTGAAAAGTTTACAACTGCCAAATATAAGGAATATCCTTCTTAACTTACTTATATTTCATTCACCAGAACTTTATGTTCTGACCTCCCTCGTCTTAACATTAACAGGACAATAATTGATACAGGTGATTAAGGATGGAGGACAATCTCTTGAAGGAGGATCCTCTTGAAGATCTAGTTATTATGACTATTGTTTATTTACTACTATTGTTATGTGATTGGGATGAATAATGATGATGTACCTTGAAGTTTGTGACATGTTGTAATTCTGAATTGTGGTTATTAATAATTGGTACATCTTATATTTATGCTATTATATTTTGTCTCGTCCACTGTGCGAGTTTTGATTTTTGTTTTAAATTGATCTATATATCCATTTAAGTTAATCTTTGTAGGAACCAACGAACTGTTTAGAGTGGCTCTAAGTTCTGATGGGTCTTTTCTAGGTTGGAATTTAGGTTCATTTTGGACGGCTTGTTACATTTGGTATTAGAGCATAGGTTACCCGATTACATGGAAATATACGTATGAGAGACGTATTTGCTATTTGAAAAGGGTTTTCAAAACTATATATTTTTATATATAAGCACTATACCCAAAAACATACACAATCATACTAGGAAATCTTATCTTTCTTTTTGGGCCCTGATACTATCGTAGGAAGTCCACTGAAGGATTTTTCCCCCTTTTTCAGATAGTAGATAAAACTAACAATCGGCCCAAACAGGGAAACCAGGCAAGGCCTTGTTACTTGCTAGAATGGTTCCAACGGTATCTTAGTATTGTGGAACAAGCCCCTATTGCTAATCCTACCTCGACGGAACGAACCTCTCAGCCCGCTGAAGGGGAACTCAATTTCCCTTGCCTTTGTAAAGATTTTATAAGCTTAGGAGGCAAGAACTTTTCGGGAACTTAGAACTCTGTGGATGCGAAAGCTTGGATCTCAGAGTGTGAAAGGGTTTTGCTACCCAATGGGAAGATGAACTAAAGCGTAGCAGCCTGACACTTGAAAGGGGAGACCCGAAAATGGTGGTAGCTAATTTCTCAAGAGAATGTAGGAAGAGTATTAACGTGGACAGAGTTTAAGACTCGTTTCGATAACAAATTCCTAACTAATGAAGAGAAGACCCTACGTTTAGAGAAGTTCATCCATTTAAAGCAAGGAGAGATGGAGTTGAAAGAGTATGTGGCGAAGTTTATTGAGTTGTCTAAGTTTGGCAAGGGGTTGGTGGACACCCCAACGGATAAAGCCCTTAGGTTTGTGAAGGGGTTGAATTCATCATTGAAGGAGATGCTTTTGGCACAAGTTACTTTTGGAGCTACATTTGAGGTTTTGGTTGAGGAAGTTATCTTACATTCTGCTAAAAACGTTAAGGAAGTTAAGGAAGTTATGACAACTAATAAAGGAGAAGGTACTTCGAGTAATGGGAAGAATAAGGAAAAGAGTTACTGGCTTAAGAAGAAGGGCGATAAATTCAAGAAGGAAGCCAAGACTTGTTCTAGATGCCACAAGAAAAGGCACGAAGCGAAGAACTGTAGAGTAAACTTGGCAAAGATAGAGTTCAAATGGAAATGCTTTAACTGCCACGAAGATGGACACTAAGCGGAGAACTGCCCAAAGCTAAGGATGATACAAGGAGGCCAATACTATGCACTAGAAGTTGCGCCAATTTGTAGTCAGTCCCCAGGAATCATGGACAGCCCACACTGGAAGGTATAATTTCTATTCTAAGAAATTGTTTGCGTACCCTATTTGATTCTAGAGTTGCCCACTCATTTATTGCTAGGAAGATTGTAGACTCTTTGAGGCTTCCCTTATCCTTTGTTAGCCACCCGATAGAGGTGTCCAACACTATCGGAGGGACTATGAACCTTTTTGTTGTTTGTAAAGACCTAGTATTAGACATCAGTGATGTTGATTTCTTTTGCAATGCATATGTGCTTGATTTTGAGGGGTATGATCTTATACTGGGTATGGACTGGCTATCATTTTATAGGGCTATCCTCAACTGCGATAGGAGAGTGGTATGTTTGAGAAGTCGCGAAGGCCGCATCATAGAGATTCCTTTTAGGATAAGGAGTAGGAGTTCAACCCTATTTTCTCTATCTTCTGATTTTGAAGGACCATCCTCGGTACTGATTGTATGTAAGTTCCCTGACCTTTTTTAGGAAGTCGTAGGACTCCCACCCTACCGAGAGATATCTTTTAGAATAGACCTTGAAAAGGACGTGAGGCCTATAGCATTTCCATTAAGGCACATGGCTTCTAAGTATAGGAGAGAGTTAGAAAAGAACATCTCGGAATTGTTACAGAAGGGATTCATTGGTAGGAGTACCTCTGAGTGGGGTGCCCCAGTATCATTTGCCACGAAATTAGATGGATCTTTAAGATTATGTGTTGACTATAAGGAACTTAATAAGCTGACCAAAAGGAATAGGTATCTCTTACCTAGAATTGATGACTTGCTTGATCATTTGGGAAGAGCCCAGATATTTTCCCAATAAGACTTGGTTACTATATTTCACCAATGAAGGATGTCAAAAGAGAGTAACTCCAAGACTATGTCTAGACGCCAAATAGACTATTCAAGTGGAAAGTTATGCCTTTTGGACTGATGAATGCCCCGCTTTCTTTGTAGACCTGATGAGTAGGGTATTTTTGTGCATACCCAATAAGATCGTGGTAATGTTTGTGGATGACATCCTTATCTTTTCCAAGGACCATAACAAGCATGAAGATCACCTAAGAAAGGTCATAGGATTCCTAAGAGAGAACAAGTTTAAGGTCAAATTCCCGAAATGTCACTTTTGCAAGAAAGAAGTTAAGTTTCTAGGGCATATTGTATAGCAGTAGACCCCGCTAAGGTAGAAGTCGTCCAAGAGTGGAAGATACCTCGAAATGTGATTAAGGTTAGAAGCTTCCTTGGGTTAGCAGGCTATTACCGAAAATTTATCAAGTCGCAAATATTGCTACCCCTCTAACCCAACTGACAAAGATGGATCATAAGTTTGTGTGGACTAAGAAGTGTGAGAATGTCTTTGAGAGATTGAAGGAATCTCTCACAAGTGCACCTGTTTTGGTTATCTCGAACAAAACCAAGATGTTCACTGTTTTCAACGATGTATGTGGGATCGGTTTAGGACAAGTCCTTATGCAAGAGGGTAGAGTAGTTGCCTACAAAAGTAGACAACTCAAAGATCACACGAAAAGGTACTCCATCCATGGTTTGGAGTTAATAACAGTAGTTTTCTCTCTCAAGATGTGGAGGCATTATCTTCTTGGAGAGAAGTTCGAGTTATTCACAGATCATAAGTCCCTTAGGTATTTGTTTTCTTAGAAAGATCTAACCTTCGGCAGTAGAGATGGATGGAATATCTTGCATCTTTTGATTTTTCTATTATGTATACCCCTGGGAAGGGTAAGTTGTGGCCGAAGCTTTAATTCAGAAGCATGCCATCCTTAGTGCGATTACCGAATTGAGACAGTTAGAGTTTCTCTCTAGTTTCAATTTACAACCACCATCTGAGGCAACTCAAGGGTTTCTTAGTGCGATGGACATAAGACCAATTTTACTGGAAAGAATCAAGGCTGAGCAAGACCATGATGATGAGTTGAGGGCATTAAAGGAAAAAGTTTTTAGAGGAGAATATTTCCCTCATTCTAATAAATATTATATTGATAGTAGTGATAGCTTAAGAAAAGATGGCCAGATTTGTGTCCCAAGAAGTTTAGACCTTAAGAAAGAGATTACAGAAGAATGCCATATGTCAAGGACGACCATTCACCTCAAAGGTGATAAAATGTTTAAGGACATGAAGAGGAGTATCTATTGGGAAGGAATAAAGAGAGACGTGGTAGAGTTTGTTTCTAGATGCTTAACTTTCCAAATAATAAAGGCGGAACAGGAGAAGCCTGGAGGACTTTTGATACCGTTAGACGTTCCCACTTGGAAATGGAAGCACATTTCTGTGGATTTCATTGATGGGCTTCCTAGGAGTAAGAAAGGGAATGATGCTATTCGGGTGATAATGGACCGATTAACGAAGAGTGCTCAATTTATTCCGATTAAGAAGAACATGACCATCGCCTTGTTAGCCCAATTGTATGTTAAAGAGATTATTAGGCTACATGGGATTCCAACTTCTATAGTGAGTGATAGAGATCGCTTATTTACTAGTGAAATTTTGGAAGAGTCTTCAAGGAGCATTAGGAACGACCCTAATTTCAAGCATAGCCTATCATTCGTGGACAGACGGCCAGACAAAAAGAGATAATAAAGTACTGGAGGATCTGCTCAGAGCTTGCATAGTCAATTTTGGAGGAGCATGAGAGCAACACTTACCTTTGGTCGAGTTTTCTTACAATAATAGTTATCAAGCGACGATTGGTATGGCCCCTTATGAAGTTTTGTATGGACGGCCATGCAAATCGCCAATTTGTTGGTGGGAAACCACCGACAAGGTTTTACTTGGACCAGACCTTATCTAGGTCCATGGAGATTATCGCTTTGATTCAGCAGAGAACGAAGGCTGCCCATGACCAGCAAAAGTTGTATGTTGATAGGAGGAGGAGATAATTGGAATTTGATGTTAGAGATTTGGTATTTGTTAAGGTTTCTCCTCTCAAGAAGGCAATTCGGTTCAGGAAAACTGGGAAGTTAGCTCCTAGGTTTATTGGGCCTTTTCAAATTTTGGATAGGATTCGGAAGATGGCCGACCAAGTGGATCTTCCCGAGCGTTTGTCGGGAGTCCACAAAGTTTTTCATGTTTTCCATCTTCGTAGATGCCTTCATGATTCAGCCGACATACTTGAGCTTGACGATATTGGGGACATATGAAGCCTCGAGTTAGAGTCTAGGGTGTCCCGTTCCACAGCAAGGATCGTGGAGCACGAAATCAAACGACTCCACAACAAATCTATTCGACTTTTCCGAGTTCAATGGGGAGATAACCCTGCGGAGAGCACATGGGAATTTAAGGAGAAGATTAAACTTACTCAGCTCCTCTCAAGGTAATCATTTCTCTAATTTATCGTTTTAGGTTGCATCATGGTTTCTAGATTGGATGGTAGGATATGGATGTGACACAAATGCACTATGCGCTCATGTAGAATTAAATGCATGTTAGGTTGTTTTGCATACATATTGCATCACTTATTACACTTACTCGCTAGGACTGGGCTCGTTATAGCAAGTCTGCAGTTCATAATCACTGTGAGTTATGGATGTTTAAGGATGTTTTTAAAATGACATGGGTGTACAACATGGTTGTTTAGAGCGAGTTATGTTGCTCTCCCCTTCAAAAGATTTCGGACGAAATCTATAATAAGGGGCGAGAATGTAAACCCCATAAAATATACTAAATTTAGACATAGGTTGATTTAATTTAAAAATAAACGGGAATAATTAGTAATATATTAAAAGGATGAAAATGGAATTTTGGAAATTAAGAATTAGGCCACGAAAGTTTTGTAGTTGTGTTCATGGCGAGATTCCGATCTGTTTTAAAATTTTATTTGTTGAAAACGGAGTCCATATGCAAAAGTTATTAATTAATTAAGTTGTACGTATATATTAATACACAAAGGTTTGAATTTTAAATAAATATATATATATATACAAGCTCGGAATATATTAAATATGATAAGCATGAAAAGAATATTCCTTTTCATTTCAAACTTATGTGTGTGTATTCACACACAGTAGAGGACAAGAATAAATGGACTAAGGAAAGAAATTAAGAGAATTAATCAAGGAACAGTCAAAAAAGTAATGTGCTGGAGGAATTTCCTCTTGGCCTGACCCTAGAAGGGGGGTCGACCTCCCCTTTAAGAGGGGGTCGACCTCTCCTCTAGAAGGGGTGTCGGCCGCCCTCCTAGGGGTGTCGACCACCCTCCTGTAGGGAAACCCAGTGAGAGTTGTTTTATGTAGGGACTTATTTATTATATACATCAAATGGACTACTTATATTTAATCAGACTAATCTAACGGTTCATACACACGATAGCAACTATAAATAGCCCCTCAAACCTTCATTTTAAACCCTACAGCTATTGCTTTCAACGCCTCCATCCTGCCTTTCTTCTATGTCAAATTCTAGAAAGCTTAAAGGATTTAGGTTTCTTCTATTTCTCTAAATCTATTCTAATCAACTATATCTTCTCTATCTTGACTTAAGATTTATCTGGAATTTAGATTCATATATATGTACAAGATTCTAATGGTGATTCTTATATATATATATATATATATATATATATATATATGTATGTATGTTTATATTTGAAAGGTTTGGAGCATACTTTCGTTCTTGAAGGCCAAATCCAATTTTTGTTCTATTCAATCTTGTTTCTACTCTTCCTAATAGCTTTGTGAGTGGAATCCATCAAAGTTGCTATTTTTGGTAATCTGATAGTTATGGATTTGGATTGTTGTGCCTTGGGGGATTTGGGATATATGAAAAGAAAACATGATTAAACCCCTCAAATCCTCCGTTTCTTTTATTATTCATAGAAACGTTCAATCAAGTTATATTTGCGTTTTGGGTTGTTGTAATAATAAAAGAACATGATTCTTTTTTATTCTATTTTCATGTAACTTCACATGTTTTTTTAGGCAAACGATTAAGTTTTGGGAGTTTGTAAATTTAATAAGTTTGAATCTCTATTTCTCAAAATAGAGAATTTGAACGTATTATTTACTGTATATCTAAATATTAATGTTTTGTGTATAAACAAACATAAGAAAAGGAGCCAATTCAAAATAGGAGTTATAAACATATATAGTTAACGCTATGTTCATATTTTATTGTTGTAACAACCATGTCAAAAACATGGGTTGCAAGTTTATATGTTATTGCTTTTCCCATTTTATTGTCATATGCACACTTATGTTATAGTTAACGAGAAATAAGGGGGAAATAACTTGTATAACTCAAGAATTTAATAGGATTGACATTTCAAATATATGATAAGAACATTAATCTCGTTCACTTAATTTATGTTTATATATATATATATATATATATATATATATATATATATATATATATAACATAGTCAACGTATATAAATGCATATTAAGTGCATTATAAATACGATTAAATTAGGAATAGAATTTGAATGTCCACATAGGAATTTGTATGGTTGTATGTGTGTGAACTAAAGGCTAAATTAATATTAGTAACACATAGACACAAGGTTAGTTGTTACTTGTAGTAGAAGTCTGTTTGGAACCGACCAGCATATCCAACGTCTACAAGTAAATCTGGTAAATGTGAAAGGTCTAGGTGTCATGAGACATTATAATTAGTACGCTATGATGCGAGGTTAAGCCCAACTTGTAGTAGAAGCCTGCCCTGAACCGTCCGGCAAATCCAACATGTACAAGTGGCAGGCCTAATGTGAGATGTCTAGTGTACATGTGTGTGTGTTGTGTGCGAAGTAAGGTTGCCTTGAAAAGAAGGTATTAAGTGGTTGACCTGTCTCTTATTGGGTATTAAGTGTTTAGGACCGGGTTCATTCCTAAGGTCCACTCCTTGGTTCAGGATCTAAGTCATTGGGCCTGCCTGCGAGAAGTAAATGGGGTATTGGGTTTGTCTTTCTCCTATAAGGTATTAAATGGTCCTGATAGACGATAACGTGTGTAGGGTAGTTCTCCAAGTAATGTACGTTTCTTATCTAGGGCTAGTGAGGGCTGATCTAGGGATGGATTATGTATACATGGCCTAAGGAACCACCATCTAAGGGAAGTATTAAGTGGCTAAGAGCACCCATAGGGACATCTAAATAATAATAATAAGAGGGTTCGCTATGGGGGTTCTTCTTATAAGAGCTTAAGAAGTTGTGTTCCTGACCCAAAGCCTTTTTTAATTAGTCGTTACTATTTCTCTCTCTACAAGAAAGTTATCATTTATAACGTATTAACATTATAACGAGGTCTTAAGTGGCTTGGGGCCCGCCATCGGGTATTAAGTGACTAGAGGAATGCCCACCAATAGGGTCGGAATTTAGGCCCATTACGTGCGGGTTGTTACAATTAGTGCAGGGGATGAATTCTGGAAAGAGAGCTTGGTTGGTTTTTTCCTTGACACTCTCCCCATACTTGGTTGTCATGGAGCATTGTGGTAAAGTGTGGCAATTGAGTGGTGGCCTCCAAGTACGGATGGATCGTTTATTGTTTTTTCATGAAATTTTCTATACTGGAGGAAAGACTTTGTGTCCTCTGCGTAGAACCCACCATTATTAGAGGGAAGCCTTTTATCATTACTCCGTGGAGTCTGTCAGTGGATAGAGCCAGAGAGGATGTCCTCTCCATTTCGGTATTGACTTATTTCTTGCACGTCCCCTCAGTACTGCAATCCATGATAGGAGTGAACTGGTTGTCTAATTATATTGAAAAGTTAAGGTGTTTTGATGATAGCACAGTACCTAGAGATACACTATTTTATGCTAAGGCCCTAACAGAAATAACTCCTGACAAGCCACTTCCCGAGTCTATTAAAATTAGAATTGCAGATGACTATGTGGCTGAGGTGAGATTGCGCTATAGTTAAAGGCCTAAAATTTGCTCCTTATGCCACTCTTTTGGTCACTTAATCTCTACACGTACTTGGAAACCAATAGCCTCTTCTCCTGCTCCAATTCCCCCTTCTGAGTGTGATCCACTGCCACGTCCTCCTGATTTGAAATAGGTCCAGAAAGTTCGACCGTCTGTTGTCATTTCAAACAATGTTGTCCATCAACCTACTCGTGAGACTGATGCCCATTGTGATGATTAACCAAAGGTAAAGATAATCATGCTCCTTCTGATAAGTCTTCAAATTGTGACGACATCTACTAGAGATCTAGTGATCATTCATGGATTCATGACAGTTCTGGAATGAGTTATGATCCTTCACAAGACATGTATTATAAATATGTAACTGACATTGATGATGATTTAAGGAAGCTAGCATATTAGGTTGTGGGTTATTGTTTTGTTCTCATTAAGGAGGGTGAGCTAGGTAAGATGAATAAGGCTCTATTAAATGATACATCTTGGGAATTGGTTGAAGAATTTCGTAGTCCAAACTAGTGTTATATTCCTAACCTTAATATACTTTTTTTTTTCTGAATATGTCAATGTTATAGGATCAAGTGATGACTCTAGTTATTCCACCTTTGATGGGGACTAACTCTGACATATTAGTTGTTGAAGCATTCTGCTTCACTCCAATTTTTTTCTTCATTATAGTGTTATGTCACTTCAAACCAGCCTGTAGTTGTTAGGCAAAGTGTCTAACTCTTATACTCTCATGTACTCATTTATTTGTTATAATAAAAGTGGTTGCGACCACTATAAATATTGGCTTAGCCCTGCTAAAATAAAAAAAATCTATATTTTCCAATTATAGAGGATTTTAAAGAAATGATTCGCATGATTTTGAAATCGTTTTATAAACTTATTTTCTCGAACAAAGTATTTTCCATATATTAGGATACACATTTTTGCATCCTTCGAGAAGGCGCGTTGGTGATTGAATGGTGTCATAAACCTCGCGGTATGGGACTCGATGGTATATGGTATCAATTAATCCAAGATCCGTCCAATCGAAGCAATGGTTCTCAGTGATTTTCTACGGTTTTCCATGATTCTCTGTGGTTTCTTGTGATTTCCTATGTTTCTCTGTGTGAAGATGACTTGCAGTGTGTGAACCCTTAAGTGAGAACGTGTGGTATGGGACGCACGATTACCACCGGGTACCGTCTGAGGGTATGTGACACGTTTATGTTTGATAACCAGTACTAGACCTTCGGGTTTATCCTATGTGAACTCTTTGTGGACCTTTGGGTCAATTCTATGTGAACTCTGTGTGGACCTTCGGGTCAATCTTGTGTGAACTCTATGGACCTTCGGGTCATTTAGGTACCCTTCTGTATGAAAATGGTACTGGGTATACCTTTAAGCCATCCTGTGTGATAATTCGTGCAGGCATAGCTTCAGCCTGTTACTCTGTGTTGGATCCAAACTTCGTGTTTCTGTGTTTTGTGGTTATCATTGATTTCGCCATAGTAATTATTATTATTATTTGTGGTGATTTCATTAGTGGTCTTAAACTCTTAATAGACTTTTAGTGATTTAGTGGTTCTATGATTTAGAGATTCAGTAACTCTTTGATTCAGTGAATTATGTGGATTGTGATTTTACCTTATGATTTCATTGTCTCCCATTTTGGTGTTATGTGATTCCTAGTGTTGGTTACCCTAATCGTAGGATTTAGGTAATTCATGTTAAGGCAGTGTTTAAGTCCATGTTCGTATTCCTCGCACCTAGCCATATACTATGCTTGTGGACTTATAAATGAAGTGTTTGTGATCCTGAGTGTATAACATTCCTTTCCGAAAGAAAGGAAATTACTGTATCTGAGTTTTCACTCGTGTTTTGGGATTCCTTTTCTTATGGAAAGGGATTAGTTTCTGGTTGATATTTTATCTCATTAATTATTCTAACTGATATGTAAACTGGACTGATCCGTGTATGTAATACTCGGGTTAGACCGAGTTATTTCAGGTTTAGTTGTTGTGCTTGGGCCTAATAGTATCATCATTATGAAAGTGTGTGCGTGTACGTGCTAGTATAGTACACACAAGGATCGTGTAATATGGGGAATACCACACAAGTATGAAATGATAGCAAATCACAGATATAAGATAGTAAATGCAGTAAAAATGGAAAATTCACACCAGGGATTTTTATACTGGTTCGGAGCACCGTCCTACGTCTAGTCTCAGACCTCTCTCTGGATTTTCACTAACAACCTCACTTCACTCGGAGGAACAAGTATACAACACCCGAGCAGCCGAACGGGATTTCACGCCTCTAACAACACCGAGGACTTCAACACTTGCCTGATCACACACAGGACTTCAACCAAGATGAATAATCTTGTAGTTTGACAATGTGTGTTCTTAATAACACGGATTTGTCACTTGTAGTACACCCTTCCTATAATCTTATCCTCAAGTACATAATGTCTATGTGAAGATTGAAGGAAGTATATTACTTATTGAATCAAGAGATATGAAATAATTTCAATGATTCAATAAGCAATTGAAATATTTGAGAGCTTTTAGAATGAAAGAGTATTTAGAAAGTAAGATCAGAAATTAGAGCAAGAATCGGTGATTTGAAAGTATGATTTCAAGTCTATTTATAGTATAGAATAGTTGCATTCTTTCATGAAGAGTTTCTACAAAAGATTGCATCCGTTTCCATTGAAAATTGAAGAGAAAACTCTTGATGAATGGAAGCAACCCTTCATAAAAAAAGCTTGTTGTTCGGGACCGGGCGACTGGTTAAGTTTCTGGAAATTTAAAGAATAAAAAAAAAGCCGTTATGTGCAAACACAGTAAAACCGGTCGACCGGTCCTTTTTGGGCGGTCGACCGTTTTCTGGCTATGGACCGGAGGACCTCGGTCCATAGTCTATATCACTCTGCACTCTTTCCCGGTCGGAGCCTGGACCGTTTGGGCTTTTTCTGTGACTTTTCAATTCCTCAAATATACAGATTTCAGCAACGAAGTTTTGTGCATTCGTGTTATACTTTGAGGATAGATTTTAACATATTTCTAACATGACTCAAAGTAAAAAACCTTAGCTCTATGAAATGATCTTCATTGCACCTTTATATGTTGGCATCGATCAAAATCTTGTCTCAACATTCTACCCATTTTTGATTGATGACAACATCTTGGATTTTCTCTCTCTAAATACAAAGCTCCCCCTGAATTTCTGCAACATTTGTTAGTTCATAATATAAATAATCTTACCTTTTGATTCCTGCATTAACAAATGTTAGCATACATATACTATTACCATGTTAAGTACATAATTTTAAATGATAGTATATGTAACATGAATATGAATAATCATAAGAGAAAATATTCTCCTCCTTTGTCATCGATTAAAAAGAATAAATACCATAATAAGCACAGTAATCGAGAGTAGTAGAGAATACAAATAATTACAGCACCTTTGATAAGCTGAGTTTTCAAAGATATTTAGAGATACCGAATAACGTTCTCTTTGTTGTGGTGTACCTGCAAAAAAAATATAACATATATAGTTTTGGTACCCACTTGCTTTGTTTGGGTCCATGGGTTAGATGGAAGGTAACCATACCCAAGAGGGTTTAATGTAACATTTAAAGATAAAATTTTCATTATTAAATACCGAATCAAAATAATCATCGATATATTTTTCTCTGTTTTTCCAACTTACAGGAACCCAAATACTTAAGTAATCTCTAGTGATATTCCTTTTCGTACTTCTATATTTATAAATACCGCTAGTCATAGAAGTATTCGAATTTCTATAATAATTAGGTCTTGGATGTGCATTAGTACTAGCAGTGATGTTCTTATTATACATAAAAGCATATCTAGTACTATTTCTATGATTGGTTTTATTATATCCTATACCACTTTTGTCATGTAAAGGTCGAGGTCTAGATAAAATCATGTTTAAATCATTTTGACCTTTATTAAATTTTGCGAACTTATTTGTACATTTGATTCCACAGTCGCGATTGATATCTTCAAAAGAAACTTTGTTATTAATACCCTTATTTAATTCAGAATTCTTCCTTTTTAAAGTTCTATTCTCATTTTCGAGACAACTAGTTTGAGATTCTGAATTATATAAAGATGATTGTAATTTTTCTTTTGAGTCAGAAATTTCATTTTGCAAAATATTACTATTCACCTTTAAGAACTCACATTCTTTAGATAATTCCAAATTCTTTTTAGTTAGAGCTTCATTCTCTTTTTCAAGAGACGAAATTAAAGAACTAGAATTATTTAAAGAATCTTCTAATGATTTATTTCTATTTTGCAAAAGATCGATTTCCTTTAAAAGAACATTGTTTTTATCTTCTGGTCGCTCATTTTCTTTTTGAAGGAAATCTTTTTGAGAAACAAGCTCTTCTAAGGTATTTTCAAAACATTTGGCTTGTTTTACCAAAAAATTGTTTCCATCTTTTAATTTGGAATTTTCTTGCTGACAATTTTTTGATTTAGCTATAATGACTATATTGAGTTTGCTCAAAGTTTTAAATTCTTTCAACAATTTTTCATGGTTTAACAAAAGATCTTTATATAATGAATCCACACATACCGATTGTGATCTGACTTTAGCCATGAGACATTTGCTTCCTTGCTCTCTTGATTCGGCTTTGTTGCTCTTCCATTTTCTAATCCCTTGACTAGACTTCTTTATTGCCATTTGTTCTAGGATGTTGTTACGATCTCTAGAACACCAGGCTCTGATACCAATTGAAAGTGTGTGCGTGTACGTGCTAGTATAGTACATACAAGGATCGTGCAATATGGTGAATACCACACAAGTATGAAATGATAGCAAATCATAGATATAAGATAGTAAATGCAGTAAAAATGGAAAATTCACACCAAGGATTTTTATACTGGTTCGGAGCACCGTCCTACGTCCAGTCCCAGACCTCTCTCTGGATTTTCACTAACAACCTCACTTCACCCGGAGGAACATGTATACAACACCCGAGCAGCCGAACGGGATTTCACGCCTCTAACAACTTCAACACTTGCCTGATCACACACAAGACTTCAACCAAGATGAATAATCTTGTAGTTTGACAATGTGTGTTCTTAATAACACGGATTTGTCACTTGTAGTACACCCTATAATCTTATCCTCAAGTATATAATGTGTATGTGAAGATTGAAGGAAGTATATTACTTATTGAATCAAGAGATATGAAATAATTTCAATGATTCAATAAGCAATTGAAATATTTGAGAGCTTTTAGAATGCAAGAGTATTTAGAAAGTAAGATCAGAAATTAGAGCAAGAATCGGTGATTTGAAAGTATGATTTCAAGTATATTTATAGTATAGAATAGTTGCATTCCTTCATGAAGAGTTTCTACAAAAGATTGCATCCGTTTCCATTGAAAATTGAAGAGAAAACTCTTGATGAATGGAAGCAACCCTTCATAAAAAAAGCTTGTTGTTCGGGACCGGTCGACTGGTTGAAAATCACCGGTCGACTGGTTAAGTTTCTAGAAATTTAAAGAATCAAAAAAATAGCCGTTATGTGCAAACACAGTAAAACCGGCCGACCGGTCCTTTTTGGGCGGTCGACCGTTTTCTGGGTATGGACCGGAGGACCTCGGTCCATAGTCTATATCACTCTGCACTCTTTCCCGGTCGGAGCCTGGACCGTTTGGGCTTTTTCTGTGACTTTTCAATTCCTTAAATACACAGATTTCAGCAACGAAGTTTTGTGCATTCGTGTTATACTTTGAGGATAAATTTTAACATATTTCTAACACGACTCAAAGTAAAAAACCTTAGCTCTATGAAATGATCTTCATTGCACCTTTATATGTTGGCATCGATCAAAATCTTGTCTCAACACTTTAGACTATCTCACCTGAAGCCATTTTCCAGTTGTGTATTCATGTATTTAAGTTTTGTGTGCATTCATTCATTGGATCATACTGTATAAGTAAATGGTTTACTTGTGTAATCATTTGTATCTGTAGAACATGTACTAGTAGTACTCTATGATTATATTTATATGTATTACGTTTTGTGATCTTTATTGTGATGTATTGTAACTTGTTCTAAATATGATCTCTAGCCATTGTAATTCTAGATTATAGGTATTGAGTACGTAGATCCATTTTGAATAAGAAAAGAAAATTTTATACACCTAGCCGACGTATTCCATACTCGTCTAATATAGAATTACGGATGGTCACTCCTAACCAGCCCTATTCTCCGCTCTATTAGACAATATTACTTAGTAATGCTCTTTATTAGAGTGGGTCTCGGGGTGACATGTTACATTTGGTATCATAGCGAGATTCAAAACAAAATATAATAAACACAAAATATAATTGGAATAGTACATGTGTTACAACGCAGAAGGATAACGCTTGTGTCTACTTTATCACTCGCGTCATTATCCCTTCCCTTAAATCTTGTTAGTCGAGTTGAGCATGAGCCAAGCTTTTGGAATAAGTTTAGGAATATAGTTTATTCCATAGTATTCCTTGTGTGGTATCCTATTCTTTGTAGCCAACCTCGATGAAGATTTCGATCATTTATCCCTTTTTGATGTTCTATCTCTGGGTTTTGAATTTTCGAGGAGTATTTTAAACCCCATCCTTTTGTATTTGACTACAAAACCCAATCATTTTGTATTTGATAGGTTATTGTTGGATTAATACAATAAATTGGGATGGGTTAATAAATTAAATCCAAGATTTTATAACTGAAAGTCATTTTGGATGAAGAAGTGTTATGATGATGATAAATCAGAGTGCGCAGTGGAAGCAGATGAATTTTTTCGGCTGTCTAAAATTTAATAAATCTACAAGTGGGGTTAAGGTTTGATAAATAATGTTGATGCTTAAGTGTTGTTAAGAGTGAATTTCCTTGGGAATATATATAAATCAAGTACAATATTGGTGAAGAGTAGGGTGGGGTTGTTCCTCTTTTAAATAAAGATAGTGAATAATAAAACAACCATTATGTGAATTGAAAATCTAGTGAATATTTTTTTGTGTTGGGTTGTCTGTTGAGTATTTAAGGGATCCTGATCGATACGTCTTATCAACGCAATCGATAAGAATTTCTTAAAAACTTATACGAGATGATTGGACATATTATTTTGTAGAAGTACAGAATGCAATTTTTGAATATGATAACGGAGAATATTCGTGAGGATAGTATTAAATCACCATATTAGTTGTGAATAATAAAGCTGGATGGCGAGGCGATAGCGATTTAGTGTTGACATCGCAGCCAAGTAATTTGATAAATTATGACGAATGGGTGGTTTGATGTTATTCGAAAAAAATTAAAGAATTATTTGATGAAGTTTTAGTTTTGAAAAGTTCAAAGAAAATAAATATTAGTTTCTAATAAACTAAAGATGTTTTAAAATTCTAAAACGATCTTGAGTACAAGCAGTATTTTTAGAATACTCGCTCTTATAGTCAATTTGGGGATTGGCTGTAGCCATCAAGTTGGAATATAAAATGGCAAATGGAGAGGCTATTTGACATTACAATCGAGTTAACATCCCTTGTCAGAAGAAATATAGCACAAAAAACGATGACGTGGCAACATTTCTATTAACTTGGAATCTGATATAGGTTGTGTTGGCTCGCTTTTTGACCAAGCCATCCAGGATCATTCATGAAAGGAAATCAGGAAACCAAGTCCCCCAGGAAAGTGGAAGAATGGATCGCACGCCATCGTCTCGCCCAGGAATGGATCGCACGCCATCGTCTCGCCCAGGGATGGATCGCACGCCATCGTCTCGCCCAGGAATGGATCGCGCTCTATCGACTCGCCCAGGAATGGATCACGCTCTACCGACTCTCCCAAGAATGGATCGCGCTCTATCGACTCGCCCAGGAACGGATCGCTCCCATCTCGTCGACGAGCGTCACCTCCAGGCGATCCGATCCCTTGTAACGAACCGAATCCCCTGACCCGTTCAACCACGAGCTGGTCTTCAGCGATCCGAATCGCATGGATCTGACGACACCTGTTCACAACCGCTAGTTTGACTGTTTCTTCAATGGTGGCGATGCGATCCGAAAATCTCGGGATTCGTGCCACGTGTCTGCGATCCGCCTGACAAAATCAGCTATAAATAGCCCAGAGCTTGGCATTTTTCGGGAGCTTTTTGGCAATAGTGAATACTGAGTCCGCCATTGTTGTCAAACCATTGAAATATTGAGAAAAATAACTGTTGTACTAGCCTTTAAAGCATAATCAACAAGATATAAAGTGGACGTAGGCTCGTTAACGCCGAACCACTATAAATTCTGAGTGTTATTTTCTTTTTCCTTGTTCTTCACTTAGAATTCTCTACAGTTCATAACAATTTGGGTGTTAGGTCCAAATTTCGATCTAACATTTTTGGTGCTTTCACTGAGAAACTCAGTCTTAAAGTTTCGTCATTCGTTTTCTTGAAGATTCCAGCGATTCGGATTCCATGGCTGGAAAAAGATCTAAAGTTTCGCAGACCAACGAAACGATCGAGGAGAGTGTGCACGAACTGGGCAACGAAGAGATTCTGGATCGCGGAGCGCAGGGGGCGATCCGATCCGATGAAAACACCTCGTTCCGAGTCGATGAGAACGAGACGATCCGTGCTACTGAGGGGGTCGTTACTCGATCCCGGGGCAATACTTCGCAGCCTCCGTGCACCACGACCACGAGTCGATCTCAGGGGGGCGCAGCGAACCGCCCTCCACGAACCGCAACTACCCGAACTGATGGTCAGAACACCACTCGACCTGGAAAAGAACCTATGACCCACTCCTATCGTCCTGGCGCTTCTGCTCGACCCGGTCCGAGCGCTTTGCCCATAAGAGAGGATGATGATGACCACTACGATCCTGCTGCTCCTGTCACTGAGGGGATCTTTCCCGCTTTGTCGAAATGTGGGATAGGTTATTTGATGAGTTAGCCGCCCAAAGGCAGAAAAGTTCTATCCTACGGCAAAACCTGACGGCTATGGATAGAAGACTTGACGAGTTAACAAGGCAAAGGACATCGCCAGTTCGTCCACTCACTCCAGCATATTCCTCTTCATCTGAAGGATCGCCGAGACCTCCGCGGCGACCGTATGAAAGAGCCGAAAACATAGAACAGCTTTGGTTCGGGACCCTGCCCTCACAAGAAGAAGAAGAATTGGGGGCAAGACCCTCAGACCGTAATATGGATGGTCAAGCAACGACCCTCAGGACTCGAGGTGTGAACAGTCCTGTGCGTGACAGACCACCTCAGCCCCGTCACCGTACGTATACTCATGATAACAGGGGGCAGCGAGGCCCCGTCCAAGCCCCGGACTTTGTAGCTACTCCCCGAAGAGAGATCAGAGAACCTCGTCGGGCCAGAGGCACTGACCCCGAACCTCCTTTGACTAGTGCAAACGTTGCAGCCATGGTTCGCCAGATTTTGGCTGACAGCCGTGGACAGCGGAACGAAGATTGGGGGATTGACCGCAGTCATACTCCTTTTACTGACGATATTTTAGATGCAACTTTTCCAAGGCGTTTCAACATGCCACAAATGAACCGATATGCAGGGAGGTCTGATCCTGTTCAGCACCTAATGAGATACTCTTGGTCGATGACTGCTGCCGCCGCCTCTGACGCGGTTAAGTGTAAAGCGTTTCCCATATTCCTGGAAGACGTGGCTTTGTTATGGTTTACTCGCCTGCCGGCCAGATCGATTTCTAGCTTCAGGGAACTAAGCGAGAAGTTCGTAGAGCAATTCCGTATCTACGCACAGAAGACGAAAAGCGTGATCGACCTATTTCTTGTCAAACAGCGACCAGGCGAAAGTCTAAAGATGTACCTGGATCGTTTCAATTTGGCCGCCACTGAGGTCAAAGATCCTCATGAGCCGACCATTGTCGCAGCACTAATTGATGGGGTGGATAAGGACACTGAATTCGGGAGGTACTTGGCAGGCAAACCACCCCACACCAGAGAATTATTCTATGAGAAAGCCAACGTACATCTACGCCGGGAAGAGGTATACGCGAACTGAAAGCTTAAAACAACTGATAAGGAAGAAGTTCAGAGTAATGTCGCCGTCAAACAGACTGGAGACAGCCCGGGGAAAGTTGAGGTTAACATCGGAAATCAGAACCAGGGTGGTCGCCGACCGGGTAACAACAATAACAATGCTAACGGCAACAGCCGGAAGAGGGGCCGAGGGAACGACTCCCAGAGAAGAACTCGTCCCAGGGCCTTTGAAAGTTATACACCCATAAATGATACTCTGGAGAATATCTTCATGGATGCGTACGAAGTCCTCCAGAATAAGAGGTCACCTCCTAGAGAGTCGACAGAAAAAGAGCGTGAGACAGGAAAGTTTTGCCTCTTTCATCAAATTCACGGCCATTCGACGAATGAATGTCGTCACCTAAGGGACGTAGTCGAAAGGTTGCTTCGAGAAGGGAAGCTAGACGAATACAGAGTAGCGCCTAGGGACAGGGGGCAAGCAGTGCAGGCCCCGAATCAGAATCAAAATCAACTTGCTGCTAGGCCAACTGCTCAGCAAAAGGGAAAGAATATTGTAATCAACACCGTGATCGGTGGACTTTACCTTGCTGGGCACAGTTCCAAAGCTTTAGATCAATATGTCAACGCAGCCAAACAACACCTCGAAGTGGGGGAATGTAGCAACCCCGAGGACAGTGTTCCGGTGAAGCAGCAAAAGATGATGACTGATGATGTTGTTTTCCGAGAGCGAGAAAGCATTGGGGTCCATGCTCCAACTGAAGATCCACTTGTAATCACAATACCCATTGGGCCAGCCACTGTTCATAAGGTACTGGTGGACAACGGGAGTTCCGTTAATATCCTTTTCAAAAAAGCCTTTGACCAGATGAACCTTGAGATAAAAGACTTGAAGCCCTGCCAAGGATGGATTCGTGGATTCAACGGAACATCCACCGCACCTATGGGTTACGTAGAATTGCCAGTTACACTTGGGGAAGGAGAACGCCAGAGAGTGAGAATCCTTCCCTTTGTGGTTTTGGATGTCGAATCGCCATACAATGCCTTCTTGGGCTGGCCGGCCCTCGCAAAATTCAGAGCCTGTATAGCCCCCTGGTGCTTGCTATTGAAGTTCGCCACAGAAGCCGGCGTTGGTATCGTCAGAGGGGATCAAGTTGCTGCGCGAGCATGTTATGTTGCCGAATTAAAGTTGCTTCGCAACGGCGGGGGTATCGAAACTAAAGGCACTCCTCCCCCTTTGGGGGCGGAAACCTTATAGCAATCAAAGAGGATAATTGTTGGAGAGTTTCCTAGAGTGATGCCCGAGGATATAGATCCCAGAGAGGATCAAGAACCCGGAGGCAGAACGGCAACTCCCAACGAAGCAACTGTGGATGTGCCAATCGATGACAGTGATCCGGAGAAGGTCCTTAAGATTGGATCCCAGTTAAGTCCGACTCTTGCCGAAGAATTGACGACTTTCTTAAAGAACAACTTGGATGTATTCGCTTGGACCCATGCGGACATGTGCGGGATATCCCCATCAATCATGAGCCATTCTTTGAGCATTAACCCCAAACATCCTCCAGTGAAGCAAAAAAGGCGAGTGCTGGGCCCAGAGAGGTCCGCTGCCTTGAAAGAAGAGGTTGGGAAACTAAAGAGCAATGGATTTATCAGAGATTCAACTTACCCAGATTGGATTTCGAACCCAGTCCTGGTAAAGAAGGCCAATGGGAAGTGGCGAACGTGTATCGACTTCTCGGATTTAAATAAAGCTTGTCCCAAAGATAGTTTTCCATTACCTCGAATTGACCAGTTGGTAGATTCGACGGCAGGTCACGAGCTTCTCTCATTCATGGACGCTTATTCAGGATACAACCAAATTCCGATGCACGTTCCGGACCAAGAGCATACTAGCTTTATCACTGATCTGGGATTATATTGTTACGTAGTAATGCCCTTTGGTTTGAAGAATGCAGGCGCTACGTACCAACGTCTGGTCAACAGAATGTTTTATAACCAAATCGGGAAAACGATGGAAGTATACGTCGACGATATGTTGGTTAAATCCAAGCAATCCTTTCAACAAACTACTGACTTGGCAGAGATGTTTGGCATTCTTCGGAAGTATGGGATGAAACTCAATCCCACCAAATGTTCATTCGGTGTTGCTTCTAGAAAATTCTTAGGATTCATTGTCAGTTCGCGCGGTATCGAGATTAATCCGGACCAGATCACGGCAATCAGGAACATTCAGGAACCTAGGCAAATTAAGGACGTGCAAAGCCTTGCTGGAAAAGTGGCCGCACTAAGCAGATTTATCTCCAGGGCTACGGATAAGTGCATCCCATTCTTTGAATTAATAAAGCGGGGAAAACGCCACTTTAAATGGACACCTGACTGCGTGGAAGCATTTCAGAACTTGCTCAGACACTTGGAGAAACCTCCAATTCTATCCAAACCAATAGACCACGAGGATTTATTCGTGTATTTGGCAGTATCATCTCATGCAGTCAGCTCAGCATTAGTAAGGGAAGAGGAGAAGGTCCAAAGACCTGTGTATTACGTGAGTAAAAAATTAACAGTGGCAGAGCGTAATTATCCACGGATAGAAAAACTGGCGTATAGTTTACTGATTGCCTCCAGAAAACTTCGGCACTACTTTCAAGCACATCCTATTATCATATATACTGATCACCCACTCAAGCAAGTTCTGCAGAGACCAGAGGCGTCTAGAAGATTACTCAAATGGAATATTGAGTTAAGTCAATTTGACTTGAACTTTCAGCCCAGACGATCAATTCGGGGGCAAGTGATAGCTGACTTCATAGCAGAATTCACTGTTCCTGAAGAAGACATAGCGAACGAAGAAGTGGAACCCTCAAAGTTACTTTTCGACCCTAATGTCTGGAGACTATATACTGACGGTGCTAGAAATCACGAAAGATCCGGCGCTGGAATAGTGCTTGAAACCCCCGAGAAACGATTGATAACTTATGCCATCCGAATGGAGTTTCAGGCCACTAACAACGATTCTGAATATGAAGCTCTGATAGCCGGATTAAAGATTGCAAAGGAGCTAGAAGTCACAAAACTGAACATCTTCTGCGATTCCAAGTTAGTTGTGAACCAAGTTACTGGGAGATTCCAAGCTAAAAGTGCAAGATTGGTTCTATACTTAAAGAAAGTGAAAGAACTGCTAAATGAGTTTGATCACTACAGCATATCTCATATTCCGCGGTCAGAAAATCAACAGGCAGACAAGTTGGCAAAGATAGCTAGTTCTAACGATCCTGAAGTGATAGGGCTAGCCCCCGTTGAAGTACTTCGGTCTCCCAGCATTGATCAGATGGAAATCGACCTAGTACTAGAGACGGAGCCAGAAAAGGAGTCGTGGATGACCCCTATAAAGAATTTTCTAATGGATGGAGCGCTTCCGTCCAGGAAAAGCGAGAGGCGTAAAGTGATTCGTAAAGCCGCCCGATACGTACTACAAGGCGTAGTCCTTTATAGACAAGGGTATTCAATGCCCCTCCTTCGGTGTATAGCCCACGATGACGTCAAACGTGTGCTGCAAGAAGTCCACGAAGGCGAATGTGGCGACCACACCGGGGGGCAAACTTTGGCAAAATAGATATTACGGCATGGTTACTTCTGGCCTACCATAAACAAGGATGCAGTAAGATATGCACGACGATGTGACGCATGCCAGAGATTTTCAAAGATACCCAGAGCGCCTCCAAGCCTGTTAAAAACAATGATGAGCCCGTGGCCATTTGCTATGTGGGGAATTGATATCATTGGAAGTCTCCCCATAGCAAGAGGTGGAGCAAAGTTCGCCATTGTGGCTGTAGATTATTTCACTAAGTGGGTCGAGGCAGAACCACTAACTACAATCACAACTAAACGGGTGATCAACTTCATCGTGAGAAACATCATCTGTCGATTCGGGATTCCAAAAATTGTGATAACAGACAACGGAACTCAATTTGATAGTGCTGAATTCAGAAGCTTCTGCCAAAAATACCACATCGAGAATCGATACACATCTGTGGCACACCCACAATCGAACGGGCAAGTCGAAGCTGTAAATAAAGTAATTAAGTCCATTCTGAAAAGAAGAATGAAGCGGGCTAGAGCCATGTGGGCTGACGAATTGCCCTTGGCACTATGGGCCTACAGGACGACATATAAATCAGCAACAGGACATACCCCGTTCTCCCTTGCTTTTGGAACGGAAGCAGTCATCCCGATTGAGATAAAGGTACCTTCTCATCGGGTGACCTATTATGATCCAATGTCCAATAACGAATTGCTCCTTGAGTCCCTGGATATGATCGAAGAAAAGAGGGATGAAGCCGACCTGCGTGCTCTGAGATGCAAACAACAGGTCGCCCGATACTACAACAAAAAGGTCCGAGCCCGAACCTTGGAACCCGGAGACTTGGTTCTGAAACGTGTCTTTCCACCCCCAACTCATATGGGAGCGAAGTGGGAAGGACCGTATTCTATTCTCAGCAAGCTTGATAACGGAACCTTCAAGCTGGCAACCGTAGATGGAAAGGAGATCCCCAGAGTGTGGAATGCCCAACATCTACGGCCATATCTAACATGAGAAGTTTCAAATCTATTCTTTTGTTTTGTTAAAAAAAAAAAAAAAAAAAAGAAAACTATGTATAGGGCATGACTTGCCTAGAACAGTCTGATTTCTTAAAACAAGAGATTATAAAGTGGACGTAGGTCATGATTCGACCGAACCACTATAAAAATACTGTGTGTCATTTACCTTTACTGCGTCTTTATTTATTTGCCTATGAAAATCAGTGTGAATATTGCAGGTACCCGAAGTCCGGTGCCGACAGTTCCTATCGTAAACTAACCAGAGGAACCCAAAGCCTTGGTAAATGCTCTAGTTCCTTGTCCGACTGGTTTTAATCCTCGGAGCTTGGATTAAAATGTAAGCCTGAGACGAGTTTGAGGAGCATGCATGATCGCAGACGGCCGAGCTCGAACTCTAACTCTCCAGAGAGAGAGAGTATAAAAGCGTCTCCGATTGAGCGCTGAGAAAGAGCTCCTTTCCCGCTGAAGGATCGGGGAGCGAATGAATCGCCGAGCTCGAACTCTAACTCTCCAGAGAGAGAGAGAGAGAGAGTATAAAAGCGTCTCCGATTGAGCGCTGAGAAAGAGCTCCTTTCCCGCTGAAGGATCGGGGAGCGAATGAATCGCCGAGCTCGAACTCTAACTCTCCAGAGAGAGAGAGAGAGTATAAAAGCGTCTCCGATTGAGCGCTGAGAAAGAGCTCTTTTCCCGCTGAAGGATCGGGGAGCGAATGAATCGCTGAGCTCGAACTCTAACTCTCCAGAGAGAGAGAGAGAGAGTATAAAAGCGTCTCCGATTGAGCGCTGAGAAATAGCTCCTTCCCCGCTGAAGGATCGGGGAACGAACGAATCGCCAAGCATAAAAACTCTAACAATTGATTAGGGGGCATCATGCACTCCTATGCGGACACTAAACTTTGATATAGCAAGTGTAACATAGCATGAACATTCTTCTTCCTGTTGATTGACTGACTTATAATTATTAATAGCTGGTTAACGACTAAATGTGGAAAGTTTCTATGAATACAGGTACACAATGATGTAAGATGAAACAAATCCTTGTTCATGTACTGCAAATCAGCAAAGTGAAAACAGGTTAGAAACAAAAGTGAGGGCCAGTCTCACAATTACACTTCCTGGCCAGTGGGAAGCTTAAAAGACAAAATATCAGTAAACATCCTATTTATGCTTTGATATCTTCTCTCGCTTCTGCCTCTCCAGCCTCTCCTTGTCGGCTTCAGATGGATCCCCCTTCTTCCTTTTTCGTTTTTCCACGAGGGGAGCATCTGACTCCTCTGAGGTCTCCTCTCCCCCATCTTTTCCCTTGCTTCTGCCGGAGAGGGAAGCCGGGAAGTCATCAGGGTTTGCAAAGTGAAGTTGCCGGCTGATGGACTTGGACTGAATTTTCATGATCATCCTAGTTTTGGGATCGAACTCTGCAAGAGGGACCACATCCAAAGCCTCATCCCCCACCTTCTTCAAAGCCAACTCTTTCTCTTGTCTGGCTTTTCGGCTGGCCAGGGGTTCCTCATCATCATCATCATCGTCGGCCTTCTTGGTGCCGGTGGTATCTTCTTCGTCATCCACATGCCGACCATCCAAGTCTTTTAAAGCCTCAATAGTCTCAGCATCTTTGGGTAGGTCGACGCTAGGCACCGAGATGCTTCCTTCAGCTGTTGCGGCCTCGACTCGCTCTGAAACATCAATTTCAGCACCCGGCAGGACGATCCCCTCCTCCTCTTCTCTCTCCTTTCCAACACCCTTGTCGGCGGGCTCGCCACCTGCATTATGAGAGACACACATTACTAATTCAATGGGTTGTCCGGTTAGACGACGACAATTCGCAATCGCTTTAGCAAAATTGTTGGGAAAAGAGAAAGGTACCTTCAGCAGATACTCCTTCTTGAGTAGATCCGGATGCTCCAACAACCACGGGAGTTAAGCCTAAAGGGATTATCGGATCGTCAGGGTGATACTCCTCGACTTCGGAAGTTTTAGACTTGGCGGCGGAGCTGGAACCTTCGTCAATTTTGCTTTTGCCTTTAGCCATGGTTCTCTCCTTCTCCATTTCTGCCAGGATTAAGCGACGGCCCTCTGCCAGATCCTCAGGCTCGTTGTCCCTTAGGATGCTTTTCATCAATTCATCTTCATCGATCTCTTCGACCCCAAGTCTATGTTTTTCGCCTTCCACGATGGCATCCCATAAGTTGGCCAAAGTAACGTGATAATCTGGGATCCATGAGATATTGCGAGTTTTGAGAACCTGACCGAGGAAATCAAAGATCATCTCCTCAAACCCCTCGATTTCTTTCTCTCTTTCAAGGAGTTTGTTGTTGGAGGCAGTGGCCATTTCAATGGCGCTATCAACGTTCTTTTCGGCAAGAGCTGCCCGCCTCTCCGCGTCGGCCACCTGATCATTCAAAATCACTTTCTCCGCCTCTGCCAGAGCCAACCTTTCTTGTAAGCTTGCTCTTTCCGTCTCCCAAGCAGCCTTCTCCGTCAAAAAATGGCCTTGTGCCGTTACCAGTTCGATGTTGGCCATTCTGAGGTCTTCAACTTCCTTTTTTAAGGCCATTTTTTCCTGGCTATTGGAATCCAGTTCTAAATGAAAGCGCTGCTTGGCATTTTCCAATTCAGTTTTATAGTTTGCGGCGTCTCTCTGTGCCAGAGCGAGCTGGGCTTGAGCGTCTTCCAGATCCTTCTCTAATTTTGTCCTAGCCCTTTCATTATTTTCGAGTTTTGCTTTAGACCTGTGAGCTTCTATTTCGAGTGTCCGGATGACCTCTGAAAGATTAAGTGCGTGTTTTTTCATCGCCTCGTACTGCTTGGCCACGTGACGGATATGCCCGATAACTTCTTTATCCCAGTTTTTAGGAACTAGTTCCAAGGCAGGAACAAAGACCATCCTATCGAAGAACATTCCTGGAAATTGTTCCTGTAGCTTTTCCAGCCTACCTTGGATTTCAGGACCGTGAACGTAGTCCCGTGAACCGGAGGCAGCTAATTCTGGTTGGCTGGTGGGGACAATGTTGCTTCTCTCTTGCTCAGTGTCTTTGGATGAATCCCTGCCCCCATCTTTGGATTCGTGACGCCTTTTGGACGACCGACTGTGGGAAGGCGCACTCTTTGGAGGAGTCAACTCTTTTGGAAGTGTCTTCCCCCCGGTCGGAATTATTGGATGACTCGAAGGCCTGGTAGAGGTTGATTTGGGTGGAGATCGAGGTTGCGAAGAGCTCGGCTTGTGAGAAGGACCGCGAGGGCGCTCGGTACCCGAACGAAGGCTGGGGGTGCCTTCGCGAAGAAAACGGTACGAATAAGATTTCCTGCGTGACATCGCTCCTGCAAAAAAGAAAAGAAGAGCATATTATCACATTGAATATCCACGACATAATAGTGCACGATCAGGCAGTGTGTGTGAGGTGTGCATCCCGTATAATTCCCCCTAACAGACCCGGGCCTGGAGACAGGCTCATCTGGCCCGTTTCACGTCCCCTTGTTGAATCAGTCGCCTCTTCGGGAGCAGAAAAGAAAGGCTCCTCGCCGAAGTCTTTTTCCGTGTATTCAATGTCGGGCAGAGGGATTTTATTCAGCTCGTCGAATAACTGTTCTTCTGTCAATTCGTCATCACCGACGGTTTCCATTGGAGCAGAGATAGGGATTTCCTTCGACACATCACCGCGGGACTCATCCCCCCTGTATACATTCAAGTCTTCGTCGTCTTGGATGACTATCGGAGGACTTTTGTGAAATTTGGTTGTTTCCACCGCCTGTGAAGTTCCCTCTCCTTCTGTCGGGGGCACATATTTATAAGGTTTGCCGCCAGTTCCAAGTCCAAATTTCCTATCCAAGAGGCGATGCTTATGAAGGTTGTCGTCCGTAATGCATTTTTTAATCCTTAAAAAGTCGGATCTGCTTTGCAAAAGAATGGATAACCGGTTGTTGTATAATGCACCCTCTGTTTTTGGGAAGACATGATCTGTTTAAAACAAAGGAAAAAGCGGAAGAGTGTTATTACTTAGACTCTCCAAGCAAGATATTCACCTAGGCGATCAAAATTTACTTGATTTGAGCCATCTCCGTGAGCATCCAGCCTGTCTTCTTATGTAAAACCAGTCAGACTTAGGATCCCCGATGTTGCTGTATCCGTCATACAGAACTTTCCTGTTCGCCACTGATTCAAAAAAGGAAAAGTTGGGAGTTGCAGAAGAACGGTGCTTGAAGAGAAAGAAGAACACCAGGTCTCTGAATTTGAGTTCGGCGTGCAAGATTTCCGCATAAGCAACGTATAAAGAGTATAGAGACGCGTAGGCGTTTGGATGAAGCTGCATCGGGGCAATGCCCAATCGTCTCAGAGTTTCAATGACAATTGGAGGGAACGGAGGAATAGCTCCTACTAGGCACATTGTCCGACTGATCGACATATACCCTTCCGGTGCTAGATGGGGTCTGTCTTCGCTCCCAGGTGTTAAGACATCGTCCCAAGGAATGCCGTGTCTTAAGCAGATTCTCTTGAGTTTTATCTCGTCGAGCTTGGACGCTAAAGAGTCAGAGAATTTATCTATCCCGACTGCGCCTGGAATTTCGTCCGGAGCTCGCTCGTCAGACTCGGAGTTGTTGCTGGATGACGTGCTTTCTGTCGGATCTGATTCTGTGGCTTCATATTCAGACCCAGAATCTTCACCTTCTGGATTGATTGGAGGAATTTGAGGATTATGCTGTTCAGGAATCTCGGATTCCGTTTCGGCTACAGATCTTGAGGAAGAGTGGTCGTTCGACATTGCTGCTAGGACGAGAAAATGTGAACGATAAGATCAACACTACCTGTCCCCCGTGTGTGCAAGTGCTGCTGTGTGTGCTTGTGTGTGCGCATTATTAAAAACGATAATAAAACATGAAAGCAGTCGAGGTTATTAAAGGTCGTTAGTCGTCATATGCAGTCAAATCATGAAGTCATTTAGTCCAGAGAGATCAACGTCAAGGCTCTATCCTAACTGTCCAGAGTTTTGTAGCGACAAGGCGCTGATTAAAGACTGAAATTTCTTCGTATCACCAGCCGTGAGACGGATCGCATAGCAGAGGGATCGCCCCCTTCGACTCGCATAGCAGAGGGATCGCCCCCTCCGACTCGCATGGCAGAGGGATCGCCCCTTTCCGAATCGTAGAGCAGAGAGTTCGCCCCTCATCGAATCGCCGGACGAAGGGAAAGTTCCCTCACGAACCGTTGCAACTGCTGTGATACGACCCTTGGTTGCCATCTCGATCTTTCGTCTCGCCATTTGCTTCCGTCCTCGACCGTTGACCACGATCCGAGTCGGCCTTCCTTCTCCTTCTGCATCCTTCTTCTTCCTCGTCTCCTTCCCATCCTCAAGCTCTGAGCTCCGCGCTCAATGGCCATGGCGACTTGGAGATTTATTCGGAAAGTAGCGGATTTGTCTTTGTTTCTCTCTGGAATCAGCTGTGGAAATTCAGGAGAGAAGTATGAGAGTGCTTTCTATAAAGTTACCTTTCTAAAAGCTGAGAGAGTTCTTGGATTTTCGAAAGTTTTAAAAGGTTGGATTCGTTTTTCGATAGCTCGCGCGAGACGATTCAGCAGAGAAGAGAAAGAAGGAGAATGAAGAGGGGAGCGTCAGCTTATATAGGCAAAGAAGGTGACCGTTTGTCTCCCATCCTTTGTCTTATTCGGTCCACGAAGCGCCCCACAGGCGACGATCCAGAGATGGAATCGCAAAGAAGCCCACGGATCGCTTTGAAATGATGGCCCACAAAACTCAGAGCCCGATACGACTCGAAGGAAGATGCGCCCCGTATCGCACAAGACCCTAGGAATTCAGCACGCGACGAGCAGATGACCAAATCGGACCGTGTCGTCCTATGGCGATCTGATCCATCCATGTGTCAATTTGAACCAATGCGACTGTAAACTTGCATCCTTTCAGGAGAGAGTCAATAAGTATCTTCGAAGCATGTTTCATCATCAATAAAACATACTTCGAGGGGGCAAAATGTTGGCTCGCTTTTTGACCAAGCCATCCAGGATCATTCATGAAAGGAAATCAGGAAACCAAGTCCCCCAGGAAAGTGGAAGAATGGATCGCACGCCATCGTCTCGCCCAGGAATGGATCGCACGCCATCGTCTCGCCCAGGGATGGATCGCACGCCATCGTCTCGCCCAGGAATGGATCGTGCTCTATCGACTCGCCCAAGAATGGATCGCGCTCTATCGACTCGCCCAAGAATGGATCGCGCTCTATCGACTCGTCCAGGAACGGATCGCTCCCATCTCGTCGACGAGCGTCACCTCCAGGCGATCCGATCCCTTGTAACGAACCGAATCCCCTGACCCGTTCAACCACGAGCTGGTCTTCAACGATCCGAATCGCATGGATCTGACGACACCTGTTCACAACCGCTAGTTTGACTGTTTCTTCAATGGTGGCGATGCGATCCGAAAATCTCGGGATTCGTGCCACGTGTCTGCGATCCGCCTGACAAAATCAGCTATAAATAGCCCAGAGCTTGGCATTTTTCGGGAGCTTTTTGGCAATAGTGAATACTGAGTCCGCCATTGTTGTCAAACCATTGAAATATTGAGAGAAATAACTGTTGTACTAGCCTTTAAAGCATAATCAATAAGATATAAAGTGGACGTAGGCTCGTTAACGCCGAACCACTATAAATTCTGAGTGTTATTTTCTTTTTCCTTGTTCTTCACTTAGAATTCTCTACAGTTCATAACAATTTGGGTGTTAGGTCCAAATTTCGATCTAACAGGTTGTGTGTATTCTAAATAATCTGCTTTGTGAAAAGATGTTATAAGTTTTGAATTGTTGTGACTTCATATTTAGAGTAAAGTTTGTATTTGGTAAGAGCTAAGTATTTGTAATTTTCAAACTTAAATGAGCTAAGTGGTGGTTAAGAAAAAGAGTATGGAAATTTTGTGGCTATTACTGTAAGCTAACTTTTCTTTCCTAGTAGATAAATTGTTGGGGTACAATAATATAATGAAATCATTATGTAGTATCTTAAGTAAATTACGGGGACACAATTTATTAAGGGGGAGTCTGTAAAAACCCGGGTTTTTTGGGGTACCCCAGCTAAACAGACTATAGTGAGTTATGTTTAATTTCGACACTATACACTAGTAATAATAGAAGAAACATTCGCGTATCAAGCATGTTTGGTTATTATAAGGTAAAACTATTTCCTCCAGTTTGTGTTGCATTGTGTGATGGGACTTGAGTCTTATAATAGCTTCATTTTTCAAAAAGAATTGCAAGTTGTTTATGACTGGTATTCATGTGGAGAAAACTCGTTCTATGTTATACGGCATGGTCATGTGATTTACCTAACTTTAAAATAATGATTTACAACTGTTTTAGTTTTCACACCAATCTCATGACTAAAGCGGAGTTTATTGTTGTTCCGCCTAAACTCCGGATGCCCATTATTTTCACACGGGCAGTAGTACTTTTGGTTTGCAGATATTTTATACAGCAGGTGCTGGATTAAAGCTAAAGCCGTGTCCAGAGCATTTTACTTCTTCCGCTGAGTTTATGTTTTCCGATGTGCGTTGTATTTATTAATGTACTCTAATGTAAGTTCTAATCTAATGTAAAAGTTATTGTAATGATAATGAAAAGGTTATTTTGTTCAGTTCTTATTAGTCGTACACCCTTGGTTATAGTTCGAGGATTTTTGTCATTTGGATCGTATTTGTGTGGTTTATAGTCGACTCGAAATGTAGGAATTTTCGGGTCATCACACCTTCCCTCCAAGCACAAATAACCATTGAGGGTATTGATATGTTTGTTGATATCAAATATTCATGGCAACCTGGGATCTACACTACTTGTCGCTCCTTTGGTCATCTATCTGCAACATGTAACCATTCTCCCGAAGTCCCCATCCCAAAAAAAATCCTCCTCCTTAGACTGCCTATTCGTGTTGGCTATGGTGGATGATCTGAATCCTATTTCATCTTCGACTCCTATTGCTGTAACTCTAGTTGATTCAGCTGCATCAATTGATAATGTAATCGAGTGGAGTCATCACGAGAGGTCGTGGATTCATGAAATTTCTGATATGTGTGATGATCCTTTTAATAAGCACTATTTTATGTTTGTTAGTGATATTCTGGTGAGCCTAGGCAATTGCACTACTATGATGATGGGACATATTTGAAATTATGTAGAGAAGGGAAGTGAGGGGGAAAAACAAGGCCATTCTTGAAGATGAGAGTTAGGATAGGAAGTATATCTACGACAAGGAATACTCTGCTTATGTGTCAAACCTTCTTGTTATCTTCACAAACTTCTTGCATGACATTGGGTCTGAATCTCCCTCCACCCGTAGCTCCTCCTTCTTCGCCGAGGAGGACTAGCTTTTAACATCCAGTAGCTAAAGTACTCAGCTTCACTCTTGTTTTATTTGTATAAAGGCCTGGACACTTTAAATCCAACTTTATATGTTCTGTGCATATGCAGAGCACCTGTTTTTATATTATAGTAATCAGAGTGGCACAACCCACTATAAAAACCGGTTTGCCTTGCGGAAAAAATCTTATTAGTAAACCTGATTTTTCTATCGGTGAGATCCAAATGTGAGGTACTTCAACCAAGGAGACGTCCAGAAGCAGCTTACTTGGCCTCTTTCCTTGACGAGTGATAGATAAGGTAGAAATGTCAAAAACGAGTTAAGTATAAAAGATTAAACTTCCAAATTTTAATAACTTGGATTGCTAAGAAATATATTTTTATACTTAGTATTAAAATCTGAGAAGGGAGTCTATAATATATATATATATATATATATATATATATATATATATATATATAAAAGTCGAACAAGTAAATTTACATTGAGTAAAATGATTATAATTTCTATGGATCGAATTACATAAACACTAGCTAAACTAGACTTATTGTCCAAAGATAATATGGTTTCAACTTATAAACAAAATAAATGCATGAGGTTTAATGATTCCACAGAAGAAACGTTTTAAAGATATACATCTTCAAGATATTTTGATAAGAGACATGAATTAAACAAAAGGAAATACCCAAATTACTTAAACAATATTTTCTTGATGATTGGTTCGGAGAAACCAAAAGTGGATTAAAGTAATTCCTATCCAAAAACCACTACGAACCAATTTACTCGAGAGAAAAAGACATGAAATGGTACTGATTTGGAAGATAGAGTGTAAGGTTGCTTGTCACTGACCCTCGAGGGAAACTTTCCCATATTATAATGACAATGGTTCTTCATCCGAATCTTCAAGGGATCCTCTTTACTAATCAATAGGTTTATCCAGAATGTAGTAGGAAAAGTGGCTTCGGTTTATCATAACCCAAGATAACTTGTATGGTCGGATGTCTGATATTGCAATTATAAATGCACGAACGTTGATTTTTACCAATGTACACCTATTGGCGGTATAGAAAGTAACTCACGTACACTTAGCACCCTTCTCTGAGACATATGAGCTCGGAGGTTTTGCGTGTGACGAAATCAATGTCGTGTGTTGGATTTGGTAATGTGGCATTCAAAGTGAATTATGTGCTTGATAAAAGGTAATAGATGATCTTAAGCTTCATCCCCCGATAATGACAAAAAATAAAGCATGTCGCGAAACAAAGTGAGTCGTGTCCATCAATATATGATCACCATCCTTCTAGAGTATTCCATATGTGTCGAGAATGCAGTGTATGCTATGAGATACCCAGGATAGGTCCATCATGACCGAAGTGATGTCATATTCAGTCAATGCACCACCCTTTGGGTATGCGTAGTTAGTCGGTCTTGCCAGAATAGCGGAGGCTGGTAGAGTTCTCGGTACATCTTTCTAGAGGTGTATTGTACGAAAGATAGTCTCTTACCTTATCGTTGTATGAAACTCGTTCTCTTTAAAATCTTAGGGTTTTGTTTGTCGAGCCAAACGTGCATGGAATTTGATAATAGTAATAATTTTGCATATTTGATTTGATTTATGTTAGGGGTGTTATCCAATAACTCATTAACAATAATATCAAATGATTTACGTAGCAATGTCTTGGTTATAATAAGAAAAAAACATGTTTCGTATTTATGTACGATTATGGTCTTATGAGATACTTTTTTATTTCAAAAACATCAAATTTGAGTTTATTACACCAGTCTCATGATCAAATCGTGGTTTATTTTCTCTTTCCTTAAACTCTGAATGCCCTACTTTTTTGAACAGGTGAGTAATTCAGGTTTAACCAGGAACAATTCGGTGGAACTTGAAGCTGAAAACTTCTTGTAGATTACCTTTTCCCATCTTCACTATATTCTTATTTTTGTTTGTTCATTATTTATAAGGACGTGCTTTACAAATGTTTAGACTGACATGAGATTGACTTTGATATTCATGTTAAAATTTTCCGTTGTATAGATAATGTATGTTGAAATAATATACACACTTTTTCCATCTTGTAAGATTACGTTCTTTCTATTTCTCTTTCTTACCTTTGAATGTCCGCTTCTCCAACACTTTAAATTTGAGGGGGCAACTATGACTCTTTTAGTTTTGTTGTACATCTGAAAACCAGATCCCACACTGTCATCTGAAAATAATATTAGAGCGACAACAGCCTATACTCATTTGAGTCCCGAGAAATGTTACAGTAAAAACTACCATTTTCCAATACACCTCTGTTCAGACCCTTAACTTATCATCGTGCATAGTTCACCAACTTAGATGACTAATTGGGAGCAAATCTAAACATGAGTGGCCTTTGCACTTTTAACCTTTCTTTCTGAAGAATGATTTTATATTTTGATTATTTGTATGTACATATGTATTTCTTACAAAACGGAATCAATGGCTATACTTGCAACAAAACCAAGTAATGCTCCAACAAGAACCTGAAACTCCGTGTGCCCGACTGACTCATTTAGAGGTTTGTGATTGCTCAACGCGTTCAATTTTTCTTTTTCCTCGGTTGTTAAGCTTGCAGTAGTAGAATACGATTCAGCTGTTTGTTTCTGAGAACCGAGGAAAGGAAGAACTTCTTTGGGTTTTACAGAAGTTACTTCATCTATGTATGAAGCATCCATTCATGACCCTTCAGTATTGCATTCAGTATTTTGGCATGCTTTCCCACCTCTCTTCGGACCCCCTTAATAAGTAGTCAGAATAGCTAAATTTGGAACAGAAGAAAAAAGTGTTTTTCATGATATTTCATGTCTAGATGCACGTAATTTCAATATCGTAAAAATTAAAATACGTATGTTGTTCCATGGACATGAACATTGTGTTATACACTAGTCCCTGATGTTATTGTTTTATTTGTTTCTTTCTTGAAGATCTTTCTGTGCAAATATTTTGTTAGGATCTGGATGGAAACTGACATTTAAGACATACCTGAGCATCATACATGAATAGAGCAGCGAAAACAACAGACATTCCGAATATTGAATCCGAGAAACCCCTGCACACTAAATGTAAAATTTGATATATTAACAACTAAGAAAACGGAATAACTAACAGCAGAAATTATCTGTTCATAGATGCTACAAAAGGCTTATTGATCAAAAAAGAGCGATGGTTACCGTTCTAGAGCAAGAGAAGTTGCAGCTGCCACAACACTCTACAAATCCAAAAGTAAATTTCAGAAGATTATAGTATGGGTGCAAACATTTATATGCAGAGTACCAAAAAGGAAAAATAGTTTAGCAGTGTAAGAGTTACATTATTGGATCATAGATTCTCCAATAGTTTCTTTCAAGCAAGATATTCAAGGTCAAAGTCATTACTTTGCATCAGCAAGGGGCAACTACTTAAAAAGCCAAATTGTATACTTGCAGCATTGCACCTTTTAACATATCTATTCAAAAATTCTACGCAATGATTTTGTATACAGTTGTCGCATCATGTCAAGTAGAGCAATTACAGAACATTTATTAATTCTGACAGTATAGCATTAAATTGTATGAATGACGTCCTTACAAAAAAAAAACAATGACAATATTGCACAATCAGATGTGAATGTTGTACCTGAAAAAATAAGATGACACTTGTTTTTCTATCTTTCATAACAGTGTTGGAGTCATAGACGAAATGTATGTGTTGGTCATGTAAGACAAATGCAAATACATGATACAATTTGTGTGTAATTTTGATTTGACATTATGGTGCACTATGTAAAATCTGAAAAGTTCTGCTCATAGCAGCACACTTTTAACAGTTGATATTGAAGATGATCTAAACTTTCTTCATCCGATAAATGGAAAGTAGCGCCTGATGATACAAGATACAAATTTAAAACTGGTCATCAACCACTGTATCAAACTAAACAATAACAGAATCCAAACTCTAATCAACATCAAATTTTCAAAATTGGAGAAATGCTCAAATTTTTATCACTAGGGTTTGTGTACGACGATCGAAAGAAATCTGAAATTTCGAGAAAAACGTTAACGGAAAAAAAAAATCACCATTCAGTTTTACAAAATGATCGCATTTGTATTTGTTACATGTGTACTTTATAATTTTATATGGAAGTTCAACGATTAGAATGAAGATATTGAAGAATGTGCTAACGAAGATTTGATTAATTCTAATAATGCTGCAACTAGCCATATAGTTCGCAAGGTGGTCAGAATCGGGGAAGTTTAGCACAAATAATGTAAATGTGAACATAGAGCAGGCTTAGTTGCCATGGAAGTTAGACATTTGTTGTCTACATGTCTAACTTCCATGGCTCAGTCATACACACACACATAATTGGACACAATAAACTCTTATTCACAAGTCAGTCACTAGTTGTCACTAGCATGTAGACCCACCTTGGAATAAGACTTCTATACCATGGAAATGGTTGCATGAATATATATATATATGTATATATATGTATATATGTATATATATGTATATATGTATATATGTATGTATATGTATATATATACATATTCATATACATATACATATTCTTCCTCTAAATCACCATGAAGAAACGCATTACGAACATCCACTTGGTGCAACCCTTAATCTCATGCTACAACAACAGATAGAAAAATATGAATCGTTCCTATTAGACAACGGGAGCAAATGTCTCATTATAGCATACACATTTGACTTGTTGATTTGTCAAACACCACAAGACGGCCTTTGAGACGTTCAGTATCACCATTAGCTTTATATTTAATTTTGTAGAATCATCCACTACCGGTGGGATCTTTTGCGATTTGGTGGAGGTAAACTCAAGTGTGTCTCTGTATAAGCTGACACGGTGAGAAGCCTTTCAAACAAAAACACCTTGCCTTGTGCATAAGCTGGGAAGCAGGGGTGCGGTTGGGTGGGTGGCGAATTGCGAATGGGTGCGGCTGGGTGTGGGGATGCGGCGGTGCTGCATGGGGTGCGTACCCCGTACGGCTTCTGGCGTGTCCCCAATTTAGGGTTGTGATGGGTTTGTTGAGAAGCGGTCTTCGATTTAGGGTTGCGATGGAAAGAGGAAAGTGGCCTTCGATTGCGATAGAGAGAGGAAAGTGGCCTTCGATTTAGGGTTGCGATGGAGAGAGGAAAGTGGCCTTTGATTTAGGGTTGCGATGTTGAGAAGCGGTCTTCGATTTGGATAGGAGGAAGACGGAGCTGGTAGGAGTAGGGATGGCAATAGGGCGGGTCTAGGGTCCAGACCCGCTTGACCCGCCCCTGTTTTGACCCATTTAGACCCGCCCCATAGGGTCTTCGGGGCGGGTAGACCCGCGACCCGCTTTTGGAGGTCCGGGTCTAGGGTCGGGTCTGGGGCATGGCTAACCCGCCCCAACCCGACCCGCATGATCGAAACATCATTCGAACTCTTTATAACTATAATTATTACTTGTTAATCTTCTTAGATTTACATGGTTATAACTTGAATATTATATTCTTTCAATTGACAAACTATAAAATTTTCATTGTATTAAGTTGCATCAATGATAATCATATAATAACAAATGCATACATTTTGAACAATTATCTTACAACTCATTTTATAATATTCTCTTGTCATTGTGAACACGTTATAATATGAATATAATTTATCATTTAGTGATAAAAAAATACAAATATATAAATTTGTGTACACTAGAACATAATATCACCGGGTCGCAGGGCGGGTCGGGTCTACCCTGACCCGTACGGGTTTCGGGTACGGGGCGAAATTCCAGACCCGCACCGGGTCTACGGGGCGGGTCTAGGGCGGGGTTTAAAAAGTCCGGGTCGGGTCTGGGGCACGAGAAACCCGCCCCAACCCGCCCCATTGCCATTCCTAGGTAGGAGCGAAGGAGAGAGGAAAGCGGCAGCGAAAAAAGAAGAAAATTTGCCTATGTTAATAACAAATGAGATATTACTTTATCTTATTTTGAGATTAATCAAACTGTTTGGACTTTGGATCTAACTGGTTCTAGATGCAAACTATCCAAAAATAATAATCGAGCTTAATCTGCTAAACATGTCACTTAACAGCTCCACCAAATTCAAGATTTAAAATAAGATCGTTGTTTTTATGTTTATCTAGATCCTCATCTTTTACAAATGCGTCTGTAATTATGTTATTCGTCTGATGTTTTATTTACAAATGCGTCTGTAATTATGTATATAATATATTTTTAGTATTTTAATATTTGTTGTATCCCTCCGCACCCGAATCCTCATATATTTTAATTTGTAGAATTCTCATGTCCCCGTACCGCGCACCCGCATCCGCGCATCCGTATCCGTGCTTTCAAGTGCATAAGTGATGGGAGGGAGAGGGTTCATCATCAACGGGCCATCAACAATTGCTTTGTATTTCTTTAAATCAAGACCAATTGACAAGTGGTGCGACTTCTCGTTTTCAAGAAGAATCTGATAGTCCTTAGCAGTGTTGCAAGAACAAGTCAGAAGCTGCATAGCACTAGCTAATTCATCCCATAATCTACATAATTCAACACAGTACACCGTCGTTTTACCATGTCGCTTGCATTCAATCATTTTATGTTTTAATTCATCAATGCGAGGTCCATTACGAAGAGAGTATCTATCACGTAGATCATCCCATAACACATTAACATTATTAGGAAACAAAATAGTAGAACGAATAGACTCATCAACAGCGTTAAAAGTACAAGCAACGAACATAGAACTAACAATGCCCCACATATCAAAATCAAGAGGTTTAGCACACAATGAAGCAATGTTACCATCGATAAAACCTAATTTATTTTAACGCGTAAATTGCTACGAAGAGAATATGCCCAGTGGTTGCAATTGTCTCTTCCAACAATATAGGACTAACGAAAGTGATCGTTCCTTCATAATAGTGAAGATAACATGGTTGAATGGCTCATAGCGGACAGACGAAGTAAACCCTCTCGAAAAGCTAACACTAAGATCATTTAGCACAGTGGTTAGTACGTAGTGTTGCTTTCTAGAAGATCGGAGGTTCGAGTTTTGTAGTTGTCACATTTAGTATCAAAGTCTACACCCAGCCGAAATTGTATGTGTATTGTTGCGGATGTCAATACTAATGCGGGTTACTTGCACAACGCTTGGATGGTGAGTGATGGTGAGCCAACAAAGACGTTAGACGTAGGTCTGTAACAACCTCTCCCTCTTGAAAAGCCAATACAAAGATCTTTTACCATAGTGGTTAGTACGTGATGTTGCTTTTCGGAAGAACAGGGGTTCGAGTCCCGTGGTTGTCCGAGTGTCGTCTTTCATCAAGGCTTCAACATTTAATCACCACCAAAAGGCACTGCAAAATAGCAACAATCGGCATGCCTCCTTCAATTGCCTCCTTCAAAAAGAGTGAAATTCTTTCGCAATGGAACAAGAACAAGTTGGAAGCTGTATAATTCTACATGGTACATAGTCACTATTTTACCAAGTTGCTTGCATTCAATGATTATAAGTTTTAATTTGTGAATGTGAGGTCCATTACGAAAAGAAGAAGACCTATCACGTGGATCATCCCCCTGCGCCTTAACATGATCATGAAATAGAATAGTAGAACAAATAGACTCATCGATAGTGTTAAATATCCAAGCAACTAGCACAGAATTAACATTGCCCCACCGATCAAAATTCAAGCAAATATCACCTAGCTTTGATACCATGTTAAGCCAAAAGAAGAAGAAAATATAAGAAAATTGCTTATGTTTTTGTATTAGGTACCATCCTCGATAAATAGTACACCTTTCCAGTGATGTGGTAAATTTGAAAACTCCTATTTAAAAGCATGTTCGAACCATGGTTTGAGATTCCGGCCGGCACCTCGGAATTCCGGCCGTTTCAGTCCGGTTCCGGTGGTGGCCGGACCGGAATCTAGCCATATTTCCGTTCCGGTGGGAACTTGATAACTTCAGCTCTTAAACACTGTTCTTCTTGCTTGCGCCTAGTGATGATGAACATGAGACAAGGAGCATCGCAGACTTTCCCTAAATTGTTATTCGAATCGACAGGGGATTGCGAGATCTGAAATTTCACAATGAATTATCTTCAATTGGAAAGCTAATAATGTGTTGGAACTTGGATATGGTGTTGGTTTGCTGTGTGGTAGGTGGGCGTTACTTTATTTGGAGTGGGATGAGTTGAAAAAGTGGATGATGGACTCGTGGGCGTTACTTAATATGATGCCGAATAATTATTCATGTATAGGCTGTTGGGCTTTTTAGCTACAGGAGATACGTTCAAAATGAAATATGAAGTATTGTTTTCTATTTAGGCTCGTTAACATCTAGGTTTTATTAATTAAACTTTATATTAACATGTGTTGTATTACAGCTACAATTACAAGAATTTTAAATGGTGATTAACATACCAATATGTAAAAAAGCCTCCAAAAATTAAAGAAATCCAGAAACGGAATTTCCGGAATTACCGAAACGGAACCGAAACATCATACATTTTCAAACTCCGAAACGGAATCAGAAACCGGAATTTAAAACCTTGGTTCAAACTCCTAAACTCATGCACACAATTTCGTTCAAACTCTGGATATCTACACAACATGCATAAATATGGCTTAACATGAATGTCCAGACGTAACCATGATATTGAGGGTGCGCACTGAATTATTCACCCTCAATGAGAGCTATTGGTGATGAACTTAGATGAATGCCCGTTTGCTGTGAAAATTAGCCTGCTTCATAGGTTGAATATTCAACCCTGAAACTATTGGTAGGGTTGAGCAAATCGATGTTTCTGTTTGAAATCGTTTTAAAATGTTGAAACAAAAATTACTAGGGGATTGTTAACGGGACTCCAATTTTGGTTAAGGGAAGGATAATTTTAAGGGGACTACTTCTTATTTTTAATTTGTTAGGGAGGGGGAGGGGAATTGGATATAAAAAATTAAAAATAAAAAGAGAGTAAACTTGCCTTCCCTTCGTATCACATGCTGATAACCTCAACTTTTTAATTCTCCAAAAATCAATCGACATAAAATCGCGCTGCTTCAAAAACCAAATTAAATTGCATACTTAACCCTAGTTCCTCCACCATAGTTCGAACAAAGATGACAAAAAAAAAACCATCAGATCCCAATGTAATGACACAATTTTTGAAAAGGTTAGTTCAATCTATTTTTTTTTCTTTTTTGAAATCGGCTGTTTTGATGAACAAGAGGAAAACGATGGAGGGTTGAAATTGCAATTTTTATTTATTGTTTTAAGGGGAGTTTAATTTATTTTATCTCCCGTAACAATTTTAAAATAAATTAAAATTGTAACTCTCCTTAATCAAAATTGAAGTCCCGTTAACAATCCCCAATAACTATTCAGGAAACATAAACCAAACCGATATTCTTTAAAATCAAAACCAACCAAACTTATAATATTTGGTTTGATCGGTTTATTTAGTTTATCTCAAAATTAATTTGATCTATTGGTTGTCGATACAATATAAGACTAAAATAATTAATTGAATCCAAATCACCTAACATTCTGAAGAACAAACTCCTACTCTAAATATCTAACATGAATACACAGAAAAATAATATTGTTATAAAAATATTGTAAATGGTAGGATAGCCAGTGATAATTTTGTTATCTTAACATAACTTAATTTCTAAGTTTGGTTTAGTGAATTAGTTCGGTATTTAAATATTCAAAACCAAACCCTGTCGATAAGCCAAAAATAAATAAAAACAGAAACAAAAACTAGCAAATTAACTAATAAAACCAATCAAACTTAATTGATTTCATTGGTTTATTTGGTTTAGCCAGTCCATGCTCACACTTAGAGCAACTCCAGTGGTTGCTATTACGTGCTGAATATCAAGGATCCTTGCTCCAATCGTTTGGTTCAAACGTAATATTAAGGGTAATGTTCAGGATCCAATTCAGAATCCTGAACTGGACCCTGGCGCCTATTTTATGGGCGTCAGGATCTGGCGCCTATAAAATAGGCGCCAGGGTATGTAACTCCTATTTAACAAAGCATGGCAACTGATATTTGCAGGTCAAACCTATCATAGCAGGTGGATTACTTCACCAAGCATGCTACAAACCAAGGCAGTAGGTCACGTGTTGAGAGTATACTGGCCAAACCTATCATAGCAGGTGGATTATTTCATTAACCTTTTTTGTAGGTTAATTTGTGATGTGAATTAATGTGCTAGCGCCTATTTTTATAGGCGTTAGGTTTCTCGTGCCTATAAAATAGGCGCTAGGGTCTGGCGCCTATAAAATAGGCGTCGGACCACTGGGAATTCTTGGCCCGTTAAGGGTGTAATATTCAGTACCATGAATATTACACACTTAATCCACGAGATGCCCTTAGCTATTGGAGATGCCCTAAGCTACTAGTAGGCGGTAGTTGATAATGACAAGTTATAAAAAGGAGACGTTGAACCATGCAGATTCAATGATGACAAAGAAATATACACAACAAAATTTTAGACAACAACAAAAAGAAATCGTACAGCAGAATGAGTAGATGGCATTCCCCCGGACTGAACAAGCGACTTAAAATTAAATCCATCTCCCCTAAGTGCAGATGTAAATGGCTTAGACAGTTGCCCGGCCGTAGCAGAAACTGTAGCTGCTACCAGCACCTATTTAATTTCGCACAATTAACCCCACAGAAGAACTGATTCGCAAAATCGATCCAATAAAGCATACCTTGTTATGTGCTAAATCAACAATATCTTGCAGGCCAATGCTCAGTGAAGACGCGATTGGAGGTTTGTGTCCTTTGGACGAGAGAGAAAGAGAAAGATATTTGTTTGCTTTAGCCAGTGAAAGAGATGAGGATAACGAAGCCATATTCATTCTCTTCCTTGGGATCATGGTACTGCAGAATGCTGATTCCGTTCGTCCAAATTATATTTTAACTGAGTCAACGTGGATTCTCTTTATTTTTATTTTTTAATTTAATTAATTTATGTTTAAAATCAAACTGCCTTGGGAGGAGAAGTCTGGACGTTGGGAACCGATGCGTCCGACGTATTGGCGAACGCATTGGCTTCCAGCCAGATTTTAACTGTTGGACAACGGTCCAAAATGGACCATTATCATTTTTGATGCATCGGAAACAATAACGACTCAATTTTTAATCCCGAACGCACGCAGAGTATAAATGCTATTCACCTAGAACTAGGATTGAACATTTAAATCAATTTATTTTGGTTGATTTGATTAGATCTTGAAACTAAATTGATATATATCAATCTATAAATAATTCTAGCATGGTTTTTAATTTGACTAAATTAACGGAACTTTTATTATCTTTTCAAAATTATCGATGTTATAACAATTTAATTAAATTAATTTAGTAATCCTAATAAATTTATTTATCGTGTATATGCCAAATTTGATGTTAAAAGACATAAGAATAGTAAGCAAGAATGCATTATTCATATGTTCAATTTTTGTTTCAAATTGCAATGAAGCATAAAGTGTAAAACATTTTAAGTTTGGCTAAATCAAATAACCATATCAAAGCAATCAAACTAAATTTGGTTGGTTCGGTTTTTAATATTCATTTATTTTAGTACAATTTAGAAAATGTCATTATCGAATAACCAAACTAACCAAAAGCTCAGAATGACAACTAACAAGGGAATCTAAACCCAAATATAAAACTAATCCAAATTTCCATCTAAATTTCATATTACTACCGTGGAACAATGGACAATTGATTGTTTAACGACATAATTAAAAATCGATTTGTTGAAGTTTTTCATTAATTTTAGCAAAATAATAAATAATAATATGTTTGAAAACAAATTAAAATTGAAGAGATTTAGGAGGCATCGTTGAAAGCATAAAATAAATAATATTAACAGAGTTAAGGAGACATGTTTCTTATTTTTTTGGCTTCACATCATTTATCTGTTTCAAAAGTTATAATAGACAAATCTGGTTAACGGTGTTTTGGCTAATTCATGTATTGTAGCATCATTTTTTTTCAAAACTTAGTACATTATTTATTTGCTTCAAAACATAGTATATAAATTAATCGTTTTGAATTCTTTCTAGTGTATAAATTTATGTGAAGTTACATTGGTATGAATTCAAATCACGTCAGTGTCGCCTTGCCAAAAAAAAAAAATCACATCAGTGCGAAAACCCAATGCAATGCAGTGTGATAAACACAAAATGCAATGTAACGCCAGCATGATAAACACAAGTCTATGTATGATAGGATTAATTTTGTTATTGTATCATATTGTATTATTATATCATATTCGCGTATGTAAAGTTAAACCTCATCGTAATTTATTTAAACTTGATATCTCTCTTTTACTCGTAATTAATTCTGAAATAATTGTTCCTCCTATTAAGCATTTATTCTGCTCATTTTTGTTCTCAAGCACTCATACTCTTCGTGTTTCTTTTAAATATATATTCATTCTTTTCATGTTTCTTTCCAAGGTCCATGTTCCTTCTTTCACTCATTCATGTCTATCCATTTCCAACCAGGTCCCCTAATTTAGTTTAATCTCTTTGTTTTCCTTCTTTCGATCCAAGGTTGTCTTCTCAAAATTTTAAATTACATTGGAAAAAATCTTGAAAATTTATCAAAAATTCAAATTCTTATTTCCCACCTCGAAGAAAAGTTTTAAGGAATAATTTTTAATATTCTACATAATTAAATCTTGAAACTATACTATTTTTTTCCTTAGCTTAGAAAAATAATAGAAAGTTCATATTAAATTGGAAAAATCCAAAATTTAAGATCTATCTTTGTTTTGATGTTATAGACATACATCAAATTTCCAAATCATTTAAAAATCTGTGACAATGGTTTTAAATTTGAAAGCCTCTCTTTTAGCCTAAGAATGAATACATTTATATAGGCAACCTTGTACCTAAAATTCATGTTCGTATCATTTCATGACAATATGTTTACACCATAAACAAAACTGAGAATATTAAAAAAAGATGAATGTTAATATTATCACATCATAATACTTAAGAATGGAGAATTTGGTTTTAGTTTTTGTCTTCGAGCTTTTAAACCTTCCTCCTTCTATAGCATTATGGTTTAAAGAGAATTATCTTTCTTTCTTTCTTTTTTGCAGCAAAATGAATGAAAAACGTAAGAATGGGAGGGTTAGGGATTTTCCTAAATGGTATAGCCTTCTCCAATCCTCTCTAAATTAAATTTAATAAAATTTAACCTTTTTCATTAAGCATTAGTTCCTCTTCCATTTGAAGAATTGTTATGTAACGATGGTTGGGTCAAATTCCCCATCTCTAGCACGCGGTGTATGTATATGAGTTGGTGTACAATTTGTTGTAATAAAAGGAATCCCTGATGTTATGCATTAATTCTGCAACTTATTTAGGAATGTGAGACTTTCCAAATGTGAACCATTGTTCCTTCTTAATACGTGAAAGGCAAACTTAATAATCTCTTCCTTGACTCGCATCCCTTTCAAGTAACTTTTGATAGCACTGTATTGCCTGCATGACTCCATGCAGTTACAACTTTGTTAAAGCCCCCATTAAATCTCCACTATAGTCTGTAGCGCTCTTCTGCTGCTACGCTATGTCAATTCAGCTCCAATGAACAGTAGATCCATTTTAAATCCTGCTATTAACTGCTACACCTTCTAAATTGAGACTTTTTAGGATCCTCTTTAGCAATATTAATATACAGAGGTTTATTTGACTTGTTCGCCTTTAGAAAAAAAATCAAAACACTAGTGCAAATAGCTAATTTTAAGCTATAGTGTTAAATTTAAGTTGGAAATATATTATAATCACCAAATCTATCGTGTGTAACAATTATATTCTTTGAGGTTTTTTTATATATGATTAAAAAATATTAATTTATTCTGCATAAATGATGTGAATAAGATAATAAATGAACTTTAATTTTTTTTTGCTTTATGTCTAATGAACTTTTTTTGCACCCCCGATGTATCCCCGTTGTAACCCAGTTTTATCACTGTTACACCTTTTTGCACCTTCACCACTATAGAACAGTTAAGCGTTTTAACTGTACATGCATGACTTAGACCATAAGATTTGCCTTTCATACCATTATTATGTAACGACGAACGAATCATGCTACATACGCATATAAGTAACTAAGTTGAGACAAACTTTGTTGTAACAAAAGAAATTCACTGATGTTACGTGCATACCAACTCATATTTATGAAGCACCTCTTCAACTTATTTATTGATGTGAGACTTCTCAAATCTGAATCATTGTTCCTCCTTTATACATGCGAGACAACTCTAACAAGAATATCATTATTACACCCTTACTTATTCCATTATTTCCCTTTACCGTTATTGAACTATCAAATTATTAATAACCATGTGTATTAAAATAGTGGTGCTACAGTTGAATATTTCCATAGGCGGTAAGTGGATCAATGAGTAATAATAATAACTAGTGTGCACCCATGCTTTGCACATGGGTACATAAAACATATTTTAGTTGCATTTAGAAAATTAACTTATTCTGTAAAATAATTAGAATATACTATTTATATGAAGGAATTAGGAACGTTATTGCAATATGTCAAATGCAAGTATCAAAATTAGTGCACAATCTTTATTGAGTCAATGTAGTAACAGAATTGCGTCTCTCAAATATATATGTAGACGAAAGAGTTAAAAGGGAAAACTGCACTTTCTAGTGGTAAAAACAAGCAGGAGATGCATTATGGTGAAATACGCAAGCAGTCCTATAAAATAGGATTAAAGATGTGTCATAAAATATTGTTTCCACTACATGATATATTCATTATATATTATGCAATTTTAATGTAACACACAAAACATGAAATATTTTAGGTTGCGTTAACCTTGCTTTTTTAGTGCTTTTAAAACATAAATAGAATAATCATTATATGATACTCTCAAGACACATTATATATTATAGAAAATAGAGCATTTTTCTTATTTGGCCCGCTTTTTTTTTTTTTTTTTTTTACATTTAGCCTTTTTTTTGAAATATTTCATTTTTAACCTCCTTTTGGCCAACTCAGCGCTGAGTTGGCCAAAAAGGAGATTTCTTATGGGCTCAATCATTGATTGCGCCCAGAAAGTTATTACTATTTTTTTAAACCTTACGGGGCGCAATCATTGATTGAGCCCTGTAAGGTTCTTTTTTTTAAAAAAAAAACCGAAGCTCTCTTGGTAAAAGTTCAAACGTCCATCAAAATAGAAAAAACCCTAAAACCCAAAACCAAAAACCGAAATCAAAACTCCAAATCCAAATTTTAAACCCCATTTATATTTAAGTAATTTTAGCTTCTACAGTAAACATGGCAAGTTATTCAACACAGGAGCAAGCTACTGGTAATTTTTGAAATTATTTTTGTGTGGTTATCTCAGATTTGAGGTTTAGGGTTTCCTTGAGGTTTCTTGTAATTTTATACACCGATGGTTTCCTTGAGTTTTCTTGTAGTTTCATACACCGATTGGTTGAGAGTTTTGTTGAGATTGGAGCCTTTTCTTGTGGTTTGAAATGGCATGTTAAGTTTGTTGTGGAGAATTGAAGATTGGTAATCGACTTCATTATGTTGAATTTGCGTAGATTTGAGAATTGGTAGGATCTATTGTTGGGTTAGAAAGTATTTGTAAAATTTATAGCAAATTGGGGAAAATTGTATAGCAAATTGGGGAATTCATTATGTTAGCATTGAAATATCTGAATTTCTCTTGATAATCGAATTGAAATATGTTAGCAAATTGGGAAAATTGTATTGTCAGATTCAAGTAAATGTCTTGATAATCGAATTGAAATATCTGAATTTGTTAGCATTGAAATATTTCAGAGTATGCGGAGATAGCGCCCGGACCTGTTGATGGTAGCGTCTTATATTTACAGGCACAACATCGTTCAAACAAACCGGAGTTGATGACGGTAACCAAAACTCACCATTCAATACTAGTTTCATTATAGAGGTCGATAATATTTGTGCGTGTTAACTAATCAAAATTCCACCTTTGTTATTGTGTGCTAGCTAAAAACTGCAGTTGAAACCATCGAGCACTCATCGTCCTTAAAGTTGGTCACATCAAAACGCGCCGGTGTGTTGGAGCTACTTGATCGAGCGGGTTTTCTCTTGATACATCGCCTTGGATCCATACAAATCGACCGCCATCATATAACAGCTTTAGTAGATCGATGGAGACCGGAGACATCGTCATTTCACCTTAGATGCGGTGAAATGACGATCACATTGGCGAACGTGGCGATTTTTCTTAGCCTACCCATCGATGGTCATCCGTTCACCACTCCTGAATTCGATGATTATGCGGAAATGTGCGATAGTTTGCTAGGACTTTCTCCTCTAGGAGTCAAGTGGCACGGGCCCAAAATGATTAGTATGTCGTGGTTTAGGCAGCAATTAGCCGATGACATTCCTGAGGATGCTTCTCAAGAAAAAATGGAGCAGCGTGCGTAGGCCATTATCCTTCACATATCACTTCCTGTTTGTTTTGCGACCATTTGAAATCTCGTGTTTGGCGTAGAAGGTTACACTACTTGGAGGACTTTGATTTATGCCGTGAGTATGCTTGGGGTAGCGCCGTTCTTGCCTTCACATATGCGGAGCTAACACGGATGGCTTTGGGGCGGCTCGATTCAATTGGAGGTTGCCTTACATTAGTTCAGGTATTTAAATTTTTAGTGTTCTTTTTTGAGGGATATTTCTTTACACGTTGTGTCCTATGTTTTATAATACTTTTACTTGTCTACAGACGTGGTCTTGGTCGTATCTCCCCGTTGGGAGAGTAACTATGAAGAAGAAAGCGCCAATTGATGTTTCGTTGCCTTTTGCTTTGAGGTAATATTAGTAAAAGTATATATTGAACATAGGGTTTTTTAAATTTCCGTAGAAAGTATGTAATTTAATGTTTTCATTAGGTGGGTTGGGCCGAAGAGCTCGTTGTTCACGCCTAGACACAACGTTTCGTTCTATCGTAACGAGTTAGACGTACTCGATTACGATCCTGTTTCATGGACCCCATACACCGAGGCACTTCCTAATTTACCGGCAATGTGCGTTGCTTCGGTCTAGCTTTGGCAAGCACGCGTTCCGCTCATTTGCTTTAACGACGTCGCCTATCACTTACCGGAAAGAGTGATGAGACAGTTTGGACTTCTCCAACGTATTCCCGAGAAACCACCACACTACTTGATTGATGCCCGGGACAACGGGGCCTATCAAGCGGCAATCAATACATGGAACAATCGCTTCGAATTTGTCCAAGAGCAAAGTGCGGAACCGGCATCCGATATGGCGTACTACACATGGTATTGGAACATCACGCGGCGGTATATTATTCTTTCCATTGATCCACCTTTAGATGTTCCGCAAGGCGATGAACCTTACATCCCAAGAGCGCCGCTTGAACGTGGTCTTGTATGTACAATTTTTTGCAAATGGTATTTTAACACAAATGATATTTTAAAATACGAGCTTACAATATGTGTATTGCAGACCGATGCAATTTACCATACCGCCGCATTGGTTGAGGAGTTATCGGCGGTGGTGCCGGAGCCGTCAAAGGTTAAGTGCATGAGCATTACCCGCATTCTTCAGTCGATTTTGAGGAAGAACAGACTTGCTCGACCACCATCGCCTCCAGTTGTTCCTGTTCGTAAGTCCGCAAGAAAAGACAAGGGAAAAAGAAAAGGGGCATCTTCTGTGCCGGCCCAAAGTGAGTTCGTGCAAGGTCCGTCGCAGCAAGGCACGTCGCAGGGGGCAACTCAACGGACTTCCAGGAAAAAAGGAAATGTTATGTCGGCTGGTCCAAAAAGAAGTAAACGTTAGATGTTGAAGTTGGGTTTGTTTTAAGTGGCATTTAGACTTGTTTTATTTTTATTTGCGTGAACTAGGAAGTAGTAGTTGTAGTAGTATTGAAAATGTGCTTTTGTTAAGTGGATGGTCGATGTGGACGAGTTGTTGGAACGATTGCTTTGATGTACTTTTGGAAATGTGGTAGTAGTAAAAATGTGCTTTTGAAAGTAGTAGTGCTTTTGTTTACTTTGAAATAGCTATTGCATTGCATTTGCATTTGCATTTGTTTACTTTGAATGCTTTTGTATTTGTTTTGCATTTGTTTACTTTGAGTAGTTTTGCATTGGTTTACTTTGAGTAGTTTTGCAATTGCAATGCCTTCAAGGCTTAAGTTTTACTTTGAGTAGTTTTGCAATTGCCTTCAAGGCTTAAGTTTTGCATTTGAATAGTTTTGCAATTGCAATGCCTTCAAGGCTTAAGGTTTAGTTTGAATGCTTTAGTTTAGTTCTGCAATTGCAATGCCTGGGGCGCAAACAATTATTGTGCCCAAGGCTTAAGTTTTGGAAAACTTAAGCCTTGGGCGCAGATATTGATTGCGCCCTAGGAACCAGGTTCTCTGGTTCCTTTGGGCACAATCATTTTTTGCGCCCCAGGCTTGAATTTTGGAAAACTTAAGCCTGGGGCGCAGTTATTGATTGCGCCCAAGGAACCAGGTTCTCTGGTTCCTTGGGGCGCAATCATTTTTTTTGCCCCAGGCTTAAGGTTTCCAAAACTTAAGCCTTGGGCGCAAATAATGATTGCGCCCAAGGAACTAGGTTCTCTGGTTCCTTTGGGCGCAATCATTTTTCGCGCCCCAGGCTTAAGTTTTCCAAAACTCAAGCCTTGGGCGCAGATATAGATTGCGCCCCAGGCATTGCAATTGCAAAACTAAACTAAAGCACTCAAATTAAACCTTAAGACTTGAAGGCATTGCAATTGCAATTGTAAAACTATTCAAATGCAAAACTTAACAAAATATTCAAACATACATAACCTCAAATGGCTGAAAAAATATCTTTTGTACTTGCATAACCACAAAATATTCAAACATACATAACCACAAAATATTCAAACATACATTCCCCTGGCCTCTCCATAACAACATTAAAATAGAACCTCATAACAAAATATTCAAACACACACGTACAGACTAATGGTTACGGTCAATAACATTTCGGAGTCGTCTATTCTCGCGTTCTAGTTCGTTTGCATAAGCTCTTGCCCCCGGGCTGAAAGGTCCGTCTACCCATTCGGTGTAGTTGCAACCATTTGGAGAGGCTCGACATATAAGAATGCGGTGACCTATATCGTTGCCATCAGCTCTAACAACAACGTCAAGCTCATAACCGCAATAGCATCGTACGGGATATGATTCAACCATGTGTTCATGTGGTGCGTGAACGTGTTGAGCTGCTTGAACTTGTTGAGGTGGTTGAACTTGTTGCGGTGGTTGAACTTGTTGAGGTGGTTGAACTTGTTGCGGTGGTTGAACTTGTTGAGGTCGTTGAACTTGTTGCGGTGGTTGAACTTGTTGAGGTCGTTGAGCTTGTTGAGGTCCTTGAACTTGATGAGGTGCTTGATAATCCTGAAGTCCCAGCAGGTTTAGCTCTGGGAATTCGTCCGCATACGCTTGAAGTCTCATTCGCTCGTACGCTTCTTCTTCGGAGTCGGAGGAGGATGGCCAAGAAGGCATTTTGTCTTAGTATTACAAGGAGAAGGTATGGTAAGAAGGTGAACATGTATTGCTATATAAGAAGGTGTGAGTTGTGTAGGAGGAATAAATTACGGTAGATGCCCTTGTTTTTGGTCAAAAAAGCAACAATATATAGCTGGTGCCTACTACCCACTTTACCAAAAAAAAGCAACAAGTATTGTTTTCTTCCTGCCACTTTACCAAAATCCATGTTCACTTCTAATTTTCAGAAATTTAAAATACAAAGATTGGTGCTTCCTTCTCTTTAGCAAGGTTGTGCTATTACAAAGGTACTTCAAACTTTTAGTAATTTGAAGAACAAAGGTGTGTGCTTCCTTCTCTTTAGCAAAATTGTGCTCTAACAAAGGTGCTTACTTGACATTATCTTTAGCAAGGTTTAGCAATGAATTTAGCAAGATTTAGCAATGACTTTTAACCCATGCCTGTCTAGGATGAATCAATGGGAAACGGACGACGACACTTTGTCAAAAGCTTGGGAAAGTTTGGAGTCCGAAGCTTATGACCGCCTGACGGTTATTGATGATTCCCAACAAGTGTCCCCAAATCACCATCGACCGGGAAAAGAAGTTTACCCCGACCCTAAAACATTTGACATGGTAGAACTCCCAGATCATCTCGGTGGTGCACCCCAAACTCATTTCGTTGCGGTGCATGGGGGTAAATATACTAATCGATACCGAGCTCTAGAAATCGGCGAGGCAGTACCAAGAAAGCTTTGTTACTGCGGATCGGCCTGCTGCGTGGTTGTGCACAAAAATAGAAGCGTTAGTTTAGGGCGTAGGCAATACAAATGTGCTAGATACGAAATGAGCCTACTTTATCCGAACACCTTCCGAGTTTGTAAGTATACCGAGTGGGTTGATCCTCCGATGTGCCGAAGAGGACATGAGTATGCATTGGAGATGCAAGATGAGAACGACCGCCTGAAGAAGGAGAATTTCCGCCTGAAACAACTTAACTCGGATTTAGAATCCCAGTTACCACGATATCCCAATGAGTAGGCAAAACTTGTATCGTTGTACCAGTGTATTACCATATCCAAATGCTTATGTAGTATGCAACAATGTCTTATTCATCGTATTCAAGTGCTATTGTATCTGTGTATTAACGTATCCAAATGATGATGTAGTCTGCAACAATGTATTAGTTATCGTATTCAAATGGAATTGCAGCACTGTAGTTTCAGAACTGGAGTTAAGAAATAAATTTGATTGCATTCTAACAGAACTACAAATAGTTCGAACATAAACTACGAATTACAAATAGTTTAAACATAAACTACGAATTACAAATAGTTCAAACGATACGAAATCCTAATTTACTGACTTACATCGACTTCTACTATGACCAACCACTCTGCATTTACTGCATCTATTCATTTTAGGAGCCCGCATTTCATCCATTGTGTTTTTAAATCTAGTTGATTTGGGTCTCCCTGCTGATCTACGCACTTTTGGTGGCAATAAAACTTGTCCCTGGAATTCGCTCCAGTAACGTTTATCTGGAATAGGATGAAATTCCGGTTTGTAAGCTGCGTATTACTTCTTCACCGAATACCACTTCGAGGCAAAGTCATGGTGTTTTCGATTAGCCTCGTTGGTTACATTAGAACAAGCCGCCATTACATGTTCGCATGGAAGGTGCTGAAATAATGGAATTCTACACGTACAAGAACAATTGTTTTGATCGAGTAAAACTCTGTATTCCTTACCGACATGCGAAATTACTCCCCACTCACCTTCATTATAACGGACGATGCGACAATGTCTAGCTTCATTTGCCCTTTCACATAGCTTCAACTCCCATTTGGGAGTTAGCTTTGCCGTCGCTGGCATAACAAGCTCTCTTCGTTTACAAAAATAATCTATCGACCGAAAAAATGTACGTGCAACTAGAGCTTTGACGGGCAATGATTGTGCACCTCTAAGTACACCATTAAAGCTTTCAGAAGCATTTGTCGTCATGACATGAAATCTACCACCGTCATCGAAACACAAAGCCCAGTTCTCTTCCTTCCCCCCCAAACTTTTCTCAATCCAATTATGTGCCGGAACGTTAGTTAGTTTAATTTCGTCACGGATCTTTTGATAATAAATCACTTCCGAAGCGCATGCTGCTGCATAAAACAAACCTGTCAGATTTTGATCTTTGAATCCAGCAGCTTGAAAATTGGCTTTTAAGTATCTGGCGCAATGTCTGTGTTTGTGCGGGTATCTCCAAGAATTCTCCAAAGCAATCAGTATGCCCTTCATCCTATCGGAAATGAAAGTAATGCGCCGATTTTGCACACTTCGGATGAATGTTTGTATACACGCAAAAAACCAACCCCAAGTATCGGTTGATTCGGCCTCCACAATCGCATACGCCAACGGGTAAAGTGAATCGTTTGCATCGACAGCAGTCGCAACTAGTAACGTGCCTTTGTATTTCCCATATAAATGTGTGCCGTCTATGGAAAGCAAAGGCCGACAATGCACAAATCCTTCAATGCACGGCCCAAAAGCCCAAAATGCCCTTACAAAAACTCCGCATGGTTCGGCTATTATATGTGAGACACTCCCCGGATTGGCTTTGATAAGTTCATCAAAATATTGACGGAGGGTAGAGTATGACTCGGCCCAGTCACCATAAATGCCTTCAATTGCTCTGCTTAATGCCCTCCATACCTTTGTATAACCAATTTTTATAAATAGTTGTTCCTGTATTAAAACTTGCACTGTTCCAGGCGTAATACTCAAATCCGCTTTCACAAAGGGCATGATCTTCGAAACCAAAAAAGTCGACGTTGCTTGTTTATGATTGGAGTTCACTGTCGGGTTTACACAACTATGTTCAGCTGGGTATTTTTTTAATAACCCACAAACCTTTCTGCGTTTTTTTAGAATCTATGGCATGTATTCGCCACGAGCAATTGGGATCCATGTTGCAAATAGCAGTATATTTCTTTTTGTTCGACCTGATCGGCTTAAACGAAACTGCGTGCAAAATCGACCATTCACTTAACTGTTGAAGGAGTTTGCTTTTGCTCTCAAACATCATACCTACTTTGAAACCATTTTGAAAGCAAGACGACGAGAAAACTTCGTTGTTGAATTGCATATTTGCAACCACGGATCTAGCTGCCATTTGTGCATTGCATAAATCATCATCCAATGGTATCTCAAACTCCGGCAACTCCTCATCACTATCTTCGGCCGCATTGTCTTCGCCTCCCAAATCAAAATTTAGGGGAGCATTGTCTACTCGCATTACATCAAACCATGATGTATCATTATCAGGAATGCTAACAACGGTCATGCTGTCAAGTGAAGGATCTGGATTTTCCTCTCTCAAATCTTGATCCTCTAGTTCCATGTCGACATCAGGAATATTAGGTTCATCGTTACATTCTGCTTCGGTGGCTTGTGTGGGATACCTGTAGTACGCAAGCGGCAAACTCTGAAGTACATTTAATACACTACATAAATCTATAGCGATAACACTAGTAACTTACTGTTGGGTCATCCGATACACCTCGGTGCACATTGGGTCCATCGGCGAACAATGGTAACTTGTAGATGGTCCGGCGGAATTTTGTGTCGTGAGGTAATTCGGTACAAACCTGAAATATACACACTTTTTAGAATCATACAAAAGACAATGGTAGTATTGTGAAGGGGAAGAATTCTAAATTTCGATTTACCCGTGCGTTATATTTTGGACACTTTCCTGCGTCGGATATGGATAGCCCGGTAGTGATGGATGATTCAAATTCATTTAAGGATTAAAACCAAAACACATTTGTTGTTGCTCATACGAGGAAACACCCATATTCGGATACGGATAACAAGCTGCGGGAGCCGATACCACTGGTGTAACGGCTGGCTCTGTTGACAATCTCTGCTCTTTCATAACAAATAATTCAATAGATTTTGACATAGATGACAACATAATTTCAACGTCGTCGTTGTGACGGCCCGCCTCGCACCAGCCTGCATTTCCTCCAAAAGTGCGCTGTACACATGCCTGACTAGCACAAGACGGTCGTCAGAAGAAAGGGAAGAAGGGGACGAACTAATCAAAGAACCTGTAGAATGTCTCACAGCGCATGGAATAAAATATAATAATAACATACTCGACATAAAACAGGTGAGACAGTGCATAAGCTGATAACTAAAACCAACATCAATCTCAAAGCAGCGGAAATCCAAATACAGCTTATTACAATTTTCCAAATTTACTGTCTCTAAACAAAAGAAAGCTAAAGTAGAAGATACACCAACAATGCCCAAGCAGTGATCTTCAACAACACAGGGAGAATACTATATATATATTACGTGGAAGCCTCCTGCTCGTCTCCGGATCATCTACCCGTGCCTCACCAGCTAACCTGTCTCTAGTCTGCTCGTGTGAGCACCCAGAGTAATAAGAGGAGACATAAAACTCTGGGTCAGACATAAAGCCTGGTATGAGCGATAAGCATCTAAACAGAATAATAACAGGTATACTAAACCATACCTGAACCTGGACCTGCAACCAAAGAGTTAGTACCACATACCGTACAATACTCCAAGGTGCCAATAGTAAATAGTGTAAGAATACGGGGGTGGGGGTGTGCATGTCACAATGATAGCAAACAAATCATCCATAGCAACCATCCTCGCATCTCTCACTCAGTGCGTAAAGCGTACGACATCTACCACTTTGGAACACTAGACAAACTGAGGTAACGACGAATCCCGACTTGTAGAAACCCTGCCGTGACCAAGCCAAACACTTGGAGTCATGACCAAACATTTCAATGACCCACTTCATTGGTCATAGCCCTTGGTTCTACCAATGCCATAATGGCCCTGAATCCGCCTTCGTACCTCCTACCATAGTGGTCCAAAGCTATAGGTGTCGATAACTCCTTAGCACGCGTCCCGCAGCAAAGCCCAACCATGAAGTGAACTCGTTGATTCCCATCTGAATCTTAAGCTCTAACTTCTCATTTGGACTTCCTTTGCATCTCGGGTTTGGTCGAATTGGAGTGGGTCTTCAGAAGAGTTGTCGCGCAATAGCAGCTCTAGAATTCGGTTCGGGTCGGTAGTCGTTATTCTCGTCGGTTCGGGTCGGTCCTCCTTGTCATCTTCCCATTCGGTTCGGGTCGGGTTCTTCACTTCGGGTCGGGTCGGTGTCCTCCTCCGGGTCGGGTCGGGTTGCTGTTTCCTTCGAGTTCATGCTCCTCCTTCGATCAGCTTCCTCGTTTCCCATCTACTCCGATCCGATCCCTTCGTCTTGCTCCAGTCGTAGCCTCCCATTCGTGAGTCGATCCGATCTGGCCTCTATTATGCTTCCGATCCGATCCGATCCCTCCTACTCCGATCCGATCCTGCTCCATAGTTCCGATCCGATCCCCCTGTCCACTCCAACTCTAAGTAAACGGCCTTCCTTCTCGCCAAGCTTCTTCCAGTGACAAGTCCCCATCCAGTTCGGTTTCCCTTGGTCAGTTCCCTAGTCCGATCCGACCCCTTTCTCCGATCCGAACCGGTTCGGGACCTGCACACTTCTGCAACTTTCCAGCGAGCTTTCTACGCCATTCGACGACGTTTTCGAGCAATTTAACTATTCTAATCAATCATGAAACATACCATAGAGTCATAGCAACATGTAATAGCAATCACAAACAGCAAACAACAATTCAAATGAATCAAAATGGATCAAAAAGTGACTAAAACTTCATATTTTCCCATAATCCCTCTTAATCATGTTTAAGCATACGATTAATAAAACACATCGAAATTAACCCAAATTTCTAACAGAGCCTTAAAACATTATTTTAGAATTTTAAGAATTTTTCCAGAATTTATTTACGTATAAATTCGCTAATCTTCACTAATTACCCTTAATCACCGTAATTAGTGCAAAAACTATGCAAATCACTCACCTTGGCCACAAATGAAATTCTCAGAACTGAAACTCCTCTGATTTGGGGCGAATACTGATGTCTAACAGCAGCTCCAACCTTGCTTTGGTGCTTTTTCTCCTTAATTTGGTGTTGCTAAGCCTAATCTTCAATTAGAGAGTGATTTGGGGTGTTTTAGATGTAGGAAGCCATTACTAAGGTCTCAAGGAGGTTTGTGGCGGCTCAAAACTGAAATGAAAGTGACAACCTAACCCTAATCAGACCTCCTATACCTCTAAACCCGAAATTCCCCTTGGGCCTAGCTGCTAATCACCCGGTTAAGCCCAATTAAGCTGTCTTTCACCATCTGAAACTTGTTTCAGCCATATCTCCCAAACGGTGAGTCCGTTTGGCTAATGTGACCACTCTACGGAAAGAGAAACCATCACCCGAAGCCAATGGAAGTGGTTTCAGGTCAAAATTCATTCCCAGTCAAAAGTTATGGCCAAAACAGTGCCAACTAGGGGTAAAATGGTCATTTAAAAATCGGGAAAAATCATGAACATGGGAAATGACCCCAATAGTCGTCTCCCAAAGTTACATGACCATACGACTTCGTATGTGAAAGAAATAAATATTCTACGATCCTATGATGCGTAGAATGCGGGTCGTTACACTCTCCCCCCCTTAAGAAATTTCGTCCCCGAAATTCCTTAACCCAAAACATACAAAGGATCCCGCATGCCTAACAACCACATATAACAATCAAACATGCAAAACAAGCAAACAAGCCTATCCTAGCATGCGGAAAACTAAATCGAAGTCAAAATCTTACCAGACAAAGAGTTCTGGGTGCGTCTTCCTAATGTTCTCCTCTGTCTCCCAAGTATAGTTATTCTCGTCCTCGCCCCACTGAACCTTGACTAGCTTCACCGCCTTTCTTCGAAGTTGCTTCATGTCGTACTCGACAATACGGACCGGCTTGCGGTTCCCAACCGCCTCGGGTTCTACTTCGAAGTCCTCTAACTGATCAGGTGAAATAGTCATATCTGAGTCGTGAACGAACTTCCTTAGTTGGGAAACATGAAATACGTTATGAACTCCCGCCATCTTCTCTGGTAAGTCAATTCTATATGCCAAATTCCCGACTAATTCAAGAACAGGGAATGGGCCAACAAACCTTGGTGCCAACTTGCCTCTCCTGCCAAATCGTATTACGCTCTTCAACGGAGAAATCTTGACAAACACCAAGTCGCCAACGGAGAATTTTAAGTCTCTTCTTCTCTTATCAGCATAACTCTTCTGTCTATCTTGGGCAGCCTTCATTCGTTGTTGAATGATCTTAATCTTATCTGAAGTTTCCCTCACCACATCTGGTCCAAGCATAAACTTCTCGCCAGTCTCTATCCAACATGATGGTGAGTTGCACGGTCTTCCATACAAAGCTTCAAATGGAGCCATACCGATACTGGATTGGTAGCTATTATTATATGCAAACTCAACTAGATGCAAATGGTCATCCCATGATCCACCAAAATCCAATATACATGCTCTCAAGAGATCTTCTAAAATACGATTCACCCTTTCCGTCTGACCGTCAGTCTGAGGATGATATGCGGTACTGAGATGTAACTCTGACCCTAGCGCCTCTTGCAAGCTCCTCCAAAACCCACTAGTGAACAACGGGTCTCGGTCGCTCACAATGCTTTTGGGTACTCCATGAAATCTCACTACCCACTTCATATACAATTCTGCTAACTTAGCTGCCGTTCTAGTCGATTTGACTGGTATAAACCTTGCACTTTTAGTCAGTCGATCTGCAATTACCCAAATGCTGTCATATCCCGATCTAGTCCTTGGTAGCCCATCGATGAAATCCATCGAGACTTGCTCCCATTTCCATTCGGGAATTTCTAAGGGCTGTAACAACCCACTAGGCTTCTTTTGCTCGGCTTTAACTAGCTGGCAATTCATGCACTTGGATATAAACTTCCCAACATCTCTTTTCATCCCTTCCCAGTAGTAGGTCTGCTTCATATTTCGATACATCTTATTACCACCGGGGTGTATAGTCAGCCTTGAGTGATGACATTCTCTAAGCACTTCATCCCTCAATCCATTGACATTGGGTACAACAAGCTTTCCATTCTTTCTAAGCCATCTATCTCGATCAAGCCCATACTTGTTCATCTCCTCCTCGATACCCATCTCTAACTTGGAGATGATCTCCAATAGGTTAGGATCGTCCCTCTGACTAGAGCCGATCCGTTCAATCAAAGTGGGTCTGATCGTCAAACTTGCTAACATTTCTGGATCCAATTCGCACTTTGGTCTGAAATCAAACCCCGCGATAAACTCCAGTTGCTTCCATTCAAGGAACATAGCCCCTAAGCTGGCATGTCTTCTACTCAATGCATCAGCCACCGCATTGCCCTTTCCTGGTGTGTATGCGATGTCAAAATCATAGGAAGCTAAGAACTCTAACCATCTCTGCTGACGGAGATTTAAATCCTTCTGGGAGAATAGATACTTTAACGACTTATGATCTGTAAATAGCTCAAATCTTTCTCCCAAGAGATAGTGTCTCCACATCTTTAACGCGAACACGATCGCTGCCAATTCTAAATCATGGGTAGGGTATCTTCTCTCATGCGGTTTCAATTGCCGACTTGCATAAGCTACAACCCTACCGCCTTGCATCAATACAGCACCCAGTCCGGTACCACAGGCGTCCGTGTATACCGTCATCTCTTCATCCCCCTTAGGAATGGCTAACACTGGTGCGCTTGTCAACTTGTCCTTTAGACTTCTGAATGCATTCTCGCACCTTTCATCCTAGACAAAAGCTTGATTCTTCCTAGTCATCTGGGTCAACGGTGCTGCTATCTTGGAGAAACCTTGGATAAACTTACGATAATATCCCGCTAACCCCAAGAAACTTCTTACATCTGTTGCATTCTTGGGCGTAGGCCAATCTTGTACTGTAGCCACCTTTGCTGGGTCCACGGCAATACCACTCTCTGATACAACATGGCCCAAGAACCTCACTTCCCTCTTCCAGAAGTGACACTTAGAAAACTTTGCTTTCAATTGGTGTTTTCTCAACACCTCCATCGCTACTCTTAAATGTTCCTTGTGTTCTTCCTCTGTCCTCGAATAGACCAAAATATCATCAACGAACACAAGGACAAACTTATTCAACTGATCTCTGAATACCCTATTCATAAGATCCACAAAATATGCCGGGGCATTTGTCAGCCCAAATGGCATAACCAACCATTCATAGAATCCAGACGGCGTTCGAAATGCCGTTTTAGCTATACTCTCAGCTTCCACTCTAAGCTGATGAAAACCTATCGCGAGATCCAACTGAGAAAATACTCTCGCGCCACTCAACTGATCAAACAAATCATCTATCCGCGGTAGAGGATACTTGTTCTTCCTCGTCACTTTATTCAATTCGCGGTAGTCTACACACAAACGAAGGGAACCATCTGCCTTGGTAGCAAACACGACTGGTGCTCCCCATTCAGAAACACTCCTTCTGATAAATCCCTTCTTCAAAAGATCGCTGACTTGCACCTCGAGCTCTCGCTGCTCTCTTGGTGCCATACGACGAAGTGGCATCACTATAGGCCTGGCATCTTTTACCAAATCAATACGAAACTCAATCTCTCGGTGTGGTGGAAGTCCGGTCACTTCTTCGAAAACATCCGGATACTGGCCAACCACGGGCAAACCTGACAACTCACTATGCGGAATGTCGAGGGAGTTTAGAAAACTAGCCAATACCCCCTTACTGGGTAGACCACCAAACACTATCCTCCGCCCATCATCCGCTCTAGCTGTCACCAACAAGCCCTCACAGTCTACCACCACCCCGTATCTTTGGAGCCAATCTACTCCCAAAATAATGCCAAACCCAGTAAAGCCCAAAACAAAGCAATCACAAACAAACATGCATCCATGACTCGATAAGACCACATTACGACAAATCATGCTAAGGCTAGTCGAACCACCAATCGGGTTCGTCACTACTAAAGGTCTATCGACAATCTCGGGCTCCAATCCCAACCTATCTACCAGGTCACTAGATATGAAAGAACTGGAAGCTCCGGTATCAAACAAAACTCTAACAGGAACATCATAAACCGAAAGCATACCTTGAATGACGACATTATTTCCCTTCTCCGCCGCTGTTGGGGCATTCGACGAAGAAGGAATAGCATTAAGAGCGTAGGCTTTCACCATTTGCTTTTCTTTAGGGGGCTGTGGACACTTGTCCTTGTGATGTCCCATCTGGCCACAGTTGAAGCACTTCCTATCCGCTGGCTTGGGCCGACAATTACTAGCATAATGGCCCTTCTTACCACAGCTGAAGCACTCCACATCTTGCTTATTCTTTTACTTCTGGCCATCCTTAGCCTGATTCTGCTTTCTCTTATTCTGCGAACCACCTTTGCCTCCACCACTTGCTTGTGGTTTTGGCTCTTCTGCAGATGCAACCTCAGTTCTTGGCTTTGGGTAGAGACTTTCTGACCTTAACGCTTTCCCCACAATCGATTCAAACGTCTCATCGATGTGGTTAATAAGTTTTTCCCCCAAGTACTGATCCAAACCAGTTATGAATTTCTCATTCTTTTTCTCGGCAGTATCAATAAGAGATAACCCGTACTTCGACAAAGTGTCAAATTCAGCAATGTACTCCGAGACAGCTCTGCCATTCTGCTTGAGCTCCAAGAACCTCTTGAACAACACTGACTTCTGGGCAGCTGGAATGAACTTCTCGCTAAAGCGAGCCTTAAACTGCTCCCAAGTAATCTGATCTTCGGGAGTAGCTGCCTTTATAACATTCCACCAATTCATTGCCCGCCCTTGCAGCTGACGGGACGCTAGCTTTCTCTTCATCGCATCCTCGATACCCAAATCCTCGAAAATACGTTCGCAACTATCCAACCAATCTTGAACATCCGTAGCCGACTCCGTTCCGTGGAACGGCTTCCCACCAAGACTAGTATAGTCCTTATTCAGCTTGGCGAAGTCGACTCTTGGCGCCTGCACTATTGGACCACCACCATTTCCACCATTGGGGGCTGCTCTCTGCACATCTCTAAGCATCTCTCTCATGAGGTCAGTAAACATCGTCCTCATGTCAGCAGCATTCCCATTATTGACCCCCCTACCAGCACCTCTAGTATCTCGGCTCATCGTCAATCTGAAAAAGGAAACGATTAACGACTCCATAGTGGTGCTAGTGCAGTACGACTTCATCCTTATACTAATAATAGTATATATATATATATATAGCTTTTAAAAACCAAAGTAATCACAAATACGCTCTCTCGTATACGTATATTATCTCTCCCTGATAACTTCCCTAGGTTAACTACGCAACCTAGAGCTCTGATACCAAGTGTGACGGCCCGCCTCGCACCAGCCTGCATTTCCTCCAAAAGTGCGCTGTACACATGCCTGACTAGCACAAGACGGTCGTCAGAAGAAAGGGAAGAAGGGGACGAACTAATCAAAGAACCTGTAGAATGTCTCACAGCGCATGGAATAAAATATAATAATAACATACTCGACATAAAACAGGTGAGACAGTGCATAAGCTGATAACTAAAAACAACATCAATCTCAAAGCAGCGGAAATCCAAATACAGCTTATTACAATTTTCCAAATTTACTGTCTCTAAACAAAAGAAAGCTAAAGTAGAAGATACACCAACAATGCCCAAGCAGTGATCTTCAACAACACAGGGAGAATACTATATATATATTACGTGGAAGCCTCCTGCTCGTCTCCGGATCATCTACCCGTGCCTCACCAGCTAACCTGTCTCTAGTCTGCTCGTGTGAGCACCCAGAGTAATAAGAGGAGACATAAAACTCTGGGTCATACATAAAGCCTGGTATGAGCGATAAGCATCTAAACAGAATAATAACAGGTATACTAAACCATACCTGAACCTGGACCTGCAACCAAAGAGTTAGTACCACATACCGTACAATACTCCAAGGTGCCAATAGTAAATAGTGTAAGAATACGGGGGTGGGGGTGTGCATGTCACAATGATAGCAAACAAATCATCCATAGCAACCATCCTCGCATCTCTCACTCAGTGCGTAAAGCGTACGACATCTACCACTTTGGAACACTAGACAAACTGAGGTAACGACGAATCCCGACTTGTAGAAACCCTGCCGTGACCAAGCCAAACACTTGGAGTCATGACCAAACATTTCAATGACCCACTTCATTGGTCATAGCCCTTGGTTCTACCAATGCCATAATGGCCCTGAATCCGCCTTCGTACCTCCTACCATAGTGGTCCAAAGCTATAGGTGTCGATAACTCCTTAGCACGCGTCCCGCAGCAAAGCCCAACCATGAAGTGAACTCGTTGATTCCCATCTGAATCTTAAGCTCTAACTTCTCATTTGGACTTCCTTTGCATCTCGGGTTTGGTCGAATTGGAGTGGGTCTTCAGAAGAGTTGTCGCGCAATAGCAGCTCTAGAATTCGGTTCGGGTCGGTAGTCGTTATTCTCGTCGGTTCGGGTCGGTCCTCCTTGTCATCTTCCCATTCGGTTCGGGTCGGGTTCTTCACTTCGGGTCGGGTCGGTGTCCTCCTCCGGGTCGGGTCGGGTTGCTGTTTCCTTCGAGTTCATGCTCCTCCTTCGATCAGCTCCTCGTTTCCCATCTACTCCGATCCGATCCCTTCGTCTTGCTCCAGTCGTAGCCTCCCATTCGTGAGTCGATCCGATCTGGCCTCTATTATGCTTCCGATCCGATCCGATCCCTCCTACTCCGATCCGATCCTGCTCCATAGTTCCGATCCGATCCCCCTGTCCACTCCAACTCTAAGTAAACGGCCTTCCTTCTCGCCAAGCTTCTTCCAGTGACAAGTCCCCATCCAGTTCGGTTTCCCTTGGTCAGTTCCCTAGTCCGATCCGACCCCTTTCTCCGATCCGAACCGGTTCGGGACCTGCACACTTCTGCAACTTTCCAGCGAGCTTTCTACGCCATTCGACGACGTTTTCGAGCAATTTAACTATTCTAATCAATCATGAAACATACCATAGAGTCATAGCAACATGTAATAGCAATCACAAACAGCAAACAACAATTCAAATGAATCAAAATGGATCAAAAAGTGACTAAAACTTCATATTTTCCCATAATCCCTCTTAATCATGTTTAAGCATACGATTAATAAAACACATCGAAATTAACCCAAATTTCTAACAGAGCCTTAAAACATTATTTTAGAATTTTAAGAATTTTTCCAGAATTTATTTACGTATAAATTCGCTAATCTTCACTAATTACCCTTAATCACCGTAATTAGTGCAAAAACTATGCAAATCACTCACCTTGGCCACAAATGAAATTCTCAGAACTGAAACTCCTCTGATTTGGGGCGAATACTGATGTCTAACAGCAGCTCCAACCTTGCTTTGGTGCTTTTTCTCCTTAATTTGGTGTTGCTAAGCCTAATCTTCAATTAGAGAGTGATTTGGGGTGTTTTAGATGTAGGAAGCCATTACTAAGGTCTCAAGGAGGTTTGTGGCGGCTCAAAACTGAAATGAAAGTGACAACCTAACCCTAATCAGACCTCCTATACCTCTAAACCCGAAATTCCCCTTGGGCCTAGCTGCTAATCACCCGGTTAAGCTCAATTAAGCTGTCTTTCACCATTTGAAACTTGTTTCAGCCATATCTCCCAAACGGTGAGTCCGTTTGGCTAATGTGACCACTCTACGGAAAGAGAAACCATCATCCGAAGCCAATGGAAGTGGTTTCAGGTCAAAATTCATTCCCAGTCAAAAGTTATGGCCAAAACAGTGCCAACTAGGGGTAAAATGGTCATTTAAAAATCGGGAAAAATCATGAACATGGGAAATGACCCCAATAGTCGTCTCCCAAAGTTACATGACCATACGTCTTCGTATGTGAAAGAAATAAATATTCTACGATCCTATGATGCGTAGAATGCGGGTCGTTACAGTCGTCGTCTTTGATTTTAATTGCCTTAGATCCGGAATTTGTCAGCCAATTGCAAACTAACTCAATGTCAAACTCATCCGGATTAATTTTAGTACATTTATACACGGCCTGCTTCAACTATACGAAATTTGACTCTTTTAAAACTTTTGCCGGTTTGCTAGATCCACCGTTATATATTCCACATTTATGTTCATCAATAACTAATTCTCCATCGTAATAGCATATAGTTCCAATATAATTTGGCGCCATTCCAATCTATCGTAAAACCAAAATAATTTTAACTAACCTGGGTAAAATATAATTAACCATAAAAAAACCAAATTCATACCTTTTGATACTCCAAATGGCCAAACTAGCTTCCTCTTAACTTTGATCTTTAATCAACTTGGATTTTGATATCTTTTAAAGGTTTAGAAGTTTAGGGTTTTGGGGTTTGGAGTGAGAAATGAGTTATAATGGTAAATGGGAGAAGGAAAGGTAAAGTAAGTATAACTGGGTATAACTATCTGCTTTTATAAAAAAAACACACTTTTTGGGCGTAATCATTGGTTGAGCCCATGTGTTTTTTTTTTTTTAAATTCTGGGCGCAATCAATGACTGCGCCCCGTCAGATTTTAAAAAAAAAGTAAAATTTATGGGCGCAATCAATGATTGTGCCAATAAGAATTCTTCTTCGCTGGCCAATTCAGCGCTGAGTTGGCCAAAAGGAGGCTAAGACTACAATATTTCAAAAAAAAAAGGCTAAATGTGGAAAAAAAAGCGGGCCAAAAAAGAAAAATCCTCTAGAAAATATATGGTTTGAATATGCAAATGTCTGACTTTGTGACAGTAGTATGATAACAAAAGAATAAAGTGAGTCATCAACACTTAATTAATTGAATTTAATACGCGTGAAGGTTTTTTCCACTATTAGAGCATACCCAGCAGTGTGTCGATTTTGGGTATGAGAATGAAGAAAAAAAGCGTCGAGACACTCGTCTCTTCCAGCAGTATAGTGGGGATTTACGTTTTTTTTATTCAATCAAAATGCACTAAACGGCAAACTGATTGCCGTTTAAGTGTTAAACAGCAATCAGTTTGCCGTTTAACGCTTTATTTTTATTTTATTTTGCGTTAAACAACAAACTGATCGCTGTTTAACCCTTAAACGGCAATCAGTTTGCCGTTTAGCGATCGACACTAAAAAAAAAAAGTGGGGAGAATCCCCACTTGAATCAACTCATCACGCCGCAACTTACACTGCTGCAGCGCGATTAACATGATTTCAGTGGGGATTACCCCCATTTTCTCAAGCATTCCAACTGCTGGATTCCATTTTCCTATTCTCTTTGATTATTTCTCCTTCTTATTGTTGCTTGCTCTAATCCGCCTTCGACCCCTCCTTCCTATTCTCTTCTCTCGGTCTCCAACCTCAACCTAGCTTTCGTCATCGTGGTGGTTAAAGCTCTCGATCGATTTTCCAGATCTCATCCAAATATGTGCTTTTTTTGTAGACCTGCTCTCCGTGCCTCGATCTTCATCTTCCCTTTCCCTTGAATTTGTGGCCAGCCCTAACCTTAACACTGCTTCTACAAGCCGTGTTCACCTCTCCTCTTCACCTGTTTGGATTCTCACAACTTGTTGGTGACATCTCGTGACCCCTGCACATGCCCAGATACTCAGTTCATCAAATATGGAGTATACGATTTCTCTCTAATAGAATGACCTAAGCTTAGCTTAAATGTTGTGGATCGAAGTCTTATTCGACGAGTTGGTGAGATTTCATTTTTGCTAGATCTGGTTTTCTTTGTATCTGGTGTTCCGTGTATCTAGTGGTTGGTTTGTAGTCAGGATATTGGTGGACTTTGGGTTTATGTAGTTGTGGTTGGAGTTATGACTTGGTAGAGTGATGTCCTTGTGTTGTGTCTGTCTATTTTTTTGGAGGTTGGGGTTTTAAGTCTTGGTGTGGGTGTCAGTTTCTGCATTTTCCATTGTTTGGATGTTGGATTTCTTATAGTGGTTGTTTTGTCATTTTGGGGTTACACCTTGTTAGCTGTAGTTGTAATGAGTTACTATTGCTCCATTCCTGGAATTAACTTTTTGGCGATTGCCTCGGCAACGAAGAAGTTCGACAGAAATTGCTTTCGAGAGTGGGTGTATGTGCTCGTTGCTACTTTGTTTCTTATGGTTATTTCCTCATATCAGACTCCTTGTCAAGCTTTGATGTGTAGTGGCTCTATTCTTGTGTATTGTTCATACAATCTGAACCTAGCAGTGTTGTGGTTCTTTTTCTTGTGAGTTGCTCATGTTTTCTTTCCCATGTCAAGCTTTTTTATGTCAATTTCCAATTGTTGTACTAGTTTGGAAGCGGTCCTCCCTCTCTACAAGTTGGTTGTTTATGGTCGAGATGCTTTTTTGTAGAGTAGGGATTGTTAGAAATTGCTTGTCTTTCTTTAGCTTATGCAGTTTGAAATTATGTAATGATATATTGTCACCCTGGGCGGTGAAAGTCATTTTTTTTTTTCTTGTGCATGTTGTTTTGTAATTGGTTTGTCGTTGGACAACCTGAAATTCTGTGTCACTTCCTACGTGGAGCTGTGAGTTAAAATGGACGGTCCAATCTAAAAACCATATGTAGTCAATAGATAATATGTCTATCTCATGTACATATTGTATTTATTATTATTTTTATAATAAAAAGTGTTATAGATCACTATAAAGATATTTAGTTTATGGTCGGCCTTGCCAAATAAAGTGAATCTTTCTCTTAAGTTTATAGCCGGAACAATCAAACAAATCTCATTCATAGACATAATTTAGTTTATATATTTATAACCATCGATATACCTTACACACACACACATACACACACACACGCGCGCGCACACACACACACACACACACACACACACATATATATATATATACACGCCAACATAGTATGGCATAATGGAAAGACATACTCCTGCCTGGTAAGAGGTCACTAGTTCGAGGCCTACAAAAACCACTATGTTGGCATATTAATCAATTTTTAAAAATAATATATATAGACACACACACATATTTAGCAAATATATGATACTTTCAATACATTACCATTTCATGAAGGTATACTTGCTAAACTACATCTTGGATAATCATCTATGCATGCTATTGGGTTATAATAATAAAAAATTAACTGTGTCTTCTTTATAACAACCCTTAGTTTTAGTTATCAGATATTAAATATTAAATTTATTTTAATTTTCAAATAATTGAACTTTTGAGATTTATTAACATGAATTCCACTTTAGTGATTGTTTGAATATTTGAATGGATGAATCAAGTGGATTCAATAATCTCATTTGGCGCCATTTAACTAATTAATATTGATTATAAATCCATTTTGTAAATTTATTTGAAATAATAAATAATTTGCATTTGAATCGATATTTGGATTGAAATACAAAACAATACTTAAATATGAATATAGTATTCCGGGGAATTATCTCAGATTTTGACGAAACTATACAATTGGATCCAGAATAATAAATTATTTTGGGATTTAAATAGTCGATGAAGGCAATTTTGGGTGGCGTTTCTAGCATCGATGCGATGGCCCACAAATCTGTGCTATCTGAGTTGACTAAAACAACATTCGTCCAACCCAAATTTCAAAGAAATACGAGTCATTAGGGTTCAAGAAATAGATAGAAGATAGAGCAAAGAGAACATCAGAATCTCACAGCGGAACGAATCAAAATATAATATCATATCTCATAAACTTGAAATACAAATTTGTATTGTATATACACATACCATATCAGAGTACAACAAATGTACATAACAGCAAAAATAACTCTAACTAACTAACTAACGGTGAAGCCTCATGCTTCGAGCTCCTCCAAGTGTATCTGTAAAAGCCTGAAACACTTGACTAACCCATACAAATTTGGGCACACAAGAGTTTAGGGTAAAAAAAAAAAACTCTCGGTCGGTCATGAGACTGGTGTGAATAAACTCCAACCATATTGTTTAATTTTGAAAAACCTTTTGAAAGAAAGGGTAATTGTAAAACCAATCCACACATAAGTACGGATAATTTTTACCTTACGATAACCAAACCATTTTTGATATCAAAATCCGATGATATTACAATACTGTCTATCAAATAAATAACCAAATAGTAGAACACTTGCATCTCACGCTCCATATACATAGTATAAAATCAAAACCATAGGGCGCTTATTGGAGATTGGATTCCAACTACGACAAGGTACGGGGACCACCATCCAATCAATGTACTCTAGAGGGGATACACTGAGGTTCAACAAGAACATCTTGCAACCCTGCCACACATGACTGGTCACTCATTTAGCTTGAGTGGACCGAATGTATTATAACTCACGGTTGTCGGTCGTCCAACCGTAATTCGTAAGATACAGAAGAGAAAGAATAACAAATGGATTTTTTCTCTAGATCGGTATTAATATACCATGCTTGGGGCGACCAAACTAGCCATGCTACCTACCCAATTTTTGTTATTTCCCGATTATGAGGCTTGAGGCTACGTTAACCTTTTTAGAACATCTGGCCACCATTCACTTTAAATGCCACATCGTCATACCCATCAAATCACCAGTTGATCTTCCCAAAAATATTATGGGTATAAAAAGCTAAGAGAAATGAATTCCTCCGTCACCAAATGTAATACCATGAAAAGATTGTCTTATGTAATCCGTTAGGCATACTCTGTCATACATTCATCCATACAAGTTGTCCTGGGTCTGGACAAACCAAAGGCACTATCCTATAAGCAGAACAACCCTTGCATTTTACTCCGTCTTTAATTATTTTCAGCATAATCTAATTCGTAATGCCTATGCCTATACGAAGTGGTTTTTGGATAATAAATCCAACTGGTTTCTCCATATTGACAACGATGGTCACAAACTTCGATTATCGGTTATTTAACTATCGAAGAAAATCAAACATCCATCCAAAATTCCAACTAGAAATATTATTGGCTAAGCATCAAACAATCGTTGGCCCTTTCTATTCTTACTAGATTTAAATTTATAAATTTCCTTTTGTTTATAATATTCTATTTTAAGTTTGTTTCCTTATCGAATTCTAAATACATCGATATATTGATTTATAGTTATCAACTTTCTTAAAAATATTCTAACTCCTTAAATTTTCAGAAATTTCATCAGCATCTCCTTTGTATGGCTTAATCGGTACAACTACAAATCGCCTCTCTAGGCCCTTTCCATTCAAAAAGAAAATCGAAAAGGCAAGCGGCTTGCCCAATAGGCTCATAAAATCTCATATGGATTTTAAACGTGTAGCTTTTTGTCGAACACTCAAATTATAATCTTCATGGTCTTCATTCCATACTTGTTTAACCTATATATGTCGTTTTCAATTCATTCCAAATCAATTCAACACTTCTTACTTTAATTGCAACTAATTTTTTTGAATTTAATTGACTTCATTCGAAAATTAAAAATATGATTTTTGTTCCGAAAAACAACCCATTTAATCTACTTTAGTTCATATTTATTTTATAGCTCAAATATGGAATTTTACAATGAAATTTCTAAATTTCATTTACTTAAAATCCTTCGATTTTATTAAATAAATCTTATACTTTTATAAATGATTATAGCGCTGTTTTTCTAGACATTTTGTTTTGACATAACTCAAAATCTATAAGACGAAATCCAGATTTTTCTCTTTCATTTGAAAACTATCATTTAATAGGTCTATGCATCTCTTGTTTCATCAAATTCCGACTTATATTGAGTTTTAAATACTCGATTGAAGTTCGAATCATCAAATTATGAACTAGCGCACTGCGGCGTGTTCGTTTCTAATTAAATTAAATATAAATGTTTAACTTCGTTTATAAACTAAATTCCAATCTTCCATATAAATTAACCAATTTTCCAAAACTAACTTAAAAATTCCAACTAACCGAAATCGTTGATTTCTTCATTCAAAAATCATAATTCAGTTACAAGAGTATTCGCAACTCAATTCTCTATATTAAATTCCACTTTGCTTGGAAATAAAACATCCTCAACTCTACAAACTAGTATCATCCCTTGACAATAGTGAAGTCGTTCAAGTTGGGGTATTTTAATTACCTCTCATACCTTAATCAACAATGTTCATATCTTGAGATAGATAAAAACTTGTAATACAAAAACTCGATTAAAATATCACCTTCTATTCTAAAAATAATGGTTATATAAGCCATACGTACATTGGAGAAATCTATTTCCAAATTATCTGATGAAAATTACTTCATCACATTTATAAATGTTGTTCAGAAATTAACTTCCTTATTAAAACCAACATCCATTTTAATAATCTATTTGAAACTCGATTCCCATTTTGGAATATTTTATTTCCCTTCTAAACATCAACGTTTATTTTCATTTTTCGTTTGAAAATATTTTATTACTGTAACTTATATTTATAAGCATAGAATCTATTTTCATATTTTTAATTTTCGAAGATATCAACTTCTTAAAATTTTAAATTTATGTTCCTACTAAATAAAATTCAAATGTCATTCCTAAGAATAATTTATTTTTACAAATTCGACATACTCGAATTCTAGTCAAAAATCCAAATGGATTTATTTCAATTCAATTACATTCCGAACATCGGAAATAATTCCATCGTTTTCATTTTCCCAAAACGATTCCTAGTTATAAATCCCCTTTTAATTTCATACTTGAATTCACATTCCGCAAATTATAGAATGATAATTTATTTCACTTCATTTATAAACATTGTTTATAAATTTAACAACTTGTTTCATTATTAAAAATAAAGTTATTTCCCTAGCCCATTCGAAATTCAATTTTTATTTGGAAAAATAAAATTTTCTTTTTAAATCTAAAATCCCTTTTTGTGATATTTTTAAATATCAATATCTAGAGCTAGTGATATTCAAACATCGAAATAAACAAAGCATCAATTCAATTTGACACATCACACATATAAGAATATGTCAACAATAATAAATAAATTTGAGTAATCTAGTTGGATCCCTCCAACCTATTTTCCCAACATCCACAGATTTTAGTCAACATAAATAATACCAATCCTGCTTCAAGGTAGGATATCGCGGTATAGAAGGTCATCCACTCAATATATCGTGGGGCGATAGGCACCGCGGGAAGTATCCAATATATATATATATGTATGTATGTATGTATGTATGTATAATAGCCATAACCACCAAGCTTAAATATAACTAATATATTATATATAATAGCCACAATTCATAAACAATTATTCAGCGCATCAAATCAATCAACAACCAGCATATAAAAATTATTTTAAATTAAAATTCGTTTATAATAAAATTATAAACATATTCAAGAGAGTGAGTTTACTCACCTTGATTTTTAATCATAGTTAAATCCGATATCGTCTCACCTACGATTATTTAATTTTAATTTATCGATCAACTATTATTAATTTAAATTAATTTACTAACATGAATAAATAATTTATTCTAAGTATTTTAAAAACTTCGAAACAACTTATACCTTATTGCTTTGCAATTAAATTGATCAACTGCGAAGCAAATCTCCAATGTACAGCTCCAAATATATTACAATCAGCCCAAAACAATTCCCATACCCACTTCGACATTTTGACAAACTACTCACCTACATTCTCCAACTTTTCCTTACTACCATAACTAATGCCTGATATCATACTGCATTACCCACATCGATTCATCCTACTACCCTGCTCCGGTCCTAGCCAACCCGACTTCCACCTAACTATCACCATCGGCCATCTACTGCTTGCTATTGTTTGCAGCTTCCTAAAACTGCTACACTACCCACATATGACAATCGATCAACAACCAAATCATCACTACATAACATGTCCAATCACTCTTCTCTCCTTCCTAACAGTATCTTCATCGACCAAATCTGTAAATCACACACTACATCCTACTGACTGCAATACAATCATACTTACAAGCTATTGTCACCTTAACCCGTCAGCCCCTGCTATAGACAAACCCCCTCCTGTTGCTTCCAAACACCATTGTCGAACACTTTATCTCCCCTTAGCTTGAACTTCAAGCCACTATATTGCGTGAGGCCTCCATCATTGGCTTCTTCTTCCCAAACTGTTCCTACTTCATCCCTCAACAACAAATTCAGTTAGCTCCTCCAAGTCGCGTCTCCAGTCATCCTTGGAGGTTCCAGTTACAGGGCCGACGCTTTTTATTCATTGAATCCTTTAAAAACTATACAGTAGGATCTCCTCACCCCCAAGAGTTCAACTTCACACACTAATCGACCTAATTCCTCCTCTGTTTTGCATCAATAGTCATCCCTAACTCGCGATTTCCGAAATTGATTTTTCGTAGAGTTAATCGCACCGAGCTTTGAGCATGTGAAATTGAAGCACTCAAACAAATAAACATATTAGATCTGAAATCATAAATTTCGGTTGAGTATTCGAATGGTTTATTATTTTTGATGCTTGCGTTTTTCTCTTTGAAGGAATGCAGCCTTATAATTTAGAAAGAAATAAACGAAGAGAAAAGAGATATAAGAGGAAATGGGGGTAGCGGCTTCTTCGATCGATTTTGTTTTTTATTGAATGGAAGTCACGGCCATTCTTCTTTCTAGAAGAAGCTTTTAAGTTGGTTTTTGGAATGAAGCGCAGTAGGTCACGATTTATAGAGGAAGATGGGAACAGTAGGGTACACATGTTTTAAATGGTTGTCTCCAAACGTGCAAGCAATTTTAATACGATTTGATTTTTAATTTAAATCGATTTGATTTCAGTTTAACTCTATTTGATTTTGATCTTATCCATTCAATTTTATAATAATATATATCATGGTTCCGAACCCCCATTGATGTTCAACAACCGGCGTTTTTAGGGTTATACAACCATCCCGAACACACTGGAACATGTTCCATAACCTAATTCGATCATATGGATACTATATTAATTTGAATCGATATAATATAAATTAAATCTAAAACAATTAATTCCTTGATAATAAATTGTTATTATTATCGTTTCTACTCAGATAAAATTTATATTGAACTTCTGAATTATTTCGATTCAGTTTTAACTATGAAACCAATTGTTCTGTTTTCATATTACGATAATTCAATATAATCGAAATAAATCGTATATCGATTATCTAATCGATAAATTCAATATAAAAATCCATTTATATTATCAACTCACTATTAAAAATAAATTTAAATATTAATTATAAAATAGCTAAAAATCCGGGATGTTACATTCCTTCCCCCTTAAAAAAGAATTTTGTCCCCGAAATTACTAAGCTAGAAAGTTGGTATTACTCTCTTAATTTTTCTCAACCCACTTGGCTGAGATCTTACACTTCATATCTCCACAACTCAATTTTCACATGGAACCTTTAAATCTCTTGTCTATACTCTATTCCCGTCATTTATCTCAATTGACAAGTCCACCCTTTTTGGACAATTCATCATCACATTCTAATCTTCAATCCATATGCTCTCCTGCTTATTTCCACATCTATACAAACCTATTTATCAAATTCCTTATTTACTCTATTCAATTTATTTATTTCGATCCAATTAACAAGCTTTAAGTTAAATTTTGATTCCAAAATTCAAATTCCCGGGTTTTTATTTCAAATTGGCTTGAAATCATACACATTTATATATATACATAACCATACAATTCAAAACTTTTGAATTCATGAAGCAACTTGTATTCTCAAAACAAATTTTCATTAGCAATCTTGCTATGGTAGCAATCCATCACTTAGAAACTCAAAAATGAACACCGATGATGTCCGGATCATCATCGGAATTATTTCCCAGCAACTGAAGTGAGTTCAGTGCTTTATCACTTTCAAAATACATTCAAAATGATTTTTATTCAAAAATTCTTTCAAAACAAAGCCATATTATTTTATAATATTTCATAAAATATTTTCTAAACGTCTGGGATTTAAATTCCAAATTGTGGTCTCAATCTAATTTTAATTCATCTTGTTTGTATATACTAGTTCTATTTTGTTATATATAACCATTTCAATTTGATAATCCCATTTAATTATAATATCAACCAACACATCTATATATTATAATAATTTCGGGAAATTATTCCTTTCATAAAAATATAGTTTTGCATAAAATTATTTCGTTTACCCAGCTTTTAAAACATACTATGTCGAATTAATCTGCTCAAGTGTTTAGAAACACCTATCGATATAGTTGATCATACTGTATCGACCAGAGTTCATAAACCACTCGACAAACCAATTAACACAATATAAAACAATATTTTTTATCAGCTTAAAAATACGCTCTCTTATACATATACACTCAACTCATTCTAGGGTACTACTGACCTCATCTCTAATTAGTAAACCCCAACCAAATCCTAGGTGTTCGCTCAACCTAAGCTCTGATACCAAAGGTGACGGCCTACAAATCCGTGCTATCTGAGTTGACTAAAACAACATACGTTCAACCTAAATTTCGTAGAAATACGAGCCATTAGGGTTAAAGAAATAGAAATTGATAGAAGATAGAACAAAGGGAATATCAGAATCTCATAGCGGAACAAACCAAAATATAGTATCATATCTCATAACCTTGAAATACAAATCTGTATTGTATATACATACCATATCAGAGTACAACAAATGTACATCACAGCAAAAATAACTCTAACTAACTAATGATGAAGCCTCCTGTTTCGAGCTCCTCCAGGTGTATCTGTAAAATCTTGAAACACTTGATTCCCGTACAAATTTGGGCACCCAAGAGATTAGGGTAAAACAAAAAAAATATACTCCCGGTTAGTCATGGGACTAGTGTGAGTAAACTCCAACCATATTGTTTAACTTTGATTTTTTTTTTTGAAAGAAAGGGTAATTGTAAGACCATCCACACATAAATGCGGATGGTTTTTACCTTACGATAACCAAACCATTTTAGATATCAAAATCCGGTGATATTATAGTATTGTCTATCAAATAAATAACCAAATAGAAGAATGCTTGCATCTCACGCTCTACATACATAGTATAAAATCGAAACCTGCAGGGCACTTATTGGAGATTGGATTCCAACTATGACAAGGTATGGGACCACCTTCTGATCAGTGTACTCTAGAGGGGATACACTGGGGTTCAACAAGAACATCTTGCAACCCTGCCACACAAAACCGATCATTCATTTAGCTTAAGTGGACCGAATGTATTATCACCCACGGTTGTCAGCCGTACAACTGTAATCCATAGGATACAAAAGCGAAAGAAGAACAAACAAATTTTTCTCTAGATCGGTGATAATACACCCTGCTTGGGGCGACCCAACTAGCCATGTTGCCTGCCCGATTTTTTTCATTTCCTGGTTGTGAGGCTTGAGACTACATTTACCTTTTTACAACATCTAACCACCATTCACTTTGAATGACACATCGTCAAACCCGTCAAATTACCAGTTGATCTTCCAAATATATTACGAGTATAAAAAGATAAGATAAACGAATTCCTCCGCCACCAAATGTATTACCATGAAAAGATTGTCTTATATGATCCGTTAGGAAAATTCTATCACACATTCGTCTATACATGTTGTCCTGGGTCTGGACAAACCGAAGGCACTATCCTATAAACAGAACAGCCCTTGCATTTTACCCTGTCTTCAATTATCTTTAGCATATTCTAATTTGCTACACCTATGCCTACATGAAGTGGTTTTCGGATAATAAATCCGACAGGTCTCCCCGTATTGATAACACTGGTCAAAAACTTCAATAGTCGGTTATTTAACTATCAAAGAAAAACAAACATCCATCAAAAATTCCAACTAGAAATATTATTGGCTAAGCATCAAAAATTCACTGGCCCTTTCTATTCTTACCAAATTTAAATTTATAGATTTCCTTTTGTTTATAATATTCTATTTTAAGTCGGTTATTTTAAGTTTGCCCCGTTTTGTGTCTGTCTATTTTTTTGGAGGTTGGGGTTTTAGTCTTGGTGTGGGTGTCATTTCTGCATTCCATTGTTTGGATGTTGGATTTCTTATAGTGGTTGTTTTGTCATTTTGGGGTTACACCTTGTTAGCTGTAGTTGTAATGAGTTACTATTGCTCCATTCCTGGAATTAACTTTTTGGCGATTGCCTCGGCAACGGAGAAGTTCGACAGAAATTGCTTTCGAGAGTGGGTGTATGTGCTCGTTGCTACTTTGTTTCTTATGGTTGTTTCCTCATATCAGACTCCTTGTCAAGCTTTGATGTGTAGTGGCTCTGTTCTTGTATGCTGTTCATACAATCTGAACCTAGCAGTGTTGTGGTTCTTTTTCTTGTGAGTTGCTCATGTTATCTTTCCCCTGTCATGCTTTCTTATGTCAATTTCCAATTGTTGTACTAGTTTGGAAGCGGTCCTCCTTCTCTACAAGTTGATGGTTTCTGGTCGAGATGCCTTTTTGTAGAGTAGGGATTGTTAGAAATTGCTTTTATCTTTCTATAACTTATGCAGTTTGAAATTATGTAATGATATATTGTCACCTCGCTCGGTGAAAGTCATATTTCATTTCTTGTGCAAGTTGTTTTGTAATTGGTTTGTCGTTGGACGACCTGAAATTCTGTGTCACTCCCTACGTGGAACTGTGAGTTTCAATGGACGGTCCAATTTAAAAATTATATGTAGTCGAAGAAATCAAAAAAATCAATATAAACATAGGTCGGCTTTGCCAAATAAAGTGAATCTTTCTCTTAAGTTTATAGCCGAAGGAATCAAACAAATCTAGTTCATAGACTGAATTTAGTTTATATATTTATAACCATCGATATACCTTACACATACATATACATACATATATATACACACATATATATACATATATATATATATACACACACACACACGCCAACAAAGTATGATATAATGGAAAGACATGCTCCTGCCATGTAAGAGGTCATTAGTTCGAGGCCTACTCTAACCACTATGTTGGCATATTAATCAATTTTTAAAAATAATATATATAGACACACACACACATTTAACAAATATATGATACTTTCAATATATTACTATTTCATGACAGTATACTTGCCAAACTACATCTTGAATAATCGTCTACACAAGCTATTGGGTTATAATAATAAAAAATAAACTATGTCTTCTTTATAATAACCCTTAATTTTAGCTTTAGATATTAAATATTAAATTTATTTTAATATTCAAATAATTGGACTTTTGAGATTTATTAACATTAATTCCACTTTAGCGATTATTTGAATATTTGAATGGATGAATCAAGTGGATTCAATAATCTCATTTGGCGCCTTTTAACTAATTAATATTGATTATAAATCCATTTTGTAAATTTATTTGAAATAATAAATAGTTTGCATTTGAATCGATATTTGGATTGAAATACAAAACAGTACTTAAATATGAAAATAGCATTCCGAGGAATTATCTCATATTTTGACGGAACTATACAATTGGATCCAGAATAATAAATTATTTTGGGATTTTATTAGTCGATAAAGGCAATTTTGGGTGGCGTTTCTAGCATCGATGTGACGACCCACAAATCCGTGCTATCTGAGTTGACTAAAACAACATACATTCAACCCAAATTTCATGGAAATACGAGTCATTAGAGTTAAAGAAATAGAAATAGATAGAAGACAGAACAAAGAGAACATCAGAATCTCACAGCGGAACGAACCAATATCAAATCTCATTACCTTGAAATACAAATTGTATTGTAAATACATACCATATTAGAGTACAACAAATGTACATAACAGCGAAAATAACTCTAACTAACGGTGAAGCCTCCTGCTTTGAGATCTTTCAAGTGTATCTGCAAAAGCCTGAAACACTTGACTGCTCGTACAAATTTGGGCACCCAAGAGTTTAGGGTAAAACAAACAAAATAAATTCTTAGTCGGTCATGGGACTGGTGTGAGTAAACTACAACCATATCGTTTAATTTTGAATAACCTATTAAAAGAAAGGGTTATCGTAAGACAGGTCCACACATAAATATGGATGGTTTTTACCTTACGATAACCAATCCATTTTTGATATCAAAATCCAGTGATATTACCATACTTTCAATCAAATAAATAACCAAATAGTAGAACACTTGCATCTCACTGTGACGGCCCGCCCCGCACCAGCCGGCATTTCCTCCGAAAGTAAGCTGTACACATGCCCAACTAGCGCGGAACGGTCGCCAAAGAAAGGAAATAAGAGAATGAACTAATCGAAAACCTGTAGAGTGTCTCACAGTGCATGGAACAAAATATAATAATAATGTACTTGACATAAAACAGGCGAGACAGTGCATAAGCTGATAACTAAAACCAACATCAACATCAGAGTAGCGGAAGTCTAAATACATCTTATTACAACTTTTCAAATTACTGTCTCTAAACAAAAGAAAGGAAGGGTGCACTACTAATGCCCAAAGTAGTGACCAGCAGCAACACAGGGAGAATATCTATATACGTATCATACGTGGAAGCCTCCTACTCGTCTTCGGTACGTCTACTCGTGCATTACCAGCTAACCTGTCTCTAGTCTGCTCGTGAGAGCACCCAGAGTAATAAGAAGAGACATAAAACTCTGGGTCAGACAAAAAGTATGGTATGAGCGATAAGCAACTAAGCAGAACAATAACAGGTATACTAAACTATACCTGAACCCGGACCTGCAACCAAAGAGTTAGCACTACATACCGTACAATACTCTAAGGTGCCACTGAACAGATGGTGTAAAGATAACGGGGGTGGGGGCGGGCATGTCATAATGATGGCAAATAAATCAGTCATAGCAACCATCCTCACATCTCTCACTCAGTGCATGAAGCATACGATGTCCACCACTGTCAATCACTAGACCCATCGAAATAGTGACAGAGTTCGACTTGTACAACTACTGCTACTACCAAGCTTACCACATGGAGTCATGACCAAACCTTTACAAATGACCCCACTTCATTGGTCTATAGCTCTTTAGTCATACCTAGGCCACTGTGGCCCTGAATCCGTTCACGTACTCCCTACACATAGTGATCTAAAGTTACAGACATCGACAACCCCTTAGCACACGTCCCGCAGCAAAGCCCAACTCATGGAGTTAACTCGTTGGTTCCCAACTGAATCCTGAGTACAAACTTCCCATTTGGACTACCTTTGCATCTCGGGTTATTGGTGTTCTCCGGATCGGTTCTTCACTTCAGTTTATACTTCAAATTCTGATCGTGATTCACGCCTCAAGTCCAAGCATCTCGGTTCGGATCGGTCGAGCTACCTCCATCGGATCGGGTCGGGGTCCACATCTCCTAGTGGTTCGGTCCTCCTTCCCAAACACTCCGGATCGGGTCGAGTCTCTCAAGTCCATCCATGGTGCATCGATTCGGATCGGGTGCCTTCGGGTCGTGCCACCATGCTCAGGTCGGATCGTGGATCCTCATATGCGAGCGGATCGGTCTTGGTCACCCCTGGCGGATCGGGTCGGAAGCTTCTGGTGTGAGCGGTTCGGTGCGTGCTTCTATCCGATCTGATCGGTTCGGGTACTTTTCCTGCACTTTGTCCAGCAAGCTGTTTACGCCATTCGACGGCGTTTTCGACCAATCTAACTATTCTAAACAATCGCAAATCATGCCATACAATCATAGCAACATGTACAACTAATCATAAACACCAAAACAATGAATCATAGCATGTAAAATGGATCAAACATAGCCAAAATCCCATATTTTCCCTTAAGCATGTTTAGGCAAAACTAATGGTAGGATTAACAAAACTTAACCAAATCAAACCAAATTTCTAACAGAGGTCTAAAACATTATTTTCGAATTTATAATTATTTTTTTCAGAATTTTATCATGCCTATTTCGTTAATCTTCACTAATTACCCTTAATCAGCCGTAATTAGTGCAAAACTATGCAAATCACTCACCTAGGCCACAAATAAAATTTTCAGAACTGAAACCTCGCTGATTTAGGCGAATACTGATGTCTAACAGCAGCTCTAATACTGATTTGGTGAAGATCTTCTTTGATTTGATGTTGATTAAGCCAAAACTTGATTAGAAAGTGATTAGAAGTTGATTTGGGTGTTGGAGGCCATTGTTAGGGTTTCAAGAATGAAAGTGGTGCTGAAAAATGAAAATAAGATCATTCTCTAACTGATTTCAGCCTCCTCATAACCCTAATCCTGAAATTCCCCATTGGGCCTAGCTGTTAATCACCCTGTTAAGCCCAATTAAGCTGTTTTTCACCATCTGAAACTTGTTTCAGCCATACCTCCTAAACGATAAGTCCGTTTGGCTAATGTGACCACTCTACGGAATTGTAAACCTTCATTCGGAGCCAATGGAAGTGGTTTCAAGTCAAAATTCTTTTCAAGTCAAAAGTTATGGCCAAAACAGTATCGGCTAGGGGCAAAACGGTCATTTAAAAATCGACAAAAATCATGAACATGGGAAATGACCCCAATAGTCGTCTCCCAATGTTACATGACCATACGACTTCGTATGTGAAAGAAATAAATATTCTACGATCCTTCGATACGTAGAATGCGGGTCGTTACACTCTCCCCCCTCCCCCCCAAGAAATTTCGTCCTCGAAATTCCTTAACCCAAAACATACAAAGGATCCCGCATGCCTACCAGCCACAAACAACAATCAAACATGAAAAACAAACAAAACATACCTATTCTAGCCTGCGGAAAGGCTAAATTGAAACTGAAATCTTACCAGGCAAAGAGTTATGGATACGTCTTCCCAATGCTCTCCTCTGTATCCCAAGTATAGTCATTCTCATTCTCGCCCCACTGAACTTTGACTAATTTCACCACCTTCCTTCGAAGCTTCTTTGTATCGTTCCCAACAATATGCATAGGCCTGCGGTTCCCAACCGCCTCGCGTTCAACCTCGATATCATCCAACTGATCAGGTGAAATAGTCACATCTGGGTCGTGTACGAATTTCCTTAACTGGGAAACATGAAATACGTTATGAACTCCTGCCATTTTGTCTGGTAATCCAAATTTATATGCCAAATTCCCAATTTTCTCAAGAACTGGGAATGGACCAACAAATCTTGGTGCTAACTTGCCTCTCCTGCCAAATCGTATCACGCTCTTTAACGGAGAAATATTGACAAACACCAAGTCGCCAATGGAGAACTTTAATTCTCTCCACCTTCTATCAGCATAACTCTTCTGCCTATCTTGGGCAGCCTTCATTCGCTGTTGGATAACTTTAATCTTAGTTGAAGTTTCTCTTATCACATCGGGTCCAAGCACAAACTTTTCACCAGTTTCTACCCAACATGACGGTGAGTTGCACGATCTTCCGTACAAAGCTTCAAACGGAGCCACACCAATACTGGATTGATAACTATTATTATATGCAAACTCTACTAGATGCAAATGGTCATCCCATGATCCACCAAAATCCAATATGCAAGCTCTCAAGAGATCTTCTAACACTCGATTCACCCTCTCTGTCTGTCCGTCGGTTTGAGGATGATACGCGGTACTGAGATGTAGTTCTTATCCTAACGCCTCTTGTAAGCTCCTCCAAAATCCACTTGTGAACAACGGATCTCGGTCACTCACAATGCCTTTCGGTATTCCATGAAATCTCACTACCCACTTTATATACAGTTCCGCTAACTTAGTTGCCGTCCTATTTGACTTGACGGGTATAAACCTTGCACTTTTGTTCAATCGGTCCACAATCGCCCAAATGCTATCATGGCCCGATCTAGTCCTTGGTAACCCATCAATGAAATCCATTGACACTTTTTCCCATTTCCATTCTAGGATTTCTAATGGTTGTAGCAAACCACTAGGCTTCTTTTTCTCTGCCTTAACTAGCTGGCAGTTCATGCATTTGGATATAAACTTCCCAATGTCTCTTTTCATCCCTTCCCAGTAGTAGGTCTGCTTCATGTCTCGGTACATCTGGTTACCACCGGGGTGTATAGTCAGTTTTGAGTGATGACATTCTCTAAGCAATTTATCTCTCAATCCATTAACATTGGGTACAAATAGTCTTCCATTCTTTCTAAGCCATCCGTCTCGATCAAGCCTATACTTGTTCATCTCTCCATCGATTCCCATCTCTAACTTTGAGGTGATTTCCAATAGGTCAGGATCGCTCCTCTGACTGGAACCAATCCGCTCAATTAGAGTGGGTCTGATCGTCAAACTTGCTAACATTTCTGGATCCAATTCGCACTTTGGTCTGAAATCATACCCAGCGATGTACTCCAGTTGCTTCCATTCTAGAAACATAGCCCCTAAACTGGCATGTCTTCTACTCAATGCATCAGCCACCGCATTGCCCTTTCCTGGTGTATATGCGATGTGGAAATCATAGGAAGCTAAGAATTCTAACCATCTCTGCTGCCGGAGATTTAGATCTTTCAGAGAGAAGAGATACTTTAATGATTTATGATCGGTAAACAACTCGAATCTTTCTCCCAAGAGATAATGTCTCCACATCTTCAGTGCAAACACGATCGCTGCCAATTCCAAATCATGGGTAGGGTATCTTTTCTCATGCGGTTTCAGTTGCCGGCTTGCATAAGCTACAACCCTACCTCCTTGCATCAACACAGCACCTAGCCCTGTGCCACATGCATCCGTACATACTGTCATCTCTTCATTCCCCTTAGGAATGACTAACACCGGTGCACATGTCAACTTTTCCTTTAGGCTATTGAATGTATTCTCGCACCTTTCGTCCCAGACGAAGGCTTGATTCTTCTTGGTTAACTGAGTCAATGGTGCTGCTATCTTGGAGAAGTCTTAGATAAACTTACAATAATATCCAGCTAATCACAAAAAACTTCTTATGTCCGTTGCATTCTTGGGCGTAGACCAATCTTGTACCGTAGCCACCTTCGCAGGATCCACGACAATACCATTCTCTGAAACAACATGGCCCAAGAATCTCACTTCCCTCCTCCAGAAGTGACACTTAGAAAACTTTGCTTTCAATTGGTGTTTTCTCAACACCTCCATCACTATCCTCAAATGTTCCTTGTGTTCTTCCTCTGTCCTCGAATAGACCAAAATGTCATCCACGAACACAAGGACAAACTTATTCAACTGATCTCTGAATACCCTATTCATAAGATCCACAAAATATGCTGGGGCATTGGTTAGCCCGAATGGCATAACCAACCACTCATAAAATCCAGACGGCGTCCGAAATGCCGTTTTAGCAATACTCTCAGCTTCCACTCTAAGCTAATGAAAACCTGTCGCAAGATCCAACTGAGAGAATACTCTCGCGCCACCCAACTGATCAAATAAATCATCTATCCGTGGTACATGATACTTATTCTTCCCCGTCACTTTATTCAACTCGCGGTAGTCTACACACAAACGAAGGGAACCATCCGCCTTGGTAGCAAACACAACTGGTGCTCCCCATTCAGAAACACTCCTTCGGATAAATCCCTTTTTCAAAAGATCGCTGACTTGCACCCCGAGCTCTCGCTGCTCCCTTGGTGCCATACGACGAAGTGGCATCACTATAGGTCTAGCATCTTTCACTAAATCAATACGAAACTCAATCTCTCGGTGTGGTGGAAGCCTGGTCACTTCCTCGAAGACGTCCGGATACTGGCCAACCACGGGCAAACCTAACAACTCACTACGCGGGATGCCGAGGGAATTTAGAAAACTAGCCATTACCCCATCACCGAGTAGACCACCAAACACTACCCTCCGCCCATCATCCGCTCTAGCTGTCACCAAAAAGCCCTCACAGTCTACCACCACCCCGTATCTTTGGAGCCAATCGACTCCCAAAATAATGCCAAACCCAGTAAAGCCCAAAACAAAGCAATCACAACCAAACACGCATCCATGACTCGATAAGACCACATTACGACAAACCATGCTAAGGTTAGTTGAACCACCAATCGGGTTCGTCACTACTAAAGGCTTATCGAAAATCTCGGGCTCCAATCCCAACCTATCTACCGGGTCACTAGATATGAAAGAACTGGAAGCCCCGGTATCAAACAAAACTCTAACAGGAACATCATAAACAGAAAGCATACCTTAAATAACGACATTCTTTCCCTTCTCCGCTGTTGTTGGGGCATTCGACGAAGAAGGAACATCATTAAGGGCATATTCTTTCACCATCTACTTTTCTTTAGGGGGTTGCGGACACTTGTCCTTGTGATGTCCCACTTGGCCACAGTTGAAGGACTTCCTATCCGCTGGCTTGGCCCTACACTCTTTGGCATAGTGGCCCTTCTTACCACAGCCGAAGCACTCAACATCTTGCTTCTTCTTTTTCTTCTGGCCATCCTTATTCTGGTTCTGCTTCCACTTATTCTGAGAACCGCTCTTGGCTCCACCACTTGCTTGTGGTTTTGGCTCCTCTGCAGATGCAACCTCAGTCTTCGACTTAGGGTAAAGACTCTCGGACCTCAATGCTTTCCCCATAATCGATTCAAAACTCTCATCGATGTGGTTGATAAGCCTTTCCCCCAAGTACTGATCCAAGCCAGTTATGAACTTCTCGTTCTTCTTCTCGGCAATATCAATAAGAGATAACCCATACTTCGACAAAGTGTCGAATTCAGCAATATACTCCGAGATAGCTCTGCCATTCTTCTCGAGCTCCAAAAATTTCTTAAACAATACTGACTTCTGAGCAGCTGGAATGAACTTATCGCTAAAGCGAACCTTAAACTGCTCCCAAGTAATCTGATCTTCAGGAGTAGCTGCCTTTATAGCATTCCACCAATTCATTGCCCGTCCTTGCAGCTGACGGGATGCTTGCCTTCTCTTCATCGCATCCTCGATACCCAAGTCTTCGAAGATACGCTCGCAGCTATCCAACCAATCTTGAACATCCGTAGCCAATTCCATTCCGTGGAACGGCTTCCCGCCAAGACTAGTATAATCCTTATTCAGCTTGGCGAAATCGGCCCTAGGCGCCTGTACTATTGGACCACCACCATTACTACCATTGGGAGTTGCCCTCTGCACATCCCTAAGCATCTCCCTCATGAGGTCAGTAAACATCGTTCTCATGTCAGCAGCATTCCCATTTTTGGCTCCCCTACTGGCACCTCTTGCGTATCGGCTCATCGTTCAATCTGTAAAGATAAAACGATTAACCATCTCCATGGTGGTGCTAGTGCAGTGCGACTTCATCCTTAGCTATACTAATAATACATATATAGCTTTGAAAACCAAAATAATCAAAAATACGCTCTCTCACATACGTATACTATCTCTCCCTGATAACTTCCCTAGGTTAACTGCGCAACCTAGAGCTCTGATATCAAGTGTGATGGCCCGCCCCGCACCAGCTGGCATTTCTTCTAAAAGTGCGCTGTACACAAGCCCAACTAGCACAGAACGGTCGCAAAAGAAAGGAAAGAAGAGAATGAACTAATCGAAAACCTGTAAAGTGCGAGACAGTGCATAAGCTGATAACTAAAACCAACATCAACATCAGAGTAGCGGAAGTCTAAATACAACTTATTACAACTTTTCAAATTACTGTCTCTATACAAAAGAAAGGAAGGGTGCACTACTAATGACCAAAGTAGTGACCAACAACGACACAGGGAGAATATCTATATACGTATCATACGTGGAAGCCTCATGCTCGTCTTCGGTACGTCTACTCGTGCATCACCAGCTAACCTGTCTCTAGTCTGCTCGTGAGAGCACCCAGAGCAATAAGAAGAGACATAAAACTCTGGGTCAGACAAAAAGTCTGGTATGAGCGATAAGCAACTAAGAAGAACAATAACAGGTATACTAAACCATACCTGAACCCGGACCTGCAACCAAAGAGTTAGCACTACATACCGTACAATACTCTAAGGTGCCACTGAACAGATGGTGTAAAGATAACGGGGGTGGGGGTGTGCATGTCATAATGATGGCAAACAAATCAGTCATAGCAACCATCCTCACATCTCTCCCTCAGTGCATAAAGCATACGATGTCCACCACTGTCAATCACTAGACCCATCGAAGTAGTGACGGAGTTCGACTTGTACAACTATTGCTACTACCAAGCTTGCCACATGGAGTCATGACCAAACCTTTACAAATGAACCCACTTCATTGGTCTATAGCTCTTTAGTCATACCTAGGCCACTGTGGCCCTGAATCCATTCACGTACTCCCTACACATAGTGATCCAAAGTTACGGACATCGACAACCCCTTAGCACACGTCCCGCAGCAAAGCCCAACTCATGGAGTTAACTCGTTGGTTCCTAACTGGATCCTGAGTACAAACTTCCCATTTGGACTACCTTTGCATCTCAGGTTATTGGTCTTCTCCGGATCGGTTCTTCACTTCAGTTTATACTTCAAATTCGGATCGTGATTCACGCCTCAAGTCCAAGCATCTCGGTTCGGATCGGTCGAGCTACCTCCATCGAATCGGGTCGGGGTCCACATCTCCTGGCGGTTCGGTCCTCCTTCCCAAACACTCCGGATCGGGTCGAGTCTCTCAAGTCCATCCATGGTGCATCAGTTTGGATCGGGTGCCTTCGGGTCGTGCCACCATGCTCAGGTCGGATCGTGGATCTTCAGATGCGAGCGGATCGGTCTTGGTTACCCCTGGCGGATCGGGTCGGAAGCTTCTGGTGTGAGCGGTTCGGTGCGTGCTTCTATCCGATCCGATCGGTTCGGGTACTTTTCCTGCACTTTGTCCAGCAAGCTGTTTATGCCATTCGACGGCGTTTTCGACCAGTATAACTATTCTAAACAATCACAAATCATGCCATATAGTCATAGCAACATGTACAATCAATCATAAACACCAAAACAATGAATCATAGCATGTAAAATGGATCAAACATAACCAAAATCCCATATTTTCCCTTAAGCATGTTTAGGCAAAACTAATGGTAGGATTAGCAAAACTTAACCAAATCAAACCAAATTTCTAACAGAGGTCTAAAACATTATTTTCGAATTTATAATTATTTTTTTCAGAATTTTATCATGCCTAATTTCGTTAATCTTCACTAATTACCCTTAATCAACCGTAATTAGTGCAAAACTATGCAAATCACTCACCTAGGTCACAAATAAAATTTTCAGAACTGAAACCTCGCTGATTTGGGCGAATACTGATGTCTAACAGCAGCTCTAATACTGATTTGGTGAAGATCTTCTTTGATTTGATGTTGATTAAGCCAAAACTTGATTAGAAAGTGATTTGAAGTTGATTTGGATGTTGGAGGCCGTTGTTAGGGTTTCAAAAATGAAAGTGTCGGCTGAAAAATGAAAATAAGATCGTTCTCTAACTGATTTCAGCCTCCTCATAACCCTAATCCCGAAATTTCCCATTGGGCCTAGCTGTTAATCACCCGGTTAAGCCCAATTAAGCTGTTTTTCACCATCTGAAACTTGTTTCAGCCATACCTCCCAAATGATAAGTCCATTTGGATAATGCGACCACTCTACAGAATTGTAAACCATCATCCGGAGCCAATGGATGTTTTTTTAGGTCAAAATTCCTTTCCAGTCAAAAGTTATGGCCAAAACAGTATCGGCTAGGGGCAAAATGGTCATTTAAAAATCAACAAAAATCATGAACATGGGAAATGACCCCAATAGTCGTCTCCCAATGTTACATGACCATACGACTTCGTATGTGAAAGAAATAAATATTCTACGATCCTTCGATACGTAGAATGCGGGTCGTTACACTCACGCTCCACACACATAGTATAAAATCAAAAACCGCAGGGCGCTTATTAGAGATTGGATTCCAACTATGACAAGGTATGGGACCACCTTCTGATAAGTGTACTATAGAGGGGATACATTGGGTTCAATAAGAACATCTTGCAACCGTGTCACACATGATCGGTCACTCATTTAGCTTAAGTGAACTGAATGGATTATTACTCATTGATTTCGGTCGTCCAACCGTAATCCGTAAGATACAGAAGAGAAAGAAGAACAAATGATTTTTTTTTCTCTAGATCGGTGATAATACACCCTTCTTGCGGGCGATCCAACTAGCCATGCTACCTGCCTGATTTTTGTCATTTCCCGGTTGTGAGGCTTGAGACTACGTTTACCTTTTTAGAACATCTGGCCACCATTTACTTTGAATGCCACATCGTCAAACCCGTCAAATCACCATTTGATCTTCCCAAAAATACTACATGTATAAAAAGCTAAGAGAAATGAATTCCTCCGCCACTAAACGTAATACCATGAAAAGATCGTCTTATGTGATATGTTAGGCATACTCTGTCATACATTCATCCATATAAGTTGTCCTGAGTCTGGAAAAACCGAAGGCACTATCCTGTAAAAAGAACAACTCTTGCATTTTACTTTGTCTTCAATTATCTTCAACATAATCTAATTCGCAACGCCTATGTCTATACGAAGTGGTTTTTGGATAATAAATCCAACTGGTCTCTCCGTATTGACCACGATGGTTAAAAACTTCGATTATCGGTTATTTAACTATCGAAGAAAAACAAACAAACATCCAAATTTCCAACTAGAAACATTATTTGCTAAGCATCAAACAATCACTGGACCTTTCTATTCTTACCAGATTTAAATTTATAAATTTCCTTTTGTTTATAATATTCTATTTTAAGTTTGTTTCCTTATCGAATTCTGTATACATCGATATATTGATTTCTAGTTATCAACTTTCTTAAAAATATTTTAATGCCTTAAATTTTCGGAAATTTCGCCAGCATCTTCTTTGTTTGTTTGGCTCAATCGGTACAACTGCAAATCGCCTCTCTAGGCCCTTTCCATTTAAAAAGAAAACCAAAAAGCCAAGCGGCTTGCCCAATAGGCTCATAAAATCTCATAAGGATTTAAACATTTACCTTTTTGTCGGGCACTCAAATTATAATCTTCATGTTCTTCATTCCATACTTGTTTAACCTATATATTCCATTTTCAATTTATTCAAAATCAATTCAACGCTTCTTACTTTAATCGCAACTATTTTTTTCGAAATTAGTTAACTTCATTCGAAAATTAAAATCTTATTTTTGTTCCAAAAATCAATCCATTTACTCCACTTGAGTTCATATTTATCTTATAACTAAAATCTAGATTTTTATAATGAAATTTCAAATTTCATTTAATTAAAATCCTTTGATTTTATTAAATAAATCTTATAGTTTTATAAACGATTATAGCGTTGTTTTTCTGGAAATTTGATTTTGACATAACTCAAAATCTATAAGACGAAATCCAAATTTTTCTCTTTCATTTGAAAAGTATCATTCAATAGGTCTGTGCGTCTCTTATTTCATCAAATTCTGACTTATATTGAGTTTAAAATAATCAACTGATGTTCGAATCGTCGAATTATGAAATAGCGTGTTGAGGCGAGCTCGTTTTTAATTAAATTAAATATAATCGTTTAACTTTGTTTATAAACTAAATTCCAATCTTCCATATAAATTAACCAGTTTTCCAAAACTAACTTAAAAAATTTCGACTATGTAAAATAGTTGATTTCTTCATTCAAAAATCATAATTCAGTTATAAGAGTATTCAGAGCTCAATTCTCTATATTAAATTCCAGTTTTCTTGGAAATAAAACATGCTCTACCTTACAAGCTAATATCATCCCATGATAATAGTGAAGTCACTCAAGTTGGGGTATTTTATTTACCTCTCATACCATAATCAACAACGTTCTTATTGTGAGATAGATTAAAGCTTGTAATACAAAAACTTGATTAAAATATCACCTTCTATTCCAAAAAAATGGCTTTATAAGCCATGCTTACTTTAGAAAAATATATTTCCAAATTATTTGATGAAAATTACTTCATCACATTTATAAACATTATTTATAAATTAACTTACTTATTAAAACCAACATCCATTTTAATAATCTATTTGAAACTCGATTCCCATTTTGGAATATTTTATTTTCCTTCTAAACCTCAACGTTTATTTTCATTTAAAAATATTTTATTACTGTAACTTATATTTATAAGCATAGAATCTATTGTCATATTTTTAAATGTCGGAGATATCAACTTCTTAAAATTTTAAATTTATGTTCCTAATAAATAGAATTCAAATGTTATTCCTAAGAATAATATATTTTTATAAATTCGACATACTTGAATTCTAGTCATAAATCCATATGGATTTATTTCAATTCAATTACATTCCCAATATCAGAAATAATTCCATCGTTTACTTTTCCCGAAATGATTCCAGGTTATAAATCCCCTTTTAATTTCATACTTGAATTCAAATTTCCCAAATTATCAAGCGATAATTTATTTCACTTCATTTATAAACTTTGTTTATAAATTTAACTACTTGTTTCATTATTAAAAACAAAGTTTATTTCCCTAGCCCAATCAAAATTCAATTTCTATTTGGATCAATAATTTTTCCATTTTAAAATTAAAATCAATTTTTATGATATTTTTAAATATCAATATCTAGCGCCAGTGATATTCAAACATCCAAATACACAAAGAATCAATTCAATTCAACACTTCACACATATAAGAATATGTGAACAATAATAAATAAATTTGAGAAATCCAGTTGGATCCCTCCAACCTTTTTTCTCTGCATCCACAGATGTTAGTGAACATAAATAATACTAATCCTGCTTCAAGGTAGGATATCGCGGTATAGAAGGTCATCCATTCAAAATATCATGGGGGCGATAGGGTCATCCGCTAATGGCACTGCGGGAAATATCCAATATATATATATATATATATATATAATACCCGCAACCACCAAGCCTAAATATAACTAATATATTATATATAACAGCCACAATCCATCAATAATTATTCAATGCGTCAAATCAATCAATACCAGCATATAAAATTATTTTAAATTAAAATTCGTTTATAACAAAATTATAAACGAATTCGAGAGAGTGAGTTTACTCATCTTGATTTTTAATCGTAGTTAAATCCGATATCGTCTCAGCTACGCATCTACTTGTATTGTCTCAAATGAATCTATCACCTACGATTATTTAATTTTAATTTATCGATCAACTAATATTAATTTAAATTAATTTACTAACATGAATAAATAATTTATTCTAGGTATTTTAAAAACTTCGAAACAATGTATACCTTATTGCCTTGCAATTAAATTGATCAACTACGAAGCAAATATCCAGCAGCTCCAAATATATTGCAATTAGCCCAAAACAATTCCCATACCCACTTCGACATTTCAACAAACAACTCACCTACAATCTCTATCTTTTACTTACTACCATAACCAATGCCTGATATCATACTGCACTATCCACATCGATTTATCCTATTGCCCTTCTCCAGTCCTAGCCAACCCGACTTCCACCTAACTATCACCATCGGCCATCTATGCTTGCTGTTGTTTGCTGCTGCCCCAAAGCTGCTACACTACCCACATACAGCAATCGATCAACGATAAAATCATCACTGCATAACTTGTCCAGTTACTCCGCACTCCTTCCTGACAGTATCTTCATCGACCAAGTCTACAAATCACACACTACATCCAACTGATTGCAATACAATCATACTTACAAGCCACTGTCGCCTTAACCCGTCAGCCCCTGCTGTAGACAAACCCCTCCTGTTGCTTCCAAACACCACTGTCTAACACTTTATCTCCCCTTAGCTTCACCTTCAAGCCACTATATCGCGCGAGGCTGCCATCATTGGCTTCACCTTCCCAACATGTTCTTACTTATCCCTCAACAACAAATTCAATTAGCTCCTCCAAGTCGCGTTTCCAGTCATCCTTGGCGGTTCCAGTTACAGGGCTGACACTTTTTATTCACTGAATCCTTTAAAAACTATACAGTAGGATCTCCTTCCCCCCAGAAGTTCAACTTCACACTCCAATCGTCCTAACTCCTCCTTTGTTTTGCATCGACAGTCATCCCTAACTCGCGATTTCCGAAATCAATTTTTGGTAGAGTTAAATGCACCGAGCTTTGAGCACGTGAAATTGAAGCACTCAAACATATAATCATATTGAATCTGAAATCATGAATTTTGGTTGAGTAATCAAATTATTTTTTAATTTTGATGCTTACGTTTTTCTCTCTAAAGGAATGCAACCTTATAATTTAGAAAGAAATAAACGAAGAGAAAAGGATATAAGAGGAAATGAGGGTAGCAGCTTTTTTGATCGATTTCGATTTTTTATTAAATGGAAGTCACGACCATTCTTCTTTCTGGATAAAGCTTTCAAGATAGTTTTTGGAATGAAGCGCAGTAGGTCGCGATTTATAGAGGAAGAGGGGAACAATAGGGTATGCGTATTTTAAATGGTTGTCTCCAAACGTACAAGCAATTTTAATACAATTTGATTTTTAATTTAATTCGATTTGATTTCGATTTAACTCGATTTGATTTTGATCTTATCCATTCAATTTTATAATAATATATATTGCTGTTCCGAAACCCTATTGATGCGCAACAACCGACGTTTTTAGGGTTATACCACCATCCCGAACACACTGGAACAGGTTCCAAAGCCTAATTCAATCATATGGAGAATATATTAATTTAAATCGATATAATATAAATTAAATCTAAAACAATTAATTCCTTGATAATAAATTGTTCTTATTATTGTTTCTACTCAAATAAAATTTATATTGACCTTCTAAATTATTTCAATTCAGTTTTAACTTTGAATCCAATTATTCTGTTTTTGTATTACAATAATTCAGTATATTCGAAATAAATCGTATATCGATTATTTAATCGATAAACTCAATATAAAAATCCATTTATATTATCAACTCTCTATTAAAAATAAATTTAGATATTAGTTATAAAAAAGCTAAAAATCTGGGATGTTACATTCCTTCCCCCTTAAAATAATTTCATCACTGAAGTTACTAAGCTAGAAAGTTGGCATAATTCTTTCAACTTCTCTCAACCTACTTGGTTAAGCTCTCACGCTTCATTTCTCCACAACTCAGTTTTCACATAGAACCTTTAAATCTCTTGTCTATACTCAATTCCCATCATTTATCTCAATTGACGACAATTCATCATCACATTCTAATCATCAATCCATATGCTCTCCAGCATATTTCCACATCTATACAAACCCATTTATCAAATTCATTATTTACTCTATTTAATTTATTTATTTTGATCCAATTAACTTGCTTTAAGATAAATTTTGATTCCAAAATTCAAATTCCTGGGTTTTTATTTCAAATTGATTTGAAATCATATACATTTATATATATATATATACACACACATAACCATAGCAATTCAAAACTTTTGAATTCATGAAGCCACTTGTTTTCTTAAAACAAATTTTCATTGGCAAGCTTGCTATGGTAGCAATCCATCACTTAGAAACTCGAAAATGAACACCGATGATGTCCGGATCATCATCGGAATTATTTCTTTGCAACTGAAGTGAGTTCAGTGCTTTATCACTTTCAAAATTCATTTAAAATGATTTTTATTCAAAAATTCTTTTAAAATAAAGCCATATTATTTTATAGTATTTAATAAAATATTTTCCAAACATCTGGGATTTAAATTCCAAATTGTGGTCTCAATACAATTTTAATTAATCTTGTTTGTATATACAAGTTCTATTCGGTTACATATAACCATTTCAATTTGATAAGCCCATTTGATTATAATCTCAACCAACACATCTATATATTAAAATAATTTCGGAAAATTATTTCTTTCATAAAACATAGTTTTGGATAAAATTATTTCATTTACCCAGCTTTTCAAACATACTGCGTCGAATTACTCTGCTGAAGTGTTTCGAAACACCTATCGATACAGTTGATCATACTGTACCGACCAGAGTTCATAAACCACTCAACTAACCAATCAACACAATATAAAACAATCTTTTTATATCAACTTACAAATATGCTCTCTTTATATACACTCATCTCATTCTAGGGTACTATTGACCCTATCTCTAATGAGTAAAACCCCATCAAAGCTTAGGTGTTCGCTCAACCTAAGCTCTGATACCAAATGTGACGGTCCGCAAATCCGTGCTATTTGAGTTGACTAAAACAACCTATGTTCAACCCAAATTTCACAGAGATACGAGCCATTAGGGTTAAAGAAATAGAAATAGATAGAAGATAGAACAAAGAGAACATCAGAATCTCACAGCGGAACAAACCAAAATATAATATCATATCTCATAACCTTGAAATACAAATTTGTATTGTATATACATACCATATCAGAGTACAACAAATGTACATCAAAGAGAAAATGATTCTAACTAAATAACGATGAAGCCTCCTGCTTCGAACTCCTCCAAGTATATCTATAAAAGCCTAAAACACTTAATTCCCGTACAAATTTAGGTACCCAAGAGTTTAGGGTAAAACAAACAAAGTATACTCTGGGTCAGTCATGGGACTGATGTGAATAAACTCTTACCATATTGTTTAACTTTGAAAAAACTTTTGAAAGAAAGGGTAATCGTAAGACCGATCAACACATAAATATGAACGGTTTTTACATTACGATAACCATACCATTTTAGATATCAAAATCTGGTGATATTATAGTATTTTCTATCAAATAAATAACCAAACAGCAGAACGCTTTCATCTCACGCTCCACATACATAGTATAAAATCAAAACCCGCACGGTGCTTATTGGAGATTGGATTACAACTATGATAAGGTATGGGACCACCTTTCGATCAGTGTACTCTGGAGGGGATACACTAGGGTTCAACAAGAACATCTTACAACCCTGCCACACATGATCGATCACTCATTTAGCTTGAGTGGACTAAATGTATTATCACCCACGGTTGTCGACCATCAAACCATAATCCGTAAGATACAAAAGAGAAAGAAGAACAAACTATTTTTTCCTCTAGACTAGTGATAATACATCCTGCTCAAAATATCGCTAGCCCTTTGTATTCTTACCAGATTTAAATTTATAGATTTCCTTTTGTTTATAATATTCTATTTAAGTTTGTTTCCTTTTCGAATTCTATATATACCGATATATTGATTTCTAGTTATCAACTTTCCTAAGAATGCTCTAACTCCTTAAATTTTTGGAAAATTTCGCTAGTGTCATCTTTGTACCGCTCAATCGATACAACTACAAATCGAATATCTAGGCCCTTTCCATTCAAAAAGAAAATAAAAAACCAAGCGGCTTGCCCGATTGGCTCATAAAATATCATACAGAATTTAAATGTGTACCTTTTTGTCGGGCACTCAAATCATAATCTTCACGGTCTTCATTCCGTACCTATTTAACCTATATATACCATTTTCAATTCATTCCAAATCAATTCAACACTTCTTACTTTTATCCCAACTAATTTCTTTGAAATTAGTTAACTTCATTTGAAAATTAAAATTCTGAATTTTGTTCCAAAAATCAATCCATTTACTCCACTTGAGTTCATATTTATTTTATAACTCAAATCTGGATTTTTATATTGAAAAATCCAAATTTCATTTACTTAAAATCCTTTGATTTTATTAAATAAATCATTATAGTTTTATAAACGATTATAGCACTGTTTTTCTAGAAAATCGATTTTTATATAACTCAAAATTTATAAGAAGAAATTCATATTTTTCTCTTTTATTTGAAAACTGTCTTTCAATAGGCCCGAGCGTCTCTTGTTTCATCAAATTCTGACTTTTTAGTTTTAAATACTCAATCAAACTTCGAATCATCAAATTACGAAGTACCATAATGCAACGAATTCGTTTTTAATTAAATTAAATATAAACATTTAACTTCGTTTATAAACTAAATTCCGATTCCAGTCTTCCATATAAATTAACCAGTTTTCCAAAACTAACTTAAAATTTTTGATTATCCAAAATCGTTGATTTCTGCATTCAAAAATCATAATTCAGTTATAAGAGTATTCACTGCTCAATTCTCTATATTAAATTCCAGTTTTCTTGGAAATAAAACATACTCTACCTTACAAACTAATATCATACCTTGATAATAGTGAAGTAATCCAAGTAGGGGTATTTTGTTTACCTCTCATACCTTAATCGACAACGTTCTTATCTTGAGATAGATAAAAGCTTGTAATACAAAAACTCGATTAAAATATCACCTTCTATTCAAAAAAATGGTTTACAAGCCATACTTACTTTAGAAAAATATATTTCCAAATTATCTTATGAAAATTACTTCAACACATTTATAAACGTTGTTTGTAAATTAACTTCTTATTAAAACCAACATCCATTTTAGTAATCTATTTGTAACTCGATTCGCATTTTGCAATATTTTATTTCTATTCTAAACCTCAACGTTTATTTTCATTTTTCATTTGAAGTAATTTATTACTATAACTTATATTTATAAGCATATAGTATATTTTCATATTTTTAAATGTCGGAGATATCAACTTCTTAAAATTTTAAATTTATGTTCCTACTAAATAGAATTCAAATGTCATTCCTAAGAATAATATATTTTTATAAATTTGACATACTCGAATTCTAGTCATAAATCCATATGGATTTATTTCAATTCAATTACAATCCGAACATCGGAAATAATTCCATCGTTTCCTTTTCCCGAAATGATTTCCAGTTATACATCCCCTTTTAATTTCATACTTGAATTCAAATTCCGCAAATTATCAACTGATAATTTATTTCACTTCATTTATAATCTTTGTTTATAAATTTAACTACTTGTTTCATTATTAAAAACTAAGTTTATTTCTCTAGCCCATTCAAAATTCAATTTCTATTTGGAAAAATAAATTTTCCTTTTTAAAAATATCATTTTTTATGATATTTTTAAATATCAATATTTAGAGCCAGTAATATTCAAACATCCAAATACACAAAGCATCAGTTCAATTCAACACATCACACATATAAGAATATGTGAACAATAATAAATAAATTTCAGGAATCCATTTGTATCCCTCCAACCTGTTTTCCCTACATCCACAGATGTTAGTAAACATAAATAATATTAATCCTGCTTCAAGGTAGGATATCGCGGTATAGAAGGTCATACACTCAATATATCGTGGGGCGATAGGGTCATCTGCTAGTTGTACTATGGGAAATATCCAATATATATATGTATGTGTGTGTGCATATATATATATATATATATATATATATATATATATATATAATAGCCACAACCACCAAGCCTAAATATAACTAATATATTATATATAATAACCACAATTCATTAACAATTGATAAATGCATCAAATCAGTCAACAAACAACATATAAAAATTATTTTAAATTAAAATTCATTTGTAATAAAATTATAAACGAATTCCAGAGGGTGAGTTTACTCACCCTGATTTTTAATCGTAGTTTAATCCGATATCGTCTCATCTATGCATCTGCTTGAATCATCTCAAATGAATCTACTACCTACGATTATTTAATTTTAATTTATCGATCAACCATTACTAATTTAAATTAACTTACTAACATTAATAAATAATTTATTTTAGGTATTTAAAAACTTTGAAATAACGTATACTTTATCTCCTTGCAATTAACTGATCAACTGCGAAGCAAATCTCCAACAACTCCCAATATATTGCAATCAGCTCAAAACAATTCCCATACCCACTTCGACATTTCAACAAACAACTCACCTACAATCTCCGTCTTTTCCTTACTACCATAACCAATGCCTGGTATCATATTGCACTGCCCACATTGATTTATCCTACTGCCCTACTCTAGTCCTAGCCAACCTGACTTCCACCTAACTATCACCATCAGCGATCTACTGCTTGATGTTGCTTGCTGCTGCTCCAATACTGCTACACTTCCCACATACAACAATCGATCGACCACCAAATCATTACTGCGTAACTTGTCCAGTTACTCCGCTCTTCTTCCTAACAGAACCTGCATAACTATAGAATGCCAGTTAACCATGTCATCGGCACTTCTGCATGCATTCCAAGCAGCTTTGGTAGAAAATTCATTACCAAAACCCCATTTCCATTTATCGAATTCACTGTCGAAAAACAATGGTATGTATTCAATGTTTCTCCTTTGTTCATCAGTGCATGGAATGCTATTACAATTCCATCTGGCTTCTTAAATTATTTAGCTCACCTTTAAATTAAGGCATCCATAAGATGAATAGGTATCCCATCCCCAATTATCAATCAATGATTTGCCTTTGATCCAAGGATCCTTCTGTAAGTCCGTTTCATTTCCCTTTGCAAACCCTCTGTCACAATTAACTGCAAGCTTACTTCTCACTCTTCGAATGACTTTTCATGATGCCGAAGCATTGTTGTTAATAGCCATAGTCCAGAAATTCTCTTTATGTATCTTCTTCTCATCCATCTAGGCCAAAGCCCATTATCAGCAATGATTGTCCAGCCTTATTTCAAAGTATATGCATCTCTCATATCTTTGATTCTTCTAAGTCCAACACCACCCTCTTCTTTTGGTTTGCGTAGTGAATAATATTTGATCTTGTGAATCTTTCCTTTCCAAATAAAGTCTACACAAACACTTTCAATTTTATCAATGGATGTATCAGGTATTTGAAATGTCTGCAGCCAAAAGTACACCTTAGCTTGAATTACAGTATGCACCAATTCAATACGTCCCGCAAAAGATAACAATCTAGAGTTCCATCCTTGTAATTTCCCTCTAATTTTTGTGATCAATTAAGCACATTCTCTATTAGTAAATTTATTTGAGGATAAAGGAACTCCCAAATATTTGACAGACAATTCATCTTCTCTCACTTTAAGTATTTCTACAATGCATTTTTTCACTCGACAAAATTTATTGAAGTGACATTTAGTTTTTTGATCATTCATCTTCAAACCTACAAAATTTTCCAAATTACCAATCAAATTCAAGATTTTACGTGTTGCATTACTTGTCTCTTTACTACACATAATCAGGTCATTAGCATACAACAAATGGCTAATAAATGGTTGAAAATTGTGGACCGATTGGATAGTCTTATCGTGTTCTGCTGATTCCATCTAGAGAGAGAAATACTCCATAGTATTAGCATAAAATATAGGGAAAGCGGATCTCCTTGTCTGATACCACGATTACGGGTAATTAATCCTTTGGGAACACCATTAATCAATATAGGAAAGGTAGGTGAGTTAATACATTCTGAGATAAGCCTAATGATTTTCTCTGGAAACGTCATAGCCTTAAGCATATGAGTAATAAAATTCATGTTAATTTTATCATATGCCTTGTGGAGGTCAAATTTTAGACAGAACTTATCTGCACCTTTTTTTTATATTGAATTTTCTAATCAATTCATGCGCCAACATATAAATCTCTGAAATGTTCATCTTTTTTATTAAAGAACTCTAGCATTTTGCAACCATGTCTAGTAACACTTTTTCATTCTATTATAAATGACTTTACTCAAAATCTTGTAAAGTACATTACAACAAGCAATTAGTCTATAGTCTGCAATTCTAGTAGGTTTCTCCATCTTTGGAATTTAATACAGAAAAGTGTGATTTATTTCTTTTAGAATTTTCCCAGTATGAAATGCTTCTTGGATTACTAATGTTACTTTGTCTTTCAGGCTGCTTCAGTGCGAACTTAAGAAACAGGATCCGAACCGATCTGGTCGGCGGGGGGGGGGGGGGGGGGGGGGAGGGGGCTGAATCTAGATGGATGGGTTCGATAGCATCGAAAACTTCAACCGCATTGATGGATCGACACGTCATCCTTCTTCCTCTAGCATTCAACACCCATCTAGGTCTTATTTGGGGTAAGTCTTGCAAGCTTTTACCATTGTATAATTCAGTGAAGTATGTGATTGCTTCTGCTTGTATTTTTCCGTGTCCACCAAATTGTTGCCTTCCTAGTCAAAAAAATTAAAAATTAAAGTTAGTATTTTTTCTAACTGACATTTTTGTATAAAAAACTTAGTGCAATCATCCCCGTTAGCAAGCCATTTCTCTTTAGCTTTTTGTTTTTGCTCCACTGCCTTGATTCTCAAGGCCTCTTTTAATTCATTTTGGATCTGTTGATACATTCCCCAATATTTATCGCTGTCATCTCCATCATCAATCTTTTGAAGCAAATCAGCACACATCGCTTTAAGGACATTAATTTGATCACCATCTTTAACCCTGGTTTTGTTCCATTCCTTGTGTAACACCCCACCTCCGCTAGGGTCACTCACAAAGGGAATGCACTAGGTTTGGTAAAGCATTATCGAGGTAAACATGCACAGAAATATTACAAGACAGAACATATATATAAAACAGCGAAAGTAAAACAAATTTCATTACCTTATAAAATAAGGTCTAAAGCCTTTTACATCAGAATACATCAAAACCTGTCTTGCAATAGTAAAGAAGCATAAAACCTTTTCAAAAATTATTCCCCAAGTGAAACAGTAAAGTACCCATAGCCAAGAAAAGTCCAAGCCATACATGATGACCTTCAAACAGAAGAAGTCCGAACAAACAATAGCATTTCCTCCCTGTAACCTGGGGGGGAACGGAAGACAAAGAGGCGAAACAAAACGGGGTCAGTCATAAAGACTGGTAAGCCCTATCTACTATCAGTATATAAACTAGTAAAGTTAACTGGCATGAGGAACTGAGATGGACATAAGTATGATGACAAGATAGATAAGCTAAACCAAAATAACAGGATGAACTACTGTTCCAAGATAAACAAGTGTGTCATGATAAACTACGGTGTCAAGATAAGTCAAGGTATCACATCGTCGGGTTTCTATCAAGTACAATATCGCAAGGTATCTATCATGTATATTCGTTCTGCACCTCCCGTACTAGTATCCCGGCCCGCGTCATGTGTTAACTATGAATGTCTCTTTCCCAAGTCATGTAATGGTCTATGTCCTCCTAATATATCGTATATGTAGGTTTCCTGATTCGTATGATTCTTTCCATGCATAAGTTCAGTCCTTTGCCGTAGGCCGTACGGGCTTTTTTATGTAAATCTGTACCACTTCAACGTAGTACCATTTTATCCTTGAGGTTATTTTGGACTGCTACCCTTGATCTAGTTATGTTTCCTTACCATGAACTATCACGTGTTCACTTAGGATTTATGCCACCTAGGACCACTAGGGATTATGCTACCTAATGAACATTTCCGTGTCTCAGTTTTGGGTTCAGGCCACCTAGGGCCACTAGGGATTATGCAACCCGTCAACCGCGCCCTTTATCCCGCGTATGTGTCGTGAATCGTTTCCCATGTCTAGACGCACATGTTCCTCAATGTGCCATCCGAGTTCCATGCCAGGGCAAATCAAGAAATACGGAACTCGGTCGGGAGCTTTAAGTCGTCTGCTGATGTAGATATCAAGGTCTGTTTTTGTACCCGTGGCTATGGTCCCACGTGACCCCTCCCTCAACTACTGAAAGGCAATCCAAGAAAAATCATATATGAGAACCACATCCCGGCCCCACTATAGCCCCACTTTCCTATGGGCCAACCTCACCCATGACTCGATAGCAAGAACATGGTCTGTTGGGGGTTCTCTGCCTTACCGTTCGTACACGATTGACTAAAGATGGTAGGTAGTCGGCGACGTGCTATCCAGGGCAAAATCAAGTATCATCGACTCCACGCTAATCCATCCCAGTCTTTAGGTCGCTCGCATAGCAACCAAGGCATACTTTTGGCTCTTCTACCGCAGACCTTAACCCCTGTGAGGCCGCGTTTCATGGACCATCTGCCACCTCACAGAGGGATACCAAGAGTACCCTCACGTCCCCCGAAGCTACCGCTTCGTCACCCTGTTCGTTGGAGCCTTTATCTAAGTCAGATAATTGGCTCCTTCTCGTGTTTTAAGCGATGACCTGCCGTATCGGGTTACTCATCTATCTGTGAACTGGTCCAAATCCCTTGACTAAGAATTTTTACTTAGTTTCCCAAACTAAGGTTTACCACTTAGTCTCCTTTCCCGTTATCCTTGTGGACCCCTGTCTTCCACCTAGTCCCCTGAACTAGGGTTTTGTCTAATGGGTTAAGTATTGTCATTTAAGTTCATGACTTAACCTCCCTACGAATCATGTCAAGATTTGGCTAAGTATTCAAGTCCAAGTCCTAGCCCTACAAGTTGGTTAAGTATACCAAGAAGCTCATGACTTAACCCTATTCAATCATCAAGTCAATTTGGTTAAGTATTTGTTTATCTTAACCCTATCAGGTTATCGTGTTAGATTGGTTAAGCATAGATTATCTTAACCTCATCGGATTATCGAGTCGGATTGGTTAAGTATAGGTTAGCTTAACCCCATCCACTAATCGTATTATAATGGTTAAGTATATTCAAACGGTCTCGTGACTTAACCCTATCAAGCTCTCATATTAGATTGGTTAAGTATGGTTGCTTAACCTCATCAAATCATCATGTATAATTGGTTAAGTATAAATTACTTAACCCCATTAAATTATCATGTTAAGTTGGTTAAGTATTGGCTACTTAACCTCATTAAATCACCAAGTTTAGATTGGTTAAGTGTTTAACTTAACTCCATCGAATTACCGTGCTTAGATTAGTTAAGTGAAGGTTACTTAGCCCCATCTAATTACCATGTTTAGATTAGTTAAGTCTAAGTTACTTAACCCCATCTAATTACCAAGTCGGATTAGTTAAGTGAATCTAAGTTAGTTAACCCCATCTAATTACCAAGTCGGATTAGTTAAGTGTAAATTACTTAACCCCATCGAATTTACCGTGTTAGATTAGTTAAGTATGGATTACTTAACCCCATCTAATTACCGTGTTTAGATTTGTTAAGTGTAGGTTACTTAACCCCATCTAATTACCAAGTCGGATTAGTTAAGTGTAAATTACTTAACCCCATCCCCTAATTGTATTTTACGGTTAAGTGTCATTAAGAAATCAAGTCCGGTTTAACTTAACCTACCCATTCGTGTCATATCGGTTAAGTGTTATTAGTCAAATTTACTTAACCTTATCATGTGGCATTAATTAACTTAATGCACCCCAACCTCTCACATTAGACCTTGTTGTGGTTACTAGTTAAGCCGGGCGGGTCTGGGTAGTTTTACACCACAACTTGGTCTAACCTCGGGTTTTAAGTGCTATGTGACCAACTACTCACATTGGGTCCTATTGTTTGTAGCCACTAGTTAAGCCGGGCGGGTCCAGGTAGATTTATGCTACAAACTCAACCCAACCTCGAGTTGACCACTTTCATGTTTGGTCTAGTGTCATATTACACTTACAACCCATACACGTCTAGTTTTCAAGTTCCATGTTCATAGCCAAAATTACATGTTGTCATGTTTATACCAATTTGCCCCAAGTCGTGTTTCATGTCATTAAAGTTTACTCATAATGTAACCCCAACGCTTTTAAACTCGCATATACATTCTCAACAACGCATAATGGATTTAAGAAGGAACTTGGCGAAAGCATGACAAAAAGGGTATAAGGCCACAAGTTAATCATGGTGGCATATGAGGCATAAATGTGTTCATTAACTTGCATGTTACATTGTTAAGCCTCAAAAACATGCATAACCCCAAAACTTAGCATATAAGTGAATCATGGTGATAGATGACATAGAAAAATGGCTAGTAGTTCGCATATAGCATTCTATGCAAGTTAACTTAAGGGATAAGAGAGTTCTTATGTTGCATAATGCAACATTTCAACATAAAGCTTATAGCTTTTAGCCCACAAAATCAAGGTGATAACTTTACGAATATGCATAGGATAAATCTACACATAACATGATAGTTTCTAAGCATGTAACCTACTCAAGTTCAAGCCCAAAACTTGCAACATGAACATTTAACTTCATAGTTAATATCTAAGAGTAGGAGGGGGCTTACAATGCTATGAGGGCACAAATCAATATGTAAAAAGATTGAGACGAAGCCACACTAGCAAAAACCCCAAATCAATAAGCTCCAATAAAACCCTTGAGAAAATAATAAGAAAGATCCTTGCTTTGATGAAGATTTGCCTTGAAATCAAGTTTAGAAGCTCTCATATGAACATAGAAACTCTCATACACTCATATGATCATGTAATCTCTCATGTGAATGAAGATAGAATTTATGACAAGAGGATGGAGGCTAGGGTTTTGAGTGGAGGCCATGATCATTAGAAATTTTGGCATAGTTTAGTTGTAGGATTGAATAATGAGGATTTAGGGTTACGTTTAGGGTGCTTATATAGAAGATTAGGTGAGTTTAGACCCTTAGATCAACCCTAGGAAGAATCTGAACCCTCAAATTTCGAACCAGGCCCAAAAACATGACCAAGGGAGCCAACAGGTGCACCAGGCCGACCAGACCCCAAAATGGGGTGGTGTCGACACCCAAGTCGACACCCCAGTCGACTTGGGGTGTGGTGGTGTCGACTGGGCAGTCGACACCCCTGGCCTGGGCGGGAATTTTCCCGCCTTGCCCCCCGGTTTGAATTTCGAATCTGTTTTCGAACTTGAATTTTTTGAAAACTTTGACCGGCCATAACTTGGTCATACAGACTCCGATTTTCGAAAACTCGGACTCTATTTCGCTTATTTTTCCGAGACGAACGCAATGGCCCAGCCCGTTTCCCTTGATTCAGAATTTAAAATTAAATTCTGCCTTGATTCTTGTCTTAACACGTTATCGAAACACGGGTTGTTACATTCTCCCCTCCTTTAAGGATTTCGTCCCCGAAATCTCCAAGTTAGGAAGAACATATCCTACCATCCATCATCCATCTACTCAAAACATCATCCACAAGCAACCATTGTCCTTAGACGATTTCTAATGCTGTATGAGTACATGCAGAAGGTGTGTGTGTATGTACTTATCTAATGCAAATGATCAGGCCTGAGTGATCTTATAAATGCAAAATATGTTTAGTGCCATGAATCCAACATGCATGCAAATAGTCCTAGTCATATAAACACTATATGTGTGCACAATCATTCATTCATATGCGACATCCACATGGCAAACACATTCAATTTCATCTATACACAAGCGTAAATATGCATATGCAACATGAAATGTGACCGTGTCAATCTAGTATCTAATGTGTATTCGCGCATCCACGAGCAACCACTTGCAACCATTTGCAACCATATCAATCATAACATGTTTCAAATACATGTTTACATCCATAGAGTTCTACCTAAGGTTCCCAAGATAGGATCGAGAAGATAAACAAGACAAACTCCTTACGGGGTTTGCAACAGAAATAGGACCGATGGGATATCCACCAAGCGATAGCATGTAAGCAAGCTCTACAGGAGAACCAGGGATCAACGATATACTCTTAAAAAGAGACATGATGCACGCGTCTAAGCCGCATTTCCTTGAGTTTAATTCCATCGTGCCTTGACCGCCTTTGACTTCGTGATTTCGTAGCTCCTTGATTCCTACTTCAAAGGTATGAGTCGGGACTCATTTCACGGTTGCTTCTTGTTTCACTTCCACTTATTCTTTCCCTAGTATACTTGGCTCAACCATATCTGCGTACTCATGCAAGCTTTCCAAAATTCACTAGTGAATTCTGGATCTCGTTTACCAATGCCAATCCATGTTACCACGTGCACTTACTAGGGTGATTCCTATAGCCCATGCTTAAGCGGAATGAACCATCCGCCTTAGTGGCGAACGTTACTCGATCGGATCAGAGATTTCCGATAAATGCATCAAGAGATTCTAGGTAACTAACCATGGCAGAACCCAAAAGGTTACACGAGACTTCGAGGGTATTACCAAGGCAAGCTAAGAGTTTAACTACCCTCCTTTCAAAGCCGAGAATGGCATCCCTTACTGGATAACCACTTCATCCCTAGAATCCATCCATAGCTCAACAATAGAAGTATTGCTTCTAATCTCAACACTTGACATTTACACTCTCAATTCCAAACAAGTCATGAATAAATGGACCGACTCTCCAACCAGATTTTTGGGTCAAAAGTGGGATCTTCTACCATGCTAGTACTAAGGTGCAGAGACTTAACTATCGAGGCAGACTTAAATGATGCGATGATCAATACAAAGTCTGGACGGGATGATAGAAAAGAAAGGCTAAGCCTTTAACAGAAACGGTATCATTCCTCTTAGGTACGCTAGAAATAAGAGCATACAATTGCCCTCTAGCTGATCTTATCCTTATCTTCCTTTGTGGATCAAGCCATACCAACAAGTTGCTTATTCTTAAGCCCGTGTCCTTTATCCTTGCTCTTATTATCCCTTCTTATAACTTCGGTGACAGGTCTCTCGAGAACTTCCTCCATCGCACGGGAAAACACTTACGTAGCTAGACAAGGATTAGTCGCAGTTAAAACTACTGTGACTACAGATGGAGGAAAGAAAGGAAAAGAGATTCGATCAAGGAAACAAAGGATAGTGCTAATGGCTTTTGGGGAATAGCCTTTTAAAACTTTTCTTGAAAAATGCTTCTTTGTAAACGGTTTCTCAAAAAAAAATTCAGAAGGTTTTAAAACTTTTGCCCAGTCTGGTAACCTTCTGCTCTGATACCAAATGTAACACCCCACCTCCGCTAGGGTCACTCACAAAGGGAATGCACTAGGTTTGGTGAAGCATTATCGAGGTAAACATGCACAGAAATATTACAAGACAGAACATATATATAAAACAGAGGAAGTAAAAAAAAATTCATTACCTTATAAAATAAGGTCTAATGCCTTTTACATTAGAATACATCAAAACCTGTCTTGCAACAGTAAAGAAGCATAAAACCTTTTCATAAATTATTCCCCAAGTGAAACAGTAAAGTAGCCATAGCCAAGAAAAGTCCAAGCCATACATGATGACCTTCAAACAGAAGAAGTCCGAACTAACAATAGCATTTCCTCCCTATAACCCGGGGGGGGGGGGGGGAACGAAAGACAAAGAGGCGAAACAAAAAGGGGTCAGTCATAAAGACTAGTAAGCCCTATCTACTATCAGTATATAAACTAGTAAAGGTAACTGGCATGAGGAATTGAGATGGACATAAGTATGATGACAAGATAGATAAGCTAAACCAAAATAACAGGATGAACTACTGTACCAAGATAAACAAGTGTGTCATGATAAACTACGGTGTCAAGATAAGTCAAGGTATCACATCGTCAGGTTTCTATCAAGTACAATATCGCAAGGTATCTATCATGTATATTCGCTCTGCACCTCCCGTACTAGTATCCCGGCCAGCGTCATGTGTTAACTATGAATGTCTCTTGCCCAATGTCATGTAATGGTCCATGTCATCCTAATATATCGTATATGTAGGTTTCCTAATTCGTATGATTCTTTCCATGCATAAGTTCAGTCCTTTTCCGTAGGCCGTACGGGCTTTTTTATGTAAATCTGTATCACTTCAACGTAGTACCATTTTATCCTTGAGGTTATTTTGGACTGCTACCCTTGATCTAGTTATGTTTCCTTACCATGAACTATCGCGTGTTCACTTAGGATTTATGCCACCTAGGACCACTAGGGATTATGCTACCTAATGAACGTTTCCGTGTCTCGGTTTTGGGTTCAGGCCACCTAGGGCCACTAGGGATTATGCCACCCGTCAACCGCGCCCTTTATCCCGCGTATGTGTCGTGAATCGTTTCCCATGTCTAGACGCACATGTTCCTCAATGTGCCATCCGAGTTCCATGCCAGGGCAAATCAAGAAATACGGAACTCGGTCGGGAGCTTTAAGTCGTCTGCTGATGCAGATATCAAGGTCTGTTTTTGTACCCGTGGCTATGGTCCCACGTGACCCCTCCCTCAACTACTGAAAGGCAATCCAAGAAAAATCATGTATGAGAACCACATCCCGGCCCCATTATAGCCCCACTTTCCTATGGGCCAACCTCACCCATGACTCGATAGCAAGAACATGGTCTATTGGGGGTTCTCTGCCTTTCCGGTCGACACGATTGACTAAAGATGGTAGGTAGTCGGCGACGTGCTATCCAGGGCAAAATCAAGTATCGTCGACTCCACGCTAATCCATCCCAGTCTTTAGGTCGCTCGCATAGCAACCAAGGCATACTCTTGGCTCTTCTACCGCAGACCTTAACCCCTGTGAGGCCGGGTTTCATGGACCATCTGCCACCTCACAGAGGGATACCAAGAGTACCCTCATGTCCCCTGAAGCTACCGCTTCGTCACCCGGTTCGTTGGAGCCTTTATCTAAGTCAGATAATTGGCTCCTCCTCGTGTTTTAAGCGATGACCTACCGTATTGGGTTACTCATCTATCTGTGAACTAGTCCAAATCCCTTGACTAAGAATTATTACTTAGTTTCGCAAACTATGGTTTACCACTTAGTCTCCTTTCCCGTTATCCTTGTGGACCCCTGTCTTCCACCTAGTCCCCTGAACTAGGGTTTTGTCTAATGGGTTAAGTATTGTCATTTAAGTTCATGACTTAACCTCCCTACGAATCATGTCAAGATTTGGCTAAGTATTCCAGTCCAAGTCCTAGCTCTACAAGTTGGTTAAGTATACCAAGAAGCTCATGACTTAACCCTATTCAATCATCAAGTCAATTTGGTTAAGTATTTGTTTATCTTAACCCTATCAAGTTATCGTGTTAGATTGGTTAAGCATAGATTATCTTAACCTCATCGGATTATCGAGTCGGATTGGTTAAGTATAGGTTAGCTTAACCCCATCCACTAATTGTATTATAATGGTTAAGTATATTCAAACGATCTCGTGACTTAACCCTATCAAGCTCTCATATTAGATTGGTTAAGTGTGGTTGCTTAACCTCATCAAATCATCATGTATAATTGGTTAAGTATAAATTACTTAACCCCATTAAATTATCATGTTAAGTTGGTTAAGTATTGGCTACTTAACCTCATTAAATCACCAAGTTTAAATTGGTTAAGTGTTTAACTTAACCCCATCGAATTACCGTGCTTAGATTAGTTAAGTGAAGGTTACTTAGCCCCATCTAATTACCGTGTTTAGATTAGTTAAGTCTAAGTTACTTAACCCCATCTAATTACCAAGTCGGATTAGTTAAGTGAATCTAAGTTAGTTAACCCCATCTAATTACCCTGTCGGATTAGTTAAGTGTAAATTACTTAACCCCATCGAATTTATCGTGTTAGATTAGTTAAGTATGGATTACTTAACCCCATCTAATTACCGTGTTTAGATTTGTTAAGTGTAGGTTACTTAACCCCATCTAATTACCAAGTCGGATTAGTTAAGTGTAAATTACTTAACCCCATCCCCTAATTGTATTTTACGGTTAAGTGTCATTAAGAAATCAAGTCCGGTTTAACTTAACCTACCCATTCGTGTCATATCGGTTAAGTGTTATTAGTAAAATTTACTTAACCTTATCATGTGGCATTAATTAACTTAATGCACCCCAACCTCTCACATTAGACCTTGTTGTGGTTACTAGTTAAGCCGGGCGGGTCCGGGTAGTTTTACACTACAACTTGGTTAACCTCGGGTTTTAAGTGCTATGTGACCAACTACTCACATTGGGTCCTATTGTTTGTAGCCACTAGTTAAGCCGGGCGGGTCCGGGTAGATTTATGCTACAAACTCAACCCAACCTCGAGTTGGCCACTTTCATGTTTGGTCTAGTGTCATATTACACTTACAACCCATACACGTCTAGTTTTCAAGTTCCATGTTCATAGCCAAAATTACATGTTGTCATGTTTATACCAATTTGCCCCAAGTCGTGTTTCATGTCATTAAAGTTTACCCATAATGTAACCCCAATGCTTTTAAACTCGCATATACATTCTCAACAACGCATAATGGATTTAAGAAGGAACTTGGCGAAAGCATGACAAAAAGGGTATAAGGCCACAAGTTAATCATGGTGGCATATGAGGCATAAATGTGTTCATTAACTTGCATGTTACATTGTTAAGCCTCAAAAACATGCATAACCCCAAATCTTAGCATATAGGTGAATCATGGTGATAGATGACATAGAAAAATGGCTAGTAGTTCGCATATAGCATTCTATGCAAGTTAACTTAAGGGATAAGAGAGTTCTTATGTTGCATAATGCAACATTTCAACATAAAGCTTATAGCTTTTAGCCCACAAAATCAAGGTGATAACTTTACGAATATGCATAGGATAAATCTACACATAACATGATAGTTTCTAAGCATGTAACCTACTCAAGTTCAAGCCCAAAACTTGCAACATGAACATTTAACTTCATAGTTAATATCTAAGAGTAGGAGGGGGCTTACAATGCTATGAGGGCACAAATCAATATGTAAAAAGATTGAGACGAAGCCACACTAGCAAAAACCCCAAATCAATAAGCTCCAATAAAACCCTTGAGAAAATAATAAGAAAGATCCTTGCTTTGATGAAGATTTGCCTTGAAATCAAGTTTAGAAGCTCTCATATGAACATAGAAACTCTCATACACTCATATGATCATGTAATCTCTCATGTGAATGAAGATAGAATTTATGACAAGATGATGGAGGCTAGGGTTTTGAGTGGAGGCCATGATCATTAGAAATTTTGGCATAGTTTAGTTGTAGGATTGAATAATGAGGAATTAGGGTTACGTTTAGGGTGCTTATATAGAAGATTAGGTTAGTTTAGACCCTTAGATCAACCCTAGGAAGAATCTGAACCATCAAATTTCGAACCAGGCCCAAAAACATGACCAGGGGAGCCAACAGGTGCACCATGCCGACCAGACCCCAAAATGGGGTGGTGTCGACACCCAAGTCAACACCCTAGTCGTCTTGGGGTGTGGTGGTGTCGACTGGGCAGTCGACACCCTTGGCCTGGGCTGGAATTTTCCCACCTTGCCCCCGGTTTGAATTTCGAATCTGTTTTCGAACTTGAATTTTCTGAAAACTTTGACGGGCTATAACTTGGTCATACGGACTCCGATTTTCGAAAACTCGGACTCTATTTCGCGTATTTTTCCGAGACGAATGCAATGGCATAGCCCGTTTCCCTTGATTCAGAATTTAAAATTAAATTCTGCCTTGATTCTTGTCTTAACACGTTATCGAAACACGGGTTGTTACACCTTGAGTTGTTTTTTTTATTTGAAAAATTGGACAAAATTGTACATATGGGCTTCATTGTATTGGTCCAGCGTAGCAAAATTGAAAAAAATCATTATATCCATCCAATAATTTCTGATGACCAGCATAACGAAAAGGTTTGCCTTTACCACTATCATCCCTAGACACTAAAAATGAAGTGGGCTATGATCACTGGTAGAAGATGGCAATACGTTCACTTTCATATCAGAGAATTTATTATTACATTAAGAGTTAATTAAAACTCCATCAAGTTTACAAGTTATTTTTCTACTCTCACCTCTTCTCCATGTAAAATGCAGACCACAATGACAAGTTCAACAAGCTCTGATGCAACCACACAACTATTGAATTCTGCTAGCTGTGACACATGCACGGTAACACCCCCTTTCTTCTCACTAGCTTTCAAAATTGCATTAAAATCTCCTATCACAACCCATGGAACATTGATATTATTTTCTAGATTCTTAAGTTTGTCGCAAAGAATTGTTTTTGACTAATTAAGTTACCGGCATAGACAACAGAAATAATCATATTCAATCCCCCAGAATTTGTAAGATTTACAGTTATTTATTGCTTATCTTTATCAACAACTACACAATTCCACACACTGTTACACCATAAGATAAGAATTCTGCCTTTTTCAGAATATTCATTTTTAGTTATGTCCATTCACTCCCCATAGAGTCAATATAGAAATCAAGTTATCATCATTGAGTTTATTTCCTAGGATACCCAAAAAAAAAGGAAGAAGTTCCATTCTAAGATTGTGGAGGTCTAAAAGGTGGGTATCGTTGTTTAGACCTCTAACGTTCCAGCTAATTAAGGACATTTAGAATTTGGGGGTCGACTCCTCGGTTATCTAGGAGGTAACACCCGTATGCTTGTTGCAGCCATACTTTCTTCAGCAATTTTGTTAAACTGACTACTATATTCTGGATTTGGCTTTGTTAAGCTTTTGGTTTTTTTGCCATCTTCTTTATGTTCATCATTGTCAATATTAACCAAGTTGATGTTTAATTGCTTCAAGTCTTCTCCGTTTTCAGGGTCTACTTCCACTGGATCCTCAATCATTGGGTACTATATATAAAAAACATTTCAAGCTAATATGGGTCGACCCATACCCATGCTTGGGTCGACACATAGGTTGACCCAACCCCTATATGGGTCGACACATTTGATGTTTGGGTTGACCCATGAGATTTGAAATAAATCGCTAGGCCACTATTTTACTACATGATTTATTCATTGCTTGTTTTGTTTGATTACTTATTAATTTCTGGACCGTTTTTGTTTGATTCTATATTTTATTATATTCTTTTTCATTTTTGACATACATTCAAATTTCAGATTTAAATACGTAGTTTACTACGCGTATATATTTAAGTATATTTATATAAGATTTCAAATGTTATTATTAACGTTATATTTATTTTCTATTTTATTACTTGTGCATTAATTTTCTTTTGATTTCAACACAAATTTAATTTTAATTTAAACGCGTACCTTTTCTAGAAATTAATGCACGCACACTCATTTTTAGATTAGAACCTTATTTAACATCATTAAATTCTCCATAATTTTATTCTATTTGTGACACGTTTATTTTCAAATTCAAACGCATGTCACCTTTGATATTTATGTCTATACATATTTTTACATACATGTGCGTTCAGATGCATGTCAACATTCCAGAATTAATTATATGCCTTCAACTTTGATGTCATTTTCATTTATGTCCACATTAATGTCATTAATGATGCTCATTATCTTTCAGATTCAAATGTGCTTTTTTAGACATTTATATATACATGCATATATATACATATGTGTATATATATATATATATATATATATATGTGTGTGTGTGTGTGTGTGTGTGAAATAATTATATATTTATACACGCTTAGATGTGTGTTACTACTAACTAGTTTTCCGTTTTAAAACTTTTACATTACATTCTATTTATTAATTTATAACATGATATTTATTGACTTTTATTCATTCTTCTACAATGTTTCTTTTTATTTAATTCTATTTATATAATTGCAACGGTATGTTTGCGTAATGACAACTTTTTATTTATTGCTCTTATTGTAAATTGCGTTTGTTTTCAAATTTCAAATGCACGTTACTCATGTAATTATTTTGATAATTTTATTACATAAAATGTGGGATGTTACGTAATCACTTCGATCAGGCGAGCAGCAAGATACTTCAAGGAAAGCAGATTCTGACCGTAGAACCGAGCAAGGTCAAAGCAGAAAAAGACTTCCTATTCCAACAATAGAAGGGGAATACCAACACAGCAACAAAATCTCTTATGTTATTGCTTAAAATGTGGGGTGTTACGCAATCACTTGATTCGCCGAGCAGCAAACCAAATGAAAGGACCCGAAACTACCCCGTAAAGGAAAGCCCAGATTTCTTCGAGAACAAGACAGATCAGAACACAAACAGAAGAACATTTCATTGCTTATTACAACAATTTCATCAGAATACAAGAATATACAGAGTATGAATAAATATTACACATTTACTAAATATCAGAGATTACAATATGTTACATAGCAGCGAAAAAATAATACAAACACAACTGAAAAAGATACACGGATACAGAGCTTTCCGAATATCGCTTTAGTTGTGAATCAGGATCCTGTGACTATAAATCTGCAAAACCAAAACTACTAGCTGCTAGTGTGGAAAATAGGGGCACCCAGAGTTTAGGTTAAAATAATAAACTCCAGGTCAGTCATGTGACTGGTGCGAGAACTAAAATAGTTATTAATTTGATTTTAAAGTTAGGTAAATCAAGGGACCACGCCGTATAACACGGAACGGGTTTACCCCCAAGAATACCAGTGCATAAAACAAACAGTGCAATGCTAAATAAAGAACAATGATGCTATTATAAGACTCAGTTCCCATCACACAATGCAACGCAAGCCGGAGGATAGAGTTTTTACCTTATAATAGCCAAAAATGCTTGGTACATGAAATTTCATCTTTTATTATTACTATAAGTGCATAGTCTCAAAACAATTTCAATCATAAGTATCAATTATAGATGGCATAAGTGCCCCATCCCACTATGTCGCCGTACTGGGCTCTACAATCAAAACCGCAAAATGTCGGATTGAAAGTTGGATTTCCATATGTGAACCAAGGTCAGGGATCGTCCTCACCGCTTCGAGACAATCTAGCTTACCATGTCTCAGGACCCAGACACAGGTGGGCCCTTGGATCGTCAGGGCCGGTCCACTCGATGTGGATTAAAATGCCTGAACATTGCGTTTCCCTGCTCTATGGGGCGTAAACTGGTCATATCCCGACCAAACTATCGGCCCCGAAACGACCGATATAACCGAGGTGCCTCGCTATCCATCATCCACATAAGTAAAATGTCCGGGCGCGTAAAACCCAAAACACCACTCCTAGCTAGAAAGAAACGCCTACCCTCCATGATGTCCTCTCCCGTTTCTGGTTCACACCGGGGTGTGATGCTCGCAAATTAGCGCTACACAAAGCTACACTATATTAAAGTCATGCTTTGAACATCAACCATAAGACTCTGCTTTTCAACAGAAGCCTTGATCATTTGCATCTCAGCATGCCACACAGGCAATTCACGCTATGCAATCGATATCTATCAATCACATAGAATGAAATCCGATGTCATACACACATCCATTTACAAGTTCGTTCTAGGTCTGGACGAAACCGGAGGCACCTTATTCCTCCTCCATATGTCCAATATAGGGGAAAGGTCCTCGCATATCCGGTCGATCTCCAAGTACGTCTTGACGATCACCACGTATTACCTTGTCTTGGGTGTACAGCCTAATCAAGACATCAGTAATCATCCAAACGAGGTGAAGGCCTCCGGTATTCAACCACCGTCTTCATCCTCGACATATCGTCGAATCAGTTATTCAGAATGGGATAAACCCGTCTTTCTGAATAACTCGCGTATATAATAAACAAGTGCTATAAAAACACAACATACGCCTTATTCCAATCCAAAATATTCCTTTAGTCAAATATTCTTATACTTTGGGAAAGGTTCCCATTAATTTTATCAAAGATAAAATCTTTAAATTTATTCTTTAATCTTCCTTTGGATATCATTTCAATCTAATTAAAGATGCATTAAAACTCCACTTGGTTTTAATCTTCCCAAAAATCAATATTAACGGTTGTTTAACTTAGGAAATCATATCCTGCCTTTAACTGGGTTAAAGAATTAATGTCATTTAAAACACGGTTCACGATGAACCCAAAATCACATTCCATTCCATCAGCCTTAAACCGTAAATTAGCAAGTGAACAATTCTCTAAGTATTAACCCCGAAGGCCGAAACCAACATCAGATCAATACCTAGGAAACCATTCAGCTTAACTAATCTCCAGTTAGTTTCTGATTTCCTTAACTCCATTGGGTCTAAGAACAGTGTTACTAAAGATACCATTCACGACAACCCAAAATCTTATTCCTGTCTTTAACTGGGTTAAAGAACCAATGTCCTTTAAAACACGGTTCATGATAAACCCAAAATCACATTCCATTCCGTCAGCCTTTAAACGTAAATTAGTAAGTGATAAATTCCCTAAGTATTAATTCGAAGGCCGAAACCAACATCAGATCAATACCCAGGAAACCATTCAACTTAACTAATCTCCAGTTAGTTTCTGATTTTCTTAACTCAATTGGGTCTAAGAACAATATTATTAAAGGTACCATTCACGAAAAACCAAAAATCTTATTCCATTGTTAATCGGGTTAAAGAACAAGTGTTATTTAAAACACCGTTCACGATAAACCCAAAGACCAATTTCTATTCAATTCCAATTAAATATTAATCAATAGGTATACTTCATTAAATCTAAGTAAAGATTTAATCTTATCTCAACTGGTTTCAAGAACAGTGTTAATGAAGACACCATTTATAACAAACCCAAAATCACATTTGATATTAAATATAAGGCTCTGAATAGAAAATATATCGGCTTATATTCAATATCAATTCTTGAATCAACAAATACCGTATCGAAATAACAATATATATATCTTTCAAATTCCTCCACAATATCCGTATAATCACGGAATCCAATATCGAAATATTCCGAAGATAAATTCAATTCAAATCCATTCCAATTTATATATTGGAAATTCTGGTTATTTTTAAAACCATTTCAAATCCAATTTATTTATTTAAAAATATTGGATTTCATAATTCTAGTTCATAACTAGTTCATTTCGATAAAAATATATTTTTATCTTTTCAAATATGGAATTTTCATCCTAATTCTTTCCAAATCATTAATTATGATTTTACACAAATTATTGATATTTTTAATAATTTTATCAAGGCCCGTACAGTCGATTTCCATAAACGGCCATCGAACTGCACTTACATCGACCTATTCCAAATTTGATTTGGACATAATTCCAAATTCAACCGTCAAATTTCAAATCTCTAATGGTCATTAGAAAGCTCTTTTCGATACGAACCCAATGTTCCGATTTTAGGGAATCCGACGGTCGGATCTCCCGTAATGTCCATTCGAAGTCGATGGTCGAAATTCATGAACTACCGCAGCGCGGCGCGTTCTATTCAGGCCATCATATTATATATATAATATATATTTCGTCGATTTCCATTTAAAACGTATTTTATAAATCGTTTTAAATTCTTTTTCAAAACGATTTCAACTTCATATTCAATTTTAAATTAAAATTGAATATTCTATATCATCGATATATAAATGATAATATTTTCAAGGCATTTTATTTTGAAATCGTTTCCTTTTCGATATTCATTATAAAAATGAATAAAATCAATATAAATATTGTTCATGTCAAAATGGCGTTAATCTAATCAACACGGCTTTATATATTTAAATATATTCGTGTCCATCCCAAATTGGACATCAAAATCAGATTTTGATCTTTTACTGAATATTATTTTAAAATATTCATTATTTTAAAATATTCTCTTTTTTTAAAATATTTATTCTTTCTGAACTGGAATCAGACACAGTCAATTACCATATAATTTGATTTATATGGATTTTATACACACATGTACACAACAACATCAAACATAGTCAACCATCATCCAAAGTGCATTCTACACTGCATAAGCATCAAATATAAATATTTAATGCTTATAACATCCATTCAATCAATCAACGGACATACAGCTAATTATTGGGACTAGTGTATGTCATATATCATCCCAATACCCGTGTGGGGTTTCAATCAACAGCTAATTAATTTTATTTGTGCAGTTGGGCAATGTGTAAAATTTATCGTCCCAATCAATATCAGTCAAATGTGTGTACATAAACAAATCGTCCGATTTGTTTATGATTATTTATTTTATTCACATACATGTTAAAAATTATATTTTTAACTATAAAATATTTTATCCCATTCCACATCACACAATCAATTTTCACCATACAAACAAACAAGCATACAAGTCGTCCATAGTCTGTGGACGAAGGGTGTCGGGTGCTGCTAAGCACCGTCTGCATCCTAGTATATATTTTAACTAGAAAAATAAAATAAAAGTGAGAAGTTCTCACCTTTGGGTTCTACTCCTCCATTCTTTATTTCTGAACGGGTTGGATTCCGTTCTGCTTTCGGTCAGTTCCATCGCACCCTTTTTCACGCTGTGCATAATAAAAATCATCTTTTTATTATGATGTTTATATATTTTTATCTAACTAAAAATCATATTTTTACAATTCAGTTTTCTATTATAAAAATCGCTTCTTCATATTTCTAAAAATCGAATCTTTATTTTGTTACATACATATAAAAGATCATATTTTTATAGTGCTCTTCACACAATAAGAATCCAATTTTCAATGCTTCTTCATATTGATAAAAATCATATTTTTATCTCGCTACTCTATAAATAAAATCACATTTTTATTCTATTCTATAATATATAAAAATCTGATCTTTACTCCGCTAAAAGTCTAATCTTTCTCTACTATTAAAATATAAACATTTCTACTTCAAAGATCTAATCTTTTTCTATCATTCAAACAAATAAAAATCTAATCTTTTTCTATCATTCAAGCAAATAAAAATCTAATCTTTCCTATGATAAAAATCTTATTTTTATTCCATGATAATATATAGAAAAACTGAAAATAAATCAAATTTTTATCCCATGTCTTTACATATAAAAATAAGATCTTTATCCTATGTTTGCTATATAAAAATCAGATTTGAACACAGCTATTGTATATAAATAAACTGAAAATAAAAATCAATGTGGATTACCTCTCTTTTTTTTTGCAGAGGGGTGCGCTGCCATTTGCAGCAGCGTTGAAGAAGGCCGGAGCTGACCGACGGAGGCGGCTTCAAGTGAGTGGGGTGGCGCGGGGTACCCTGCGGTGGCCGTAGGTGGCCAACTACGCTGTTGAGTTCGGACTGGGGTGGTTTTGCTCTAAGGGGGCGGAGAGAGAAGGAGTTGGACGAGGAAGGAGGGGGAGCTGATCGCCGTCGATCGCCGAAGTGGGGGGAGGGGTTCGTGGAGAGAGGGCGCGAGAGGAGGGAGAAGGGGGAAATCTCAGATCATCGGTTTCAGAATGAGGAGGGAGCGCATGAGATTTAGTTAACCACGGTTTAGATTGGTTGACCAATCCTAGGATTTTATTTATACTATTTTAAATAATAATATTTTATTTCATTTTTGTTTAAATGTGACATTTCGCGTATGATCTCCAAATGAAACCCAACGAGTGACGCCCCTAACCAAAATACCCCCATTCCGAACACAATGGGATATCTATCGTAATCCAATTCGGTTGCTACAATCAGTTTCCGCTAAATTTAAAATATAAATCATTATATTTTAAATTCAAACGCACATTTTAATTTACCAAGGTCACATACTGACTCTAAAAATTACAGAAAAATTATTTCTAGCTTCGTATTGACGATAAGGTCCTAACAAAACTAATTCGTCAAATTTGGGGATCGTTTGAAAAATGTCCATTTTCTAGTCGATCCAAATTGACTGAAACTGTCAAAACAGGTTTTCTTTTGCCACGCTCACATATTGCTTTAAAAAATTATGAATTTTGGAATATAGCAATAACTTGACATCCCGGATCCAACAAAAGTGGTTTCGTCGAAAACGGAGGTCGTTTGCAAAATGGCTATTTTTAAGGGTTATATTTCCATAGAGACTATTCTGAATTTTCAATTGGACATAACTTTTTATCCCTGCTATGAAATTTCAATTTTTCAGATTCGTTGGAAAGATATTTTCAAATAGATTCTAATATTTCTGGTTTTGCTAAAATCTGGTTTATTTTGAATCTTGTACATTCATTTGAAATTTGAAATCGAATTTTCAAACTACCGCGCCATTTTCAATTCCTTTTATAATTTAAAATAAATATTTATATTCTAACGATGATTCAAATAAGTATATACATTCTAATTCTATTCAAAATAATTTTCTTGTCATTATTATTTAAAATAATTCATTTTAAATATCCAAAATTCAATAAAATTTCCAAAATAAATTTTTTAAATTGGTTCGGATTTTCCGGGTTATTACAAAGAGACTTCAAAGAGAGCAGATTCTGACCACAAACAAGAGCAAGGTCAAAGTAGAAAAAGACTTCCTATTCCAATAATAGAAGGGGAACTCCAACACAGCAACAAAATCTCCTATGCTGAGAAGACAAAATCGCTACTAAGCTGAAAGATCCACTCCTCAACCAGAAACGGTAAACCTAAACCAGATCCAAGGCCAGATTAACTAGGAAGGCAAGCGGCTAAGGATAATGAAAGTGGAGGAGGGAAAAAAGGCCAGAAAACAACCAAGATCCTCCAAACTGCATGAGGAAATTTGCGGATCTGAAGGGGTAAATCACGAGAAAATAGTTGGAATAAGGAGGACTCTACCAATGATGGGAAAAGTAGGCTTACGGTTAAGATGGTGGAAGAAAAGGAGGAATATAGGGAAAATAGAAAGGTCAAGATTTAGAAAAGAGGCGGCTGAAACATAGTCCTCATTGATGAATAGAGACGACCTTTTCACGGCATGGAATTTCGAATTTTAAATTAATTAATAATTGCCAAATATGTTTATTATCTTAGTTTAAAGGTTTAAGCTAGTTATCTTTTAAATAATAATTGTTTTAAAGTTACTTTTGCAACTAAGGACGTTTTAAATTAATTAAATGTTTTAAATAAGGTATTTTTAAATTATTTAGTCATTTTAACGATAAGGTTTAGACAAATAATTAATTTTAAATGGTGGTTAAAAGTTGATTAATTAATTAATAATGGTGTTTGAATTTTATTAATCACTTTATCTAATTGTATTTAAGACAACTAATGTTATTTGAAGTTAATTGATAAATTAACAAAAGGTACAAAGTTAAAACAATTAACTTAAGGGTATGCTTTAAATTATAATATTGATTTATATAAAGAGATTCTTAGCTAGTACATATGATTTTCATAAGCGTTCAAAATGGTTTATAACTAGAAAAGAGATTTCTAAATCCAAGAAATGGTTTATAGACCCTTGTTTAGTAATGAATGGTATTTAGAACTTGTGGGTTTATATATTGGATATCAAAATTGTGATAGAAACTCTTATCTATTCCCAAAAGTAAGAATATTGTAAAGTCAAGGTTTGAGAGCTAAATAAAATACCCTAACATAAACGACTTCATTGTTATCCGAGAAATGACACTATTTTGAAATGGGGATTTATTATCAGAAATTAAATTATAATTTCCATAAATGATCTTAGTTTACTTAAGGATGTCAAGTTTAGAAGTTAAATAAAATGTTTAAATTTTAAGACCCATTAAAAGAGATATTGAAATGATAATCTTTCTTAAATGCATTTGAAACATATACTTATACCAGAGGGTTAAGTATATTAATTTCTTTAAGAGATAATAACTATTGAGGTTTAATTAATAATATATTAATTAAACGAGGCTTACTGTGTTCCTTGGGAAATTAAATCTATAACTAAATGTTGTTATTTGATAATTAAATAATCGACTATCAAATATTGGCTAGTTTTGTACTAGAAATATTCAAGAAAAATGACAAGATGATCTGTCCATTTAAAGGGTTAGGGGATGGACCCTACTCTCATATATTGTTTGATATCCCTAGAAAATCATCAATTGCCATTTCGAAGAGACCAAGATTAGAACAAGTTATCTGTGAACCATTTCAATGTGGTTGAGCAGCAAATTGGTAAACATCTTGAAGGTAATGAAATCAAAGATAAAGCTGAAGGGAAAAGGTTACTTGTTACAAATTCTATATATGTAATCTATATCTGAATGACTTGTATGGATAAATGTTATCAGCACATTGTCACTGAAGCACGATGTACTTAAAAGTGAAAATGCCTAAGAAGGTTAAACGTAGCCTTTAACTTCATCAGTTGGGAATGATTAAAATTAGGATAGATGCAAGAGGCCTTAGTTGCTCGCACCCAAGTAGGATACAATTGTCACCTTTTTATATACGGACATGCCTATTACAATTTTAGTGGCATATCGAAGATCTCATTCAAAGGGTTGCAAAGCGATTGGTTGATGACATATTCAATACCATAAATTTGAATGATAGGTCGTTCTTTTGTTAGTAGGGAGCCATAGGTTGACTCTTGGTACATTTTTTGATGGTACTGTGGTGGGTGGTTTCCTAGTGCCCGGAAATTCAATGGAATCCAAAGTCCAATACATGCCTTTATGGTTTTAGTTGTAAAACTATTATGTTGAAATTTAATTAACGTAACAATTTCGGCTATGATTAATATTTTATTTGCGGATTAAAAACATTATTATAATATCGTTGAATTTATAATAGAAGTTTTTTGACTATCGTAAGGGAAATCCATGTTTATATGCGAAGTAGTCTTATGATTTACATTTGATTTCAAAAGATTTTTAAAGTTGAATGATTAAATGCCTATAATTTGAGTTTCTCACGCTAATTTACTAGCCTGATCTGGGTGTTATTTCACTACAATCCTTGGGTCAGATCGAACTTGTTTGCCAGATTAGCTTTAGAAGCTTTGGAGTGCAGAAGCATGCTAAAGCCCCAAGACGTACTTCCATATTATTTTTATCTTTCGATGTTTTCATTTTGTTATATGTATGTATATATAATGGTAAGGACATGTTTTTATATTGTCTAGTTGATGTCATAATAGTACTTTGATGTGTATGTATATAACAAATTTAGTTTTCTCCTATAAAGTCATGTTGTATATTATAAATTATCCATTGTGATTGTGGGATTTTTGTTCTACCTTCTTTTTCTTCGTCCCTAATAATTTGATTTTCCGACTAGATGTTCAACACGTAAATACAACGAATGTATTAATATCAACTCGGAGAGTCGACACTATGAGTTGTTATAGTTAGATAAGTAAGAACCTAGGCTCTGTGGGGGTAAACTCATCGAGATAAGGTAATGTTGTGATCACCGTCCCATACCTCATACACTAAACTATAGAAAAAGTGCCCTATATGACATGTATCGGACGATCATCAAGGAAAGTAAACCAAAACAGAACCTGTTGTATAACGCATAACATATGAATAATATAATAACAAAATATACAACATGAATGTTTAGTGAAGCATAATAAAGCAGGAAATCTCGTCTCCATAAAATCTAAGAAATCATGTCAAATACGTCTCAATATCAAAGTATCCACATGCAACAAACTTCACTATATCCCTCATCATAGTATGACAATCAAAACAACGAAAATCGTCCATATAGTTATTTAATAGAAGAATAGTAATAGGCCAGCCTCATCATCGCGCGACAGGATCATCACAAAATCTGTAACATGCTTCTTAGTTTACTCAATAACATCTGTTGAGAACCAAGGTAATAAGAGAAGACATAAAACCTTGAGTCAAACAATGGTTTGTTATGAGCGATAAAGACATAACAACAACTATATAGGATAATATGACAATAGATGGTTAATATCTCACCTGACCTGTCCCTGCAACAAAAGAGTTAGCTCATAATACTCACCTAAAATATGCTACTCAAACAACATAGAGATAGATACTAATTAAAATAGAATTCTAAATACCCTCTTTTCTTCGGTATCATACGGTGATAGCCTACCTAGATAAATAGAAGAGAACACACACACAATAACCTTGCTGTCATCGACAAAAGCCGTGAATATGTCGATATCCGAATGACTGGTCGTTGCCATTCGACAAGGGAAAATGGAAAACCCAGATTTAGTCAGACTACCATGTTTGCAGAACTCATAGTTCAACAAGTATGCCTTTGGAACCCCAGTGTCCAGCAACTACCTACTATTACAAAGCTACCCATGGTACTTGACCTCCCAGATCATTATAGGCATCTCCATGATGATACACCCTGCTTTGAGCTTACTAGAATCCTTCGAACTATCAATTATTACTTGGCAATTTCGATCATATGAGCTATCCAAGACTCTATCTTTTAACTCGAGTCCAATTCGAGTTTGTCCATTATCTCGAAGCCTCATCCTACCTTGAACTTCCAGTCATATTCATCTTCGACCACTACCATCTGAGTTCGGAATCGAAGAATCAACATTGCTTTGACGATAAATTCCACCCCATAGAGACTATTGATAAACCAAAACCTCCAGCAGCCTCCTGAAGACCACTGTGAACCATAGCCAAAAAGCCATGCCTTAATTCCATCATCTGATGGATCGGTACCGATCCATCCTTTATGTACTAGTAATGATCCTTACACTTAGCCATTTTTTAGCTAAATGTTGGACATTTGATTCCTCACCTCTAGTACTTCCCTTCCACCCACTTACTTTCCAAAATACCTTTCTAAAGTCTTTCCTATCGGTCCATGGCTACGCGTTCGAGATTCTGCACTTCGACCCATCCAATTCACCTGAAACTTCGCATATGATATGCCTAGGACCTTGACAAGCTACACGAAGTATCTACTTCCCATGATCAATCCTAACGAATTAGTACCGGTCTAGGGATTATAAACGGGTATCAATCCTTAAGTACCGGTTCATATACTTAGCTGATTTCGACACAAAATTTCTTGTTTTCTTCCAGCTTCCTCAAGAGCTCCTTCACCAAATTTCGTCTTAATCAGACCATCTGAACCTCCGCTTCGCTATGTTCTTCGATTCTACCTCCTAAAACACGCAATTCTAAACGAACAAATCAATCATAATATACAATTCAACCATACAAATAGTAATTCATCCAAAATCAAACATATACAATCATTCAAACATATAAAGTTATGATTTATATCACAATAATCACATATCTGGCATAATTTGACAATAAATGTATGAATATGATAGATCTAAACAAATAATATGGCATTTGACAATATTAGATTATCCTAGGACTTCCATATATGAAATTAACATATATGATCCAATTTTAGGGTAAAATTAGCATTTGAGGCATTTGATCAACCTAGTTAACACATATAATCTGTAGTAGCTATGTGAGAGATCTCTATCACTCACCAGGACCTAGATCCAATGCAAATAAGAAGAAATCAAATCTGGAACAACGAAATCCTTTAATTCAAATGCCATATGACGAGATCTAATCCTCCTTGATGTAGATCTTGCCTTTAGATATGATTTAGAGAGAAAAAAGTTAGGTTGAACTGGAGGTTCACAGATGCTCAATATAATGTTTTGAATGAGGAGAAAAGGTTTAATTCTCTCCTCACACCCCTTATTTATAGCTGCAGGTCATTAGCCAAATGGGCTCACTAATCATCCCATTAGCTATTAATTAATCTTCCATGTAGAAAACTTAAAACCGTGATGTCTCCTAAACTGTTGAGCCAAATCTTAAAAGTGACCACTCTACGGAATTACCAACTGTCATCCCGTTAAATTAAGACCAACCAGATCACCTAATTCGGTCCCTCGCAAAATTTATAGCTAAAACAGTAAGTCATAGGGGTAAATGGTAACGAAACGATTTGGTAAAATCATAAACATGTCCTACATGTCCATGAACAAAATTAAAATATTAGAATGATACAACTACTAGAGAATTAAATAGAATTATTTTAATATCCTCCATTATGTAAAATACAGGTCATTACATTCAACCCCCTTTAAGAATTTCACATAAGAAATCTCAAGTAAACATAGTACCCTGCATTCCTACCATCCACGAGAGGCCAATCTATCATTCAATCTAGCATCCAATAATTCATGTAACCAAAATCCTACCCTAGCATCCAGAACTCTATTAGTACAGGATAAAATGATATAAGTACGACATGATATACGGGACATACCATGCAGAGAGTTTTGGATGGGTCGACTTTATATGCTCTTTCATTTCCTACATGCAATCGTCATCGTTCTCGCTCCATTGTACCTTGACCAACTTAACAATCTTCTACAAAGTTGTTTTTTGTCGTTACCAACAACACAAAGTGGCCTGCGAGGTCTAGAAACTTTTGGCTCTAACTCTAAGTCTTCAATTTAGTTTGAAGATACCACCACACTCGAGTCGTGCATAAACTTTTGTAGATATGAGATATGAAAAACATTGTGAGCACCCGCCATCTTCTTAGGTAATTCTGCTATATAAGCAGGCTTCCTAATACGATCTAGGATCAGAAACGATCCAACAAATCTCAAGATTAACTTTCCTTTATTTCCAAATCATACAACATTTCTCAAAGGTGAAACCTTCACAAATACCAATCTCCTATTAAGAATTCCAAATCCTTTCTCCTTTGTCGGCATAACTCTTCGGGTGATATTAAGATGCCTTCATTCGTTGCCAAATGATTGTTATTTCCTTTATCATTTCTAACATAAGAAAAAACTTCTCTCCGGTCTCTACCAACAAAAGGGTGAATTGCATGGTTTTCCGTACAACGCATCATACAGTGTCATACCAATACTCGACTACTAGCTATTGTTATAAACAAACTCGACTAGATGAAGATGGCTTCCCATAATTATCCAAAACCCTATACACAAGCTCTTAGAAGATCTTCCAATATTTGGTTGATTCTCTTTGTTTGACCATCAGGGGATGATAATTTGGACTCGTATATACCTCGGTTCCCAATGCCTCTTGTAAACTCTTCCAAAACCACTGGTAAACAAAGGATCTTGATCACTTATTATTAATTTTTTGGCAAGGCTAACTGGTTTTTATAGTGCTCCGTAACACTCTTTTATTAAAAAGAAAAAAGTACATTAGTTGCAGGTTATATACCAAGCGTACATTAACTAAGCACATTCCCGCACAGGGGACAAGCTGAAAAATCCAGCAAAAGTAAGTTACATGACATAATAACATGATACATAACATAATAAATTACTTATGATATAGAATTTCCTAGTGCCAAAACAAAGCTCTCCAAGCTTTTGACAAAAGGCTAGCCTTTATTCAATTGAGCTGGCAATAGCTCTTTCTTCCTACTTCGTGTGACTGGTGCCTTCATCGCAACATTGGCAGCAGCTACTGTTGTCTTATCTTGTTGGTTTGTAATTTCCATGGGCATAGGTAGAGCTTTATAACCCAGTGGAAGAGCAATATACGAATAAGGTGTAATCACTTTGGTGAAATTCTTTGGCAAAGCAACACTTAAAAAAGGAGGTGTTGATTTGTCAACCACTGCACATGATTTTTTGGGACTTCGTGAATTGAGAAAGCCTGGCTTAAAAGGAATTGGAGATCATTTTTTATGTTGATTTAAAATTGGTTTTGTAGTCTCTTCCAATTGGCTACCTTTGTCTTCAACTGCAGCTTTCATATTGGCTCGAAATGAATTGAAATCTTTAGTGTTTTTTCTAACATCATTCTCTTATCTGCATTAACATCTCCTCTGACATCGTCTCCTTCAGCTGAGAACTAATACATTCAATAATCTCAGGTATCTCAGGGTAGTTATCTCTAATAAGGGGCATTTCGCCTTCATGAAATTTGGTAACTTGCTCACTAGCCTAATTAACTTCAAGGTTAAAACTTTGCAGAAGAAACATATCAAGGTGATCATTGTTGCATTTGTCACCATTGGACACATCAGTATCCACTTTCCTTACCAAAACATCATCTGCCAATGCAGTTTCCTGAACTAATACATTAGGGCATGGAGAAACAACCTCAACATAAACAATGGTATCAGTGACATAATTGCTACTAATTTTCACTTGGTTATATTGTTTCCCATCAACAGAAGACTGCTCATGATGTAAAAAACTAAAAGCATTGGTGAGGTGTTCATTAATATTGACGATCTCTTCTTCCTCTAGAGCATCATCATCAATATGACTGTTTATAGTAAACTTAGCAAACTGCCCACCATAGTTGTTGTTCACATACACATCAGAATTGTTGATTCTAGTTGACAAGTCAGCTTCCCTTTGTGCTTCCATAAGTTATTCAGAATCAATCACTAGTGAGATTCGGCCAAAAGTAAAATTTACATCTGGCCAAAGTTTACTAGTGAACCTTGGCCAAAGTTCCAAAACTCAGTCACTAGTCAATTTATTCTGACCAAAGTTCACTAGTGAATTTATTCTGACCAAACATGAACGATAGTTTGGATTTGTTTGTGGCTAAATGTAAAATTCGGTTAGAAAAAATCTCACTAGTAAACTTTGGCCAAATGTATCTCACTAGTGACTGAGTTTTTAACTGATGAGGGTTGTTGATGTGCTTTGCCTCTTTCTCACTGAGCGATTTAGTTATGGAATGACATATCGTTTTTGGATTGTTAGTTATGTTGGTTTCAATCTGATAGTTTGGATTTGTTTGTGGCTTTGGTTTTCTACTTGTAGATCTGTTTCGACAGATTTTTGGTGGTTGTTGGATTTGGTAGTTGTTTTCTTTTGGTTGTTGGAGGTCTATCTTTGATCGGGTTCTTTGTGGTTTTCATTTTTTGCAAGCACGCTGACTATGCAACTCTTGCTCGTCATGTTGTCTTTTCCTGAAACTGGTAGATCTGATATCTATGCCTTTCAGTCAATTTGTGATTCATGTAGTTTCCAAGCTAGTGTGCTCTATTCATTGCTTGGTGAACATGTCTTGTGATTTCATGCTTCTGAGATGATGTAGTAATCAGATTTCAACAGGTTCTGGGAGGAGCACAACTCGATTAGGGGGTGGTTGATGTTGGTGATCTTATGGTGGTGTTGGCGTTTGGATGGTGAGAGATTGTTGGATTTGTATCCATAGCGTGGTGACCTAACTTTTTCTAGTAGTTCCACTAATCACCTTAGCAGTATTTGTGTTGCGGAGCTTTCTTTTCAAGTTTCTATGCCATGTAATGACCCGCATTGGCAGAGATATTAGAATTAATTTATATAATTATTTAAAAGGTAATTAAAAGAATTTATTGGTCATGGAATTAAATAATGGTGAATATTTAATTTAAAAAAATAATTAAATAATATATTTAATTCTGAAATAATCAAAATTGGCTGAAATGGCGATATGGTGTGAACTGGATCATCCGTGATATTTAATTAAGCTTGGAATTGAATTTGAATAACGAATATATTAAATCGGCGATAGTTTGATTGTATAATTATAATATAATTAAAATAGAGCTTGAAATGGCGCTGCAGTTCGCCATTTGGCAATTTGAACTTCAACTGAATATACAGGGTTCGTTTTAAATCGGATTTCTGTGAAACAAGAAATGTGTGGAGCTGGTGGAGTATATCTTTCTAGTGGAAGAGAAAAATCGGGATTTCATTGTGTAGATTTTGAGATATGTCCAAATCAAATTTTAGAAAAGTCGGTGTGGAATTCCTTTATAATTTATAAAGGAATTATTTATATTTTAAAAAGGGAATTTCAATATAAATCGAATATCGATTTAATCGGGATTTGAAATATCAAGTTATAAATGCCAGTAGAGCTGTATGGTATGCCATTGTGAATATAGACGATAATATTTATTTTTAAATATTAAATTTAATTATATTTAAATATATTTATATATTTAAATAGGTCATTTAGGGCGTTGAAAATAGCCACTTTTGCAAACGAAGTTGGAATTCGACGAAACCAGTTTTGTTGGATCCGCAATATCAAATAGTTGTTAGATTTCCAGTTTCGTGATTTTTGGAGTCACTGTGTGGCCGCACGGATTTTTAGAGTGAGAAACAGTCAGTATTTCGACAGTTAAAAATACGCTGTGTGAGCATACGAAGTCAGAATTCGACGAAACCAGTTTCGTTGGGACCGTAATGTCGGACTCTGGCTACATGTCCAGTTTCATGATTTTTAGGTATCGTGTGTGTTCGCAGGGATTTTTAGAAGATGTATACACTTAACGATTGCTTAAAATAAAATAAAATAACTAAGGAGAAAATATCCTAATCTATTCATGGACACAACAAGGCCACGCTGCCTCTTTTCTTAACCACACAGTGAAGATTAAAACATGGGAACACCCATCTCATTTCATCAGAACAAAAACGCAGAAGAATCAAGGAAAATAAAAATCAAAACAATACAAATAAAACCCCATAAATCACCACATAAACATATTCGGTTTCACATTGGTTTCCTCTTCGATCTGCTATACCTTTTGTGGAAGTCGACGTGCTGTTTCCATCGTTGGGTTGTGAGCAGCGAACATAGGGTTTGATCTTGGGTGTAAATGATGCAACAATTCGCGAAACGGAGTTTGATTGTGGATTCAGCGTGTGGATGAGCAGCTTGTGGTATATTTTGTGTGGAGATCGACATGGTTGGCTGTCGCCAGTTCCATGGCGGGCTTTGAGGTCGCGTTCTGAACCGGGAGATCGAGCGTGACTTGAGGGATTTTCAAAGTACAATTTGAAAATAATTTATTTATATAAAATCAATGGATTTTATATTATAAAAGAAAAAGGATTTTGAATAAAGGAAAAATATATTTGTTAGTCAAATATAAAGGAATTTATTTGTTAATCAAATATAAAGGAATTTATTTGTTAATCAAATATAAAGGAATTTATTTGTTAATCAAATATAAAGGAGATATATTTGAAATGAAATATAAAGGAATATATTGGTAAAACATAAATAAAGAGTTAAAAGAATTTATTTATTTGTTAAATAAATAAAAGTATAAAAGAGATATTGACTTAGGAAACAGAATAAGTTATTAAAAGGATTATTTATTTGTTAAATAAATAGAATAAGAAAAGGAGATATTTATTTGTTAAATAAATAAGATAAGGGATAAGGAATATTTATTTATTAGAAAATAAATAAGAAATTATAAAGGGATTATTTACTTAGGAATATAAATAGAATGAAATGAGTTAATCGAATATAGTTATTCGAATAGAATTAAAGGAGTTATCGAATATAGTTTATTCGAATAGAATTAAAGGAGTCATCGAATATAGTTTATAAGAAAGGAGTAAAGTAAGGAGAAGTGTTAAAGAGTTAAAAGATGAACATACCCTATTTCGAGATTTGAAATGTTGTTCAGTTAAGGTCTGAGAGGTAATTATACCCCAACTTGATTGACTTCGTTTTTAATTTAGAAATGGGTAAGGTTCGAGAGTGAAAGTGGTTAAGTGAATTTAGTAAATAAGAAAAGTGGTTTGAGTTGTCGTCGTGATGTTGATTTAAACATCTGTTTAAAACCAAGTATAGAAGATTTGGAAATGTTTTCCAAATAGAATCAGAAACGTAATCAAATATTGAAACAAGGAAAATATGAATATATATATATATATAGATATAGATATATATATGATTGATAATTGATTGATAGAATTTCCATTTGGAAATAATATCGTTGTTTGCACACGTGTTTTTCTTCGATAGTTAACTCACAGACTATCGACGTTTTGACCATTTTAACGTTGTTAATATGGAGAGACCGGTTGGATCATTATCCGAAGAACCACTCTGTATTGGCATAAGCGTTGCGAATCATATATGCCAAAGATAATTGAAGACAGAGAAAAGTGCAAGGGCTATTGTATAAGTCTTAGATAACACTACCTAAGGTGGACGTACTGAATAGTGCCTTCGGTTCATCCTGTTCCTGGATGACTTGTATGGACGGATGTCTGACAGAGTATTTCCAAACGATCACGTATATTGATTTCTCCAACCGTACCAAGAGTGGAAGCGAAGAAGGAAACTTCTTTTAGATAACACATAATGTATTGTTGTAGACGTCAATCGGTGATTTGATGGATGTGACATTCAAAGTGAATCTGGTGTGATGATAAAGCGTAGCTTCTAGCCTCACATCCGGTAAATGACAGAAATCGGGCAGGCAACATGGCTATGTAGTTCGCACCTATTAGGGTGTATAATCACCTGATCTAGAGTTTCATTTATTTCTAAAAATCTATTGTCGATACTGTCCCATTCGGGAAACGGTTGCTGATCCCAACCGTTGGTGATATACATTTGATACACTCAAGCGAAATGAGTGGTCGGTCATGTGTGGCCGGGTTGCAAGATGTTCTTGTTGAACCCAGTGTATTCCTCTCTAGAGGTACACTAGCGAAAGGTGGTTCCATACCTTGTCATAGTTGGAAATCCATTACCCAATACGTGCTTGCGGTTTTGATTGTATACTATATATGTAGAACGTGAGATGAAAACGTTTTTGCTAGATGATTATTATATTGTGGTTGATAGACATTATTATAATATCAAAGGGTTTTTGATATAAAGATATTTTGGATTCTCATAAGTGAAAAACCCGTTCCGTTATACGATGTGGTCTTATGAGATATCATTTACCTGCTTGAACTGTTTTAGACTGTTTTACTCATACGAGTCCCATGACTGACCCGGAGTTTATTCTGTTGTTTTCCCAAACTCTTGGGTGCCCAATTTTATCGGGCAGTCAAGTAGTCAGGATTTTTCAAATATACGTGAAGAACTGGAACATGAGGCTTCAGGATCATATAGCTATTATTATTCCGCTGTGTTGTAAGTGTTGTACTGTGATAATGATGTGTATACAAGTACAGATTTATATTTCAAAGTTATGTTATATATATTATATGTTATTCGTTCCGCTGTGAGGTTCGTGTTACTCTGATGTTGTGTTCTTCTTCTTCTTCTTCTTCTTCTTCTTCTATTCTAAGTTTCTATCTTATCTATTCTCACCCTCTAATTTCTTTCATTAATTACCTGGATTTTTCGATGTTTTTGTTATCGACATCGAGTTTATGTCGATAACCAAAGTCGCTCAAAATCCGGGTCATTACAGTTGGTATCAGAGCTTAAGTTAAGTGAATTACCTTGGCTCTATGGCGTGACTCGGTAGAGATAGGGTTAGTAATACCCTAGATTGAGTTTGAGTGTCTATATACGAGTGAACGTATTTGTAGATGATATAAAAATAATTTTATATTGTGAAGATTTATTGGATGAGTAGTTTATAAGTTCTGGTCGATCAGTTTGATCCACTGTATCGGTAGGAGTTTATAAACACTCGAATACGATGGGTCGACACGATATGTTTTGAAAAGAGGGTAAATTAAAATAAGTTTACCCAAGGTATATCTTGATATAGAGAAGATATATATATCAAAACTATAATATAGTGGATATATTGGTTGTTATTATAATCGAGTAATATTTTAAATTAAATGGTTATGTAAATAACCAATCACAATTCCATATAAGTGTAGCATATGGAATTAGATAAGTTAAATCTGAAATTAAGATCAGAATTGAAATTCAAACTCTGAAAATTTGAATAAGTGTTGTAAATGGATTTGGATTAAAAATAAGGAAAATTTAAGATCCTGGGTGATTATAAATTTGTTTTAACAAGCAGTGTGAATTATATTTTGAAATGAATTTCAAAGTGAAAATGTTTAGAAATGGTTTTATAGTATTGAACTCACTTCGATCGCTGGAAAGTCGATTCTGATGATGACAGCTGCATCATCAGTATTCATTTTCAAGTTGTAAGTGACGAATTACTACCAGAGATACTGTTTTAAATTTGTTTTGGGAAAGACAAGTTGTGTTGAATTTCAAAATGGGATTTATAATATAGAATTTATATATAGAAATTCGAATGGCATTTATAATATAGAATTTCAATAGAATTTGAATAATAGAAGTGATATAAAATTTGAATAGAAATTGAATAGAATTAACTAAGTCGAAGAGGAATTAGTTATGCGAGTTTTGAATTTGAAGTTGAACTTTGAAAGGTGGATTGGATTTGTAAATGGATATTCGAAATCGAATATAGAACTTAAGTTTGAAATTTGGATTTAAATTAGTTAATAAGCAAGTTAAAATATATTTGAACATGTCATGTTCAAATATAAAAGTGAAATAGATTAAAGAGTTAATTAACAAATTAATTAACGAATTGAGTCAAAACGATCGGGTATAGTTGAATTAAATTGGACCGGTATAGATATACAGGAGACATGTTTGGAATATAGTATGAAGAGATATAAATAGAGTGCCTGACAAAAAGGTACGTATTCAATTCATATATGAGATTTTATGCGCCGTATCAGCTAGCTGCTTGGCTTTTTCTTTTTCTTTTGGATTGGTGAGGGCCATGGGAGGCTATTTGAAATATCCCGATGCTCCTGGTACAAAGGAGGTTATGGCGATTTTTTTTTTTGGGAATTTAAAGAGTTAGAATATTTTTAAGATAGTTTGATAGTTAGAAATCAACGTATCGATATATATATAGAAGTCGATAAGGAAACGAACTTAGAAATAGAATAGTAAAATCAAAAAGGAAGACTATGAATAAAATATAGTAAGAATATAAATAGGAAGCGTATACGTGTGTAAAAGTGAATAAGTAGTTGTATGGTATTGATTATTCGAATAAGTAGTCATATGTGTTTTGACGTTATAAATGTTATTCAGTCAAGGTCTGAGAGGTAGTTATACCCCAACTTGATTGATTTCATTATTAACAAATAAATAGTAAGATTTCAGGCTCGAAGATCAATGTTGGATAAGAGTTAGTTGAATATAGTATTTGGATTGTCATAACGATGTTTTACACAACTTCTGTTTTAACCCAAATAAGTGTAAACCTGGAAATAGAATAATAGACATTTCCTAAGTATGGAAATAAACGAGATCGGAAGAGAGATAAGTAATTGGAGTATTTTCCAATTATAAATAGCATATATTTTCTAAAGTTTAGAAAATAAAAGAAGGCAATATTCGGAAATGTTTTTCAAAATAACATAAAAGGCCAATATGGTTATTGAAAATATTTGGTTAACAAATATTGATAAAGAAATAGAGAAGTGATTTAACTAATGGAATATTAATTAAGGGCTCAGTTGAATTTCAAAAAAGAAAATTTGATTTTTGAAAAGAGTAAACTGTTAGAAACTCCCAGGGAAAGACTGTTTGAATTAAAAACAAATTTAACAGGAATTTGTGAAAGCAAATTTGAATTAAAGTAAAGCCAGTAAGGTGGTAACTGAGATTGGATTAAAATGATATCAAGACAAATTGGATTGTGAGATTCAAATTTGAAGAGTAATGTGATAATCAAGTTAAGAGTTGGGAATCGAGAAGAAACTCAAGTTGAAATGATATTTGGCTCAGATATAAGCGAATGGTTGTGTTGTGGATAAAAGGAGATTGGAATTTGATTGGGATGACCCTTGTATCCGCTGAATTGATAACAGGTGGAAAGGATATAATGATATGCCGACAAAAAGGTACAAGTTTATATTTCTATTGGATATAAGATTTATGAGCCGAATTGGCAAGCCGTTCGGCTGTTTGATTTTCTTTTGGGTTGGAGATGGCCCAGAGAGGCGAGTTGGAGTTTGAGATATTAACCAGTATAAAAGAGGTGTTGGCAAAATTTTCGAAAAGTTAAGGTGTTAGAAAATTTTCAGGATTTTTGAAAATTTTCGTGGATAAGAATTAATTAATATTTAATTGAAATTAAATTGGTTCAGTTGAAACTGAAGTTTAGAAGTGAACAAATATGTTCTAACCAGTCGATAGGGTCGTCCTCTACCCTTTAGCAATTTCGAGGACGAAATTATTTTAAGTGGGAAAGATTGTAATGACCCGCATTGGCAGAGGTATTAGAATTAATTTATTTAATTATTTAAAAGGTAATTAAAAGAATTTATTGGTCATGGAATTAAATAATGGTGAATATTTAATTAAAAATAATAATTAAATAATATATTTAATTCTGAAATAATCAAAATTGGCTGAAATGGCGATATAGTGTGAACTGGATCATCCGTGATATTTAATTCAACATGGAATTGAATTCGAATAACGAATATCTTCAATCGACGACAGTTTGAAAGTATAATTATAATATAACTAAAATAGAGCTTGAAATGGCGCTGCAGTTCGCTATTTGGCGATTTGAACTTCAACTGAATATACAGGGTTCGTTTTAAATCGGATTTTTGTGAAACAAGAAATGTGTGGAGCTGGTGGAGTATATCTTTCTAGTGGAAGAGAAAAATCGGGATTTCATTGTGTAGATTTTGAGATATGTCCAAATCAAATTTTAGAAAAGTCGCTGTGGAATTCCTTTATAATTTATAAAGGAATTATTTATATTTTAAAAAGCGAATTTCAATATAAATCGAATATCGATTTAATTGGGATTTGAAATATCAAGTTATAAATGCCAGTAGAGCTGTGTGGTATGCCACTGTGAATATAGACGATAATATTTACTTTTAAATATTAAATTTAATTATATTTAAATACATTTATATATTTAAATAGGTTATTTAGAGCATTGAAAATAGCCACTTTTGCAAACGAAGTCGGAATTCGACGAAACCAGTTTTGTTGGATCCGCAATATCAAATAGTTGTTAGATTTCCAGTTTCGTGATTTTTAGAGTCACTGTGTGGCCGCACGGATTTTTAGAGTGAGAAACAGTTAGTATTTCGACAGTTAAAAATACGCTGTGTGAGCATACGAAGTCGGAATTCGACGAAACCAGTTTCGTTGGGACCGTAATGTCAGACTCTAGCTACATGTCCAGTTTCGTGATTTTTAGGTATCGTGTGTGTTCGCAGGGATTTTTTGAAGACGTATACACTTAGCGATTGCTTAAAATAAAATAAAATAACTAAGGAAAAAATATCCTAATCTATTCATGGACACAACAAGGCCACGCTGCCTCTTTTCTTAACCACACAGTGAAGATTACAGCATGGGAACACCCATCTCATTTCATCAGAACAAAAACGCAGAAGAATCAAGGAAAAGAAAAATCAAAACAATACAAATAAAACCCCATAAATCACCACATAAACATATTCGGTTTCACATTGGTTTCCTCTTCGATCTGCTATACTTTTTGTGGAAGTCGACGTGCTGTTTCCGTCGTTGGGTTGTGAGCAGCGAACATAGGGTTTGATCTTGGGTGTAAATGGTGCAACGATTCGCGAAACGGAGTTTGATTGTGGATTCAGCGTGTGGATGAGCATCTTGTGGTATATTTTGTGTGGAGATCGACATGGTTCGCTGTCGCCAGTTCCACGGTGGGCTTTGAGGTCGCGTTCTGAACCGGGAGATCGAGCGTGACTTGAGGGAGATAGGGAGGAGATGGGTTTAAAGAGGAGTTAATTGTGATTTTTTGTGGATTTAATTATGTGATGGAGATGGAGATAATGGAGGGGGAAGTAGCCGTGGATGGCTTTGCTTTACTGAAGCGATCAGAATTTTGGGGGAGATGAAGTGTAGTGAGCGGGCTCGGGTCTATTTAGGGTAAGTGGGCCAGAAATTAAAGTAATAAAGCCCAATTAGGTTTATAATTTAGTTTCTAAGTTTAGTTAAATTTAAATTAGTGTACAATCTTATAAAATCAATAACTTATTCATATGAAATCAGAATCATGATCCTTAAGTTGCGTTGGGATCGTATGGACGGTGGCTACACCATGGGACTGACCGGGAGTGAATCCGAGCTCGTTACAATTTATGGCGAAATAAATTGTTCGATCTAAATCAACGACAATTATCGTTAATTAACGATGATAGTCCAATGTGAGTAAAACTCACCAACTCTGAATAGTTCTATTTTTACAGTGTATTCTTAGAACTGTTAAATATTGTCTGTTTGACTGTGTGTTGACTGTTTGATTGAACTGCTAGTCAATTAGTAGAAATTATATATATATATATATGTATATATATATATAAACCGTTAAATATTTATATGTGATTCTGTTATCAGAATATTTCATAGTGAATTGAAATCGATGTTAATTATATTGTCTAACATCTGTGATGCATGGAAACAGGTCGGAGGAATCCAACTGGATTCCTCAACAGTTATTTTAATGTGATTTATATATTGTGATATATAATGTGATATATAATCTGACGTTGATTATGTGTGTTTGGACGATAGTTATCGTTGTTATATGGTGTGTTAAATACCATAAGAAATACCAGAATGTGATAAAGGGATTTTCAAAGTACAATTTGAAAATAATTTATTTATATAAAATCAATGGATTTTATATTATAAAAGAAAAAGGATTTTGAATAAAGGAAAAATATATTTGTTAATCAAATATAAAGGAATTTATTTGTTAATCAAATATAAAGGAATTTATTTGTTAATCAAATATAAAGGAATTTATTTGTTAATCAAATATAAAGGAATTTATTTGTTAATCAAATATAAAGGAATTTATTTGTTAACCAAATATAAAAGAGATATATTTGAAATGAAATTGTGACAACCACGAATTTCGCTCGATCCGAATCAGTCGCTAAACCGACCCAGACCGTTCAAAATGCCTGATTGTTTTGAGAACACGACAAAATAGAACGCAGACGGAAGAACATTTCATTGTATATTACAACAATTCCATCAGAATACAAGAATATACAGAGTATGAATGAATAAATATTACACAGAAAATATCAGAGATTACAATACATTACATAGCAGCGGAAAATAATACAATACACAACTAGAAGAGATATACGGATACAAAGCTTTCCGGATATCATTCCAGCTGTAAACCAGGATCCTGTGAATATAAATCTGCAAAACCCAAAACTACTAGCTGCTCGCGTCGAAAATAAGGGCACCCAGAGTTTAGGTTAAAACAATAAACTCCAGGTCAGTCATGGGACTGGTGTGAGAACTAAAACAGTTATTAATCTTTATTTTAAAGTTAGGTAAATCAAGGGACCACGCCGTATAACACGGAACGGGTTTCCTCCCCAGAATACCAGTACATAAAACAAACAGCGCAATGCTAAATAAAGAAAAATGAAGCTATTATAAGACCCAGATCCCATCACACAATGCATCGTAAGCCAGAGGATAGGATTTTTACCTTATAATAGCCAAGAATGCTTGATACGTTTAAAACAGATCATTTGATACTATTATAAGTGCATAGTGTATAAAACAACTTCAAATCATAAGTATCAATCATAGGCGGCAAAAGCGCCCCATCCCACTATGCCGCCATACTAGGCTCTACAAATTAAACCGCAAATGTCACGTATTTGGAAGTTGAATTTCCTCCTATGAACCGAGGCAAGGGATCATCCTCTACCGATTCAAGACAGTCTAGCCCATGTCTCCGGAACAGCCGCAACTACCCCTTGGAGCGACAGGGCCGGTCCACCGATGTGGATTATTATGCCTAAACACTATGTTTCCCCGCCCTTTGGGGCGTAAATGAGCCAACGAATGACTCCATCGGACCCGGATCGTCCGATCAAACCGAGGCGCCTCGCAACAGCAACAACCACATAGGTGAAAAGTATATAAATGTCAGGGCTGGTAGGTCACTGACACTACCCTAGCTAGAAGGAAACGCATGCCTTCCCTGAGGTCCTCTCCCGTTTCTGGTTCACAACCGGGGTGTGAGGCTCGTGAATTCACGTTACACAAAGCTATGCCACACAGGCCGTGCTTTGATCATCAACCACAAGACTTTGTTTTTCAACAGAAGCCTTGATCAATTGCCACTTAGGCGTGCCACACAGGCAATTCACTCCATGCGATTGATATCCATCAATATATAACCGCTGAGCTCGTACGTCTCAGAGAAGGGCGTTATGCAAAAGAATAAATTCTCCGTAGCCAAACAGATATATATTTAATAGAAATCAATCACACAGACTAAAACCCAATGTCAGACACACAGTCCATTTACAAGTCCGTTCTGGGTCTGAACGAAACCGGAGGCACCTAGTACCCCGCATATCCATCGATCTCCAAGTATGTCTGGACGATCACCAACTGTTTCCATCTTCTTGGGTGTACAGCCCAATCAAGATCATCAGTAATCACTCAAACGACGTGAAGACTTCCGGTCTTCGACCACCGTCTTCATCTTCGACACCATGTCGAATTAGTTATTCAGAATGGGATAAACACGGTCTTTCTGAATAACTCGCGTATATAATAAATACGTGTTACACAAACACAACATACGCCTCATTCCAATTCAGAATATTCTTTTATTCAAATATTCTTATACTTTGGGAAAGGTTCTCATTAATTTTATCAAAGATAAATTCTTTAAATTTATTCTTTAATCTCCTTTTTGAATATCAATTCAAACTAGTCGGGATTAGCGAACCATACCGAAGTAATCATTTATTTTAATTTCCCAATCCCAACCTATTCATCTCATGAAGTAAAACTGGTAATACTTCATATCTAACACTACGGTGTTATCAGTAAATTCAATTACCATTTCACGTTCAAATCTAATTAAAGATTTAACTATCGCCTGGAGCAAAACTGGTGATACTCCATTCTCGATCTTTTCAATCTAATTAAAGATTCATTCAAACTCCACTTAGTTTTAATCTTTAACTGGATTAAAGAATCAGTGTCATTTCAAAACACGGTTCACGATAAACCCAAAATCACATTCATTAATTATCGGGTTAAAGAACAAGTGTTATTTAAAACACTGTTCACGATAAACCCAAAAATCAATACCAATTCAATTCCAATTAAATATTATTTAATTGGTACACTTCATTAAATCTAAATAAAAAGATTTAATCTTTTCTCAACTGGGTTCAAGAACAGTGTTAGTCAAGACACCATTCACGCCAAACCCAAATCACCTTTGATATTAAATACAAGGCTCTGAATAAAAAATATATCGGCTTATATTCAATATCAAATTCTACGACCAACAGATATCGTATTGGAAATAACGATATATATATCTATATCTTTCAAATTTTCATAACAACATCTGTATAATCACGAAATCCAACATCGAAATATTCCGAAGACAATTTCGATTCAAATCCATTCCAATGCAATCATTGGAAATTCTGGTTATTTTCAATTCCATTTCAAATTCAATTTATTTATTTAAAAATAAATAGAATTATAATTCTAGTTCAAAACTAGTTCATTTCAATAAAAATCTATTTTTATCTTTTCAAATACGGAGTTTTTCATCCCAATTCTTCGCAAATCATTTCTTATGATTTTACACAAATTATTACAATTTTTAATAATTTTATCAAGGCCCGTACAGTCGATTTCCATCAACGGCCATCGAACTGAACCTACAGCGACCTTTTTCAAATTTGATTTGGACATAATTCCAAATCCAACCGTTAGATTTCTAATTTCTAATAATCGTTAGAAAGCTCTTTTCGATACGAACCCAATGGTTCCGGTTTTAAGAGAATCCGACGGTCGGATCTCCCGCAATATCCATTCGAAGTCAATGGTCGAAATTCACGAACTGCCGCGGCGCGGCGCGTTCTATTCAGGCCATTATATTATATATATAATATATATAATATATACTTCGTCGATTTCCTTTCAAAACGAATTTTATAAATCGTTTTAAATTCATTTCAAATCGATTTTCAATTCAATTTCAATTCAATTTCATTTCTAATCAATTTCCATTCGAATTCATTTATATTCAATTTCAATTCGAATTCATTTATATTCAATTTCAATTCGAATTCATTTATATTAAATTTCAATTCGAATTCATTTCTATTCAATTTCAAATCGAATTTCAATTCTATTCAATTTCAATTCGAATTCACTTCTATTCAATTTCAATTTGAATTCATTTCTATTCAATTTCAATTTGAATTCATTTCTATTCAATTTCAATTTGAATTCACTTCTATTCAATATCAATTTGAATTTATTTCTATTCAATTTAATTCAAATTTCAATTCTTCTCAAAATTTCAGATTTTGAAATCACGTTCGATATTCGTTATAAAATGAATAAAATCGATATAAATATCGTTCACGTCAAAATGGCGTAAATCTAATCGACACGGCTTCATATATTGATATTTTCAAATATTCCATTTCGAATATTTCTATTTCAAATATTCTAATTCAAATATTTCTTTTTCAAATATTTCTACTTCTAAACTGGAATGAGGCCCAATCAATTACCATATAATGTTAATTATATGGATTTTTTACAACACATGTATATATCAACGATGACAAATAATCAACCGTCATCCAAAGTGCATTCTACACTGTATAATCATCAAATATAAATATCTAACGCTTATAACAGTCTGTCAATCAATCGATCGACATACAACTAATTATTGGGATTTGTGTATGTCATCCATCATCCCAATACCCGTGTAGTGTTTCAAACAATCAAACACAGATTTTATTTGTGCAGTTGGGCGATGTGTAAAATTTATCGTCCCAATCAATATCAGTCAAATGTGTGTATATAAACAAATCGTCCGATTTGTTTATTTTATTTCATTTCATATATACGTTAAGATTTTATTTTTAACTATAGAATATTTTCCACTATAAAATATTTTATTTCATTTCACATCACATCACACAATCAACTACATATCAAAATCAAACAACCAAGCATACAAGCCGTCCATGGTCTGTGGACGACGGGTGTCGGGTGCTACTAAACACCGTCTGCATCCTAGAATATATTTTAACTAGAAAATTAAATTAAAGAGTGAGAAATTCTCACTGATAGCTAGTCCAATCCCACGACTCTTCTTAGGAAGAAATCTTCGTCGTTCTTGCCTCTTGTCACTTTCTTTGCCTGTATCCTCTACATATGTAAAAATCACATTTTTACTTTGCTATTCAATATAGAAAAATCGAATTTTTACTTCGCTATTCAATATAGAAAAATCGAATTTTTACTTCGCTATTCAATATAGAAAAATCGAATTTTTCAAATATGAAGATTTAATTTTTAAACTTCACATATAATAAAAATGCCATCTTTCTTTATATAAAAATCATTACTTTCTTTATATAAAAATCTTAACTTCCTTAACTAAAAATCATATTTTTATTATTCCTATGATATAAAAATTATATTTTTAACCTTTTAAAAATCACTTCTTTTTGCTTTCAAAAACCACTGCCATTCGTTTCCAAAGATCACTTCTTTTTCATGACAAAGATTATATTTTTAACCTTTCTATATTATAAAAATTATATTTTTAATCTTGTAGTATAATAAAAATTATATCTTTAAATTCTCTATTATAATAAAAATCATATCTTTAAAGATTACGTTTCCTATACAATGATAAACATATAAAGATTTCGTTTTTTTCCTCTCTATTTTGTTATAAAAATCTATTCTTTACTTTAAAATAAACTGATTATGGTAAATAAACAAAAATAAATAACTAAGTAAAATAAAATCAAAACTCACAGTGTCAATCGAGGGAAGGGGGGGCTTGCTGTCGCGTTCGGAGGCGGAGGTGGGCTTCGCGGCTCACGGTGGCGCCAAGGGGAGGGGTGCAAGGCAACGGGAGAAGGAGGAGGAAGAAGAAGAGGGGGGGGGGGTCTTCGGTCGGCAGCAGGAGGAAGGGGGGGCTGTTGATCGCGGCAGAGGAGGAGGGGGGTATCGATCGCGGCAGAGGAGGACGAGGGGGGTCGCGCGGTGGCGCGCCGCCTGGGGGGGGGGGGGCTCGGCGGTAGTTTAGGTTTTTTTTTTAATTTTGAACTGAATCATAACGGGGGGGGGGCAGAGGAGATAAGGGGAAGAGAGAGGTTTTTTTTATTTTAATTTCAGAAAGTTTACTTTTGCATACAACCTCTAAACGAGGCCCACCGCCTGTCGTCCATAGCGTTTCACCCCCATTTCGAACACAATGGGATATGTACCATAAGCTGATTCGACCGTTTCGATCAGTTTCCGTTAAAATCAACATATAACTATATATATTGAATTTGAATGCGCATTTCAATTTACCGGGGTCACATACGAACTCTAAATATTCCAGAAAAATATTTTCTAGTTTCGTATTGATGATACGGTCCTAAAAAAACTAGTTTCGCCGAATTCTGAGACCGTTCGAAAAATGACCAATTTCCAGTCGATTAAAATCAACTGAAACTGGTCAAACGCGTTTTCCTTTGCCACGCTCACATATTGATTCGAAAAATTATGAAATTTGAAATCTAGCAATAACTTTACATCACGGACCCAACAAAAGTGGTTTCGTCGAAATCCGAGGTCGTTTGCAAAATTCCCATTTTTAAGGGCCTGAATTCCATAGCGACTATTCAAAATTTTCATTTGACCATAACTTCTGATTCCCGCTATGAAATTTTGATTTTTCGGATTCGTTGGAAAGATATTATCAATTAGATTCAAATATTTTTGGTTTCACTAAAATCCGGTTTATTTTGCACCCGGAACATTCATTTGAAGTTTGAAATCGAATTACCGAACTACCGCGCCATTTTCAATTCCTTTTATAATTATATATAATTATTTATATTCTAACGACGATCTATATAATATATACGTTCGAATTATATTCAAAATAAATGTTCGTCGTTTTTATTTTAAAATAATTCATTTTAAATATTCAAAATTCACTAAAATTGCCAAAATAAAAATTTTAAACTGGCCCAGATTTCCGGGTTATTACAATCTCCCCCACTTAAAACTTTTCGTCCCCGAAAAGGAACGAAGCCGAAAGTTGTTTGATTAACCAACTCTACTTTCATTATTTTGACTACGGCTTAAGTTCTTCAACTTTTCAGTTTCTAAGAACTTTTCAAATTTTTCAAAAATTTGGCTAACACCCTAAATTTTCGAAAAATTTCGCCATAACCTCCCCTGCACCGGGAGCACGGGAAAATCCCGAAATTGCCATACATGCCTTCTGATCTCAAAAAGAAAAAGAAAAAGCCAAGCGGCTAGCCAATCGGCTCATAAAATCATCATCCAAACAAAACAGTAAATTATAGTAAACATGTACCTATTTGTCGGGCAAACAGATTTTATTCTTCTGCTCTAGCCTCCTTGCTAAGACCTGTTCAATGTAAGTACATGTATATGCAAGCAAATGCGACTAAATTTCAATACAATTCACTATTTGATACAATTAGGCGTAATGGTTCAAAATTATCAAACAAACAACACAAACATCAATCAATTAGTGGATTACCGTTTCAAACACATAATTTTGCTATATAGTCAAAAATCACATTTTTGATGCCAAATCACAATAATAGGCCCTATCTAATTTTGGTTCTCACACCAGTCAATAGGAAATATATAAATATCACACCTTCGACACTCGAACACTAATTTTGATGATGAAGCTTCAATCATCAGAACCATCTCCGGGCGACTAGAGTGTGATTCTATATCTATCCAGTATATTAAAACTTCAAATACACGTTTGCAAGGCGTATATGCAAAATCTTTATATACTGAACTGTCCTAATCAATATGAAATAAATAATCAAATACGAATAATTGATTTTAAATTTTCAAAACAAAATTCGTTTCATCTTAAAAATATACTCTTCACACTCGTTCTAGGATACTACTGATCCCATCTCTAACGAGTCATTCTCATTGGATATTACTAATCCAATATCTGATGAATACTTTCGTATGGTTCTAATGTGCCTTATTCTCTGAGCTTTGTAAACCAAAGCTCTGATACCAAATGTGACAACCACGAATTTCGCTCGATCCGAATCAGTCGCTAAACCGACCCAGACCGTTCAAAACGCCTGATTGTTTTGAGAACACGACAAAATAGAACGCAGACGGAAGAACATTTCATTGTATATTACAACAATTCCATCAGAATACAAGAATATACAGAGTATGAATGAATAAATATTACACAAAAAATATCAAAGATTACAATACATTACATAGCAGCGGAAAATAATACAATACACAACTAGAAGAGATATACGGATACAAAGCTTTCCGGATATCATTCCAGCTATAAACCAGGATCCTGTGAATATAAATCTGCAAAACCCAAAACTACTAGCTGCCCGCGTCGAAAATAAGGGCACCCAGAGTTTAGGTTAAAACAATAAACTCCAGGTCAGTCATGGGACTGGTGTGAGAACTAAAACAGTTATTAATCTTTATTTTAAAGTTAGGTAAATCAAGGGACCACGCCGTATAACATGGAACGGGTTTCCTCCCCAGAATACCAGTACATAAAACAAACAGCGCAATGCTAAATAAAGAAAAATGAAGCTATTATAAGACCCAGATCCCATCACACAACGCATCGCAAGCCGAAGGATAGGGTTTTTACTTTATAATAGCCAAGAATGCTTGATACGTTTAAAACAGATCATTTGATACTATTATAAGTGCATAGTGTATAAAACAACTTCAAATCATAAGTATCAATCATAGGCGGCATAAGCGCCCCATCCCACTATGCCGCCATACTAGGCTCTACAAATAAAACCGCAAATGTCACGTATTTAGAAGTTGGATTTCCTCCTATGAACCGAGGCAAAGGATCGTCCTCTACCAATTCGAGACAATCTAGCCCATGTCTCCGGAACAGCCGCAACTGCCCCTTGGAGCGACAGGGCCGGTCCACCGATGTGGATTATTATGCCTGAACACTACGTTTCCCCACCCTTTGGGGCGTAAATGAGCCAACGAATGACTCCATCGGACCCGGATCATCCGATCAAACCGAGGCGCCTCGCAACAGCAACAACCACACAGGTGAAAAGTATATAAATGTCAGGGCTGGTAGGCCACTGACACCACCCTAGCTAGAAGGAAACACATGCCCTCCCTGAGGTCCTCTCCCGTTTCTAGTTCATAACCGGGGTGTGAGGCTCGCGAATTCACGTTACACAAAGCTATGCCACACAGGCCGTGCTTTGATCATCAACCACAAGACTTTGTTTTTCAACAGAAGCCTTGATTAATTGCCACTTAGGCGTGCCACACAGGCAATTCACTCCATGCGATTGATATCCATCAATATATAACCCCTGAGCTCGTACGCCTCAGAGAAGGGCGTTAAGCAAAAGAATAAATTCTCCGCCGCCAAATAGATATATATTTAATAGAAATCAATCACACAGACTAAAACCCAATGTCAGACACACAGTCCATTTACAAGTCCGTTCTGGGTCTGAACGAAACCGGAGGCACCTATTACCCCGCATATCCATCGATCTCCAAGTACGTCTGGACGATCACCAACTGTTTCCATCTTCTTGGGTGTACAGCCCAATCAAGATCATCAGTACTCACTCAAACGACGTGAAGACTTCCGGTCTTCGACCACCGTCTTCATCTTCGACACCACGTCGAATTAGTTATTCAGAATGGGATAAACCCGGTCTTTCTGAATAACTCGCGTATATAATAAATACGTGTTACACAAACACAACATACGCCTCATTCCAATTCAGAATATTCTTATACTTTGGGAAAGGTTCTCATTAATTTTATCAAAGATAAATTCTTTAAATTTATTCTTTAATCTCCTTTTTGAATATCAATTCAAACTAGTCGGGATTAGCGAACCATACCGAAGTAATCATTTATTTTAATTTCCCAATCCCAACCTATTCATCTCATGAAGTAAAACTGGTAATACTTCATATCTAACACTACGGTGTTATCGGTAAATTCAATTACCATTTCACGTTCAAATCTAATTAAAGATTTAACTATCGCCTGGAGCAAAACTGGTGATACTCCATTCTCGACCTTTTCAATCTAATTAAATATTCATTAAAACTCCACTTAGTTTTAATCTTTAACTGGGTTAAAGAATCAGTGTCATTTCAAAACACGGTTCACGATAAACCCAAAATCACATTCATTAATTATCGGGTTAAAGAACAAGTGTTATTTAAAACACTGTTCACGATAAACCCAAAAATCAATACCAATTCAATTCCAATTAAATATTATTTAATTGGTACACTTCATTAAATCTAAATAAAAAGATTTAATCTTTTCTCAACTGGGTTCAAGAACAGTGCTAGTCAAGACACCATTCACGCCAAACCCAAATCACCTTTGATATTAAATACAAGGCTCTGAATAGAAAATATATCGGCTTATATTCAATATCAAACTCTACGACCAACAGATATCGTATTGGAAATAACGATATATATATCTATATCTTTCAAATTTTCATAACAACATCTGTATAATCACGAAATCCGACATCGAAATATTCTGAAGACAATTTCGATTCAAATCCATTCCAATGCAATCATTGGAAATTCTGGTTATTTTCAATTCCATTTCAAATTCAATTTATTTATTTAAAAATAAATAGAATTATAATTCTAGTTCAAAACTAGTTCATTTCGATAAAAATCTATTTTTATCTTTTCAAATGCAGAGTTTTTCATCCCAATTTTTCGCAAATCATTTCTTATGATTTTACACAAATTATTACAATTTTTAATAATTTTACCAAGGCCCGTACAGTCGATTTCCATCAACGGCCATCGAACTGCACTTACAGCGACCTTTTTCAAATTTGATTTGGACATAATTCCAAATCCAACCGTTAGATTTCTAATTTCTAATAATCGTTAGAAATCTCTTTTCGATACGAACCCAACGGTTCTGGTTTTAGGAGATTCCGACAGTCGGATCTCCCGCAATATCCATTCGAAGTCAATGGTCGAAATTCGCGAACTGCCGCGGCGCGGCGCATTCTATTCAGGCCATTATATTATATATATAATACATACTTCGTCGATTTCCTTTCAAAACGAATTTTATAAATCGTTTTAAATTCATTTCAAATCGATTTTCAATTCAATTTCAATTTTATTTCTAATCAATTTCCATTCGAATTCATTTATATTCAATTTCAATTCGAATTCATTTATATTCAATTTCAATTCGAATTCATTTATATTAAATTTCAATTCGAATTCATTTCTATTCAATTTCAAATCGAATTTCAATTCTATTCAATTTCAATTCGAATTCATTTCTATTCAATTTCAATTTGAATTCATTTCTATTCAATTTCAATTTGAATTCATTTCTATTCAATTTCAATTTGAATTCACTTCTATTCAATATCAATTTGAATTCATTTCTATTCAATTTAACTCGAATTTCAATTCTTCTCAAAATTTTAGATTTTGAAATCACTTTCGATATTCGTTATAAAATGAATAAAATCGATATAAATATCGTTCACATCAAAATGGCGTAAATCTAATCGACACGGCTTCATATATTGATATTTTCAAATATTCCATTTCGAATATTTCTATTTCAAATATTCTAATTCAAATATTTCTTTTTCAAATATTTCTACTTCTAAACTGGAATGAGGCCCAATCAATTACCATATAATGTAAATTATATGGATTTTTTACAACTCATGAATATATCAACGATGACAAATAATTAACCATCATCCAAAGTGCATTCTACACTGTATAAGCATCAAATATAAATATCTAATGCTTATAACAGTCAGTCAATCAATCGATCGACATACAACTAATTATTGGGATTAGTGTATGTCATCCATCATCCCAATACCCATGTGGGGTTTCAAACAATCAAACACAGATTTTATTTGTGCAGTTGAGCGATGTGTAAAATTTATCATCCCAATCAATATCAGTCAAATGTGTGTATATAAACAAATCGTCCAATTTGTTTATTTTATTTCATTTCATATATACGTTAAGATTTTATTTTTAACTATAGAATATTTTCGACTATAAAATATTTTATTTCATTTCACATCAAATCACACAATCAACTACACATCAAAATCAAACAACCAAGCATACAAGTCGTCCATGGTCTGTGGACGACGGGTGTCGGGTGCTACTAAACACCGTCTGCATCCTAGTATATATTTTAACTAGAAAATTAAATTAAAGAGTGAGAAATTCTCACTGATAGCTAATCCAATCCCACGACTCTTCTTAGGTAGAAATCTTCGTCGTTCTTGCCTCTTATCACTTTCTTTGCCCGTATCCTCTACATATGTAAAAATCACATTTTTACTTTGCTATTCAATATAGAAAAATCGAATTTTTACTTCACTATTCAATATATAGAAATCGAATTTTTACTTCGCTATTCAATATAGAAAAATCGAATTTTTACTTCGCTATTCAATATAGAAAAATCGAATTTTTCAAATATGAAGATTTAATTTTTAAACTTCACATATAATAAAAATGCCATCTTTCTTTATATAAAAATCATTACTTTCTTTATATAAAAATCTTTACTTCCTTAACTAAAAATCATATTTTTATTATTCCTATGATATAAAAATTATATTTTTAACCTTTTAAAAATCACTTCTTTTTGCTTTCAAAAACCACTACCATTCGTTTTCAAAGATCACTTCTTTTTCATGACAAAGATTATATTTTTAACCTTTCTACATTATAAAAATTGTATTTTTAATCTTGTACTATAATAAAAATTATATCTTTAAATTCTCTATTATAATGAAAATCATACCTTTAAAGATTACGTTTCCTATACAATGATAAACATATAAAGATTTCGTTTTTTCCCTCTCTATTTAGTTATAAAAATCTATTCTTTACTTAAAAAAAAATGATTATGGTAAATAAACAAAAATAAATAACTAAGTAAAATAAAATCAAAACTCACAGTGTAAATCGAGGGAAGGAGGGCTTGCTGTCGCGTTCGGAGGCGGTGGTGGGCTTCGCGGCTCACGGTGGCGCTAGGGGGAGGGGTGCGAGGCAACGGGAGAAGGAGGAGGAAGAAGAAGAGGGGGGGGGGGGGGTCTTCGGTCGGCAGCAGGAGGAAGGGGGGCTGTCGATCGCGGCAGAGGAGGATGGGGGTATCGATCGCATCAGAGGAGGAGGTGGGGTGTCGCACGGTGGCGCGCCGCCTGGGGGGGGGGGGGCTCGGCGGTAGTTTAGTGTTTTTTTTTATTTTAATTTCAAAAAGTTGACTTTTACATACGAACTCTAAACGAGGCCCACTGCCTATCGTCCATAGCGTTTCACCCCCATTCCGAACACAATGGGATATGTACCATAAGCTGATTCGACCGTTTCGATCAATTTCTGTTAAAATCAACATATAACTCTATATATTGAATTTGAACGCGCATTTCAATTTACCGGGGTCGCATACGAACTCTGAAAATTCCACAAAAATATTTTCTAGTTTCGTATTGACGATACTGTCCTAACAAAACTAGTTTCGCCGAATTCTGAGACCGTTTGAAAAATGAACAATTTCCAGTCGATTAAAATCAACTGAAACTGGTCAAATGCGTTTTCCTTTGCCACGCTCACATATTGATTCGAAAAATTATGAAATTTGAAATCTAGCAATAATTTACATCACGGACCCAACAAAAGTGGTTTTGTCGAAATCCGAGGTCGTTTGCAAAATTCCCATTCTTAAGGGCCTGAATTCCATAGCGACTATTCAAAATTTTCATTTGACCATAACTTTTGATTCCCATTATGAAATTTTGATTTTTCGGATTCGTTGGAAAGATATTATCAATTAGATTCAAATATTTTTGGTTTCACTAAAATCCGGTTTATTTTGCACCCGGTACATTCATTTGAAGTTTGAAATCGAATTATCGAACTATCGTGCCATTTTCAATTCCTTTTATAATTATATATAATTATTTATATTCTAACGACGATCTATATAATATATACGTTCGAATTATATTCAAAATAAATGTTCGTCGTTTTTATTTTAAAATAATTCATTTTAAATATTCAAAATTCGCTAAAATTGCCAAAATAAAAATTTTAAACTGGCCCAGATTTCCGGGTTATTACAGAAATATAAAGGAATATATTGGTAAAACATAAATAAAGAGTTAAAAGAATTTATTTATTTGTTAAATAAATAAAAGTATAAAAGAGATATTGACTTAGGAAACAGAATAAGTTATTAAAAGGATTATTTATTTGTTAAATAAATAGAATAAGAAAAGGAGATATTTATTTGTTAAATAAATAAGATAAGGGATAAGGAATATTTATTTATTAGAAAATAAATAAGACATTATAAAGGGATTATTTACTTAGGAATATAAATAGAATGGAATGAGTTAATCGAATATAGTTATTCGAATAGAATTAAAGGAGTTATCGAATATAGTTTATTCGAATAGAATTGAAGGAGTTATCGAATATAGTTTATAAGAAAGGAGTAAAGTAAGGAGAAGTGTTAAAGAGTTAAAAGATGAACTTACCCTATTTCGTGATTTGAAATGTTGTTCAGTTAAGGTCGGAGAGGTAATTATACCCCAACTTGATTGACTTCGTTTTTAATTTAGAAATGGGTAAGGTTTGAGAGTGAAAGTGGTTAAGTGAATTTAGTAAATAAGAAAAGTGGTTTGAGTTATCGTCGCGATGTTGATTTAAACATCTGTTTAAAACCAAGTATAGAAGATTTGGAAATGTTTTCCAAATAGAATCAGAAACGTAATCAAATATTGAAACAAGGAAAATATGAATATATATATATATATGATTGATAATTGATTGATAGAATTTCCATTTGGAAATAATATCGTTGTTTGCACACGTGTTTTTCTTCGATAGTTAACTAACAGACTATCGAAGTTTTGACCATTTTAACGTTGTTAATATGGAGAGACCGGTTGGATCATTATCCAAAGAACCACTCTGTATTGGCATAAGCGTTGCGAATCATATATGCCAAAGATAATTGAAGACGGAGTAAAGTGCAAGGGCTATTGTACAAGTCTTAGATAACACTACCTAAGATGGACGTACTGAATAGTGCCTTCGGTTCATCCTGTTCCTGGATGACTTGTATGGACGGATGTCTGACAGAGTATTTCCAGATGATCACGTATATTGATTTCTCCAACCGTACCAAGAGTGGAAGCGGAGAAGGAAACTTCTTTTAGCTAACACATAATGTATTGTTGTAGACGTCAATAGGTGATTTGATGGATGTGACGATGTGATATTCAAAGTGAATCTGGTGTGATGATAAAGCGTAGCTTCTAGCCTCACATCCGGTAAATGACGGAAATCGGGCAAGCAGCATGGCTATGTAGGTCGCACCTATTAGGGTGTATAATCACCTGATCTAGAGTTTCATTTATTTCTAAAAATCTATTGTCGACACTGTCCCATTCGGGAAACGGTTGCCGATCCCAACCGTTGGTGATATACATTCGATACACTCAAGCGAAATGAGTGGTCGGTCATGTGTGGCCGGGTTGCAAGATGTTCTTGTTGAACCCAGTGTATTCCTCTCTAGAGGTACACTATCGAAAGGTGGTTCCATACCTTGTCATAGTTGGAAATCCATTACCCGATACGTGCTTGCGGTTTTGATTGTATACTATATATGTAGAACGTGAGATGAAAACGTTTCTGCTAGATGATTATTATATTGTGGTTGATAGACATTATTAAAATATCAAAGGGTTTTTGATATAAAGATATTTTGGATTCTCATAAGGGAAAAACCCGTTCCGTTATACGGCGTGGTCTTATGAGATATCATTTACCTGCTTGAACTGTTTTAAACTGTTTTACTCATACCAATCCCATGACTGACCCGGAGTTTATTCTGTTGTTTTCCCTAAAATCTTGGGTGCCCAATTTTATCGGGCAGTCAAGTAGTCAGGATTTTTCAGATATACGTGAAGAGCTGGAGCAGGAGGCTTCAGGATCATATAGCTATTATTATTCCGCTATGTTATAAGTGTTGTACTGTGATAATGATGTGTATACAAGTACAGATTTATATTTCAAAGTTATGTTATATATATTATATATTATTCGTTCCGCTGTGAGGTTCGTGTTACTCTGATGTTGTGTTCTTCTTCTTCTATTCTAAGTTTCTATCTTATCTATTCTCACCCTCTAATTTCTTTCATTAATTACCAGGATTTTTCGATGTTTTGGTTATCGACATCGAGTTTATGTCGATAACCAAAGTCGCTCAAAATCCGGGTCATTACATGCTAGTTGAAGTTTCTAGGCGACTTTGATCTTCATTGTCTGGAGGTTATGGTCACGTTTGGTATGGTCAGCTTGATGAAGGGGGATCTGTTGACGCTGCTGTTATGGGATGAGTTTAGGAATTCAACAGTTAATGGTTTTCGATTGTCGTGCCTTGGATATGGTGTCTTCAATACTCCTATGTGAAATGTTTTTCTGGTTTCAGGCAAAATTTCTTTGTTGATATTGTTATATATTCTAGTAGATTCATCTGCATGTTGTCCCAGATGCAAGTTTGTTCATCTGTAAGTTGATTCATGAATCTACATTGATGGAATTTTAGATGAAATGCATTAATATGGTTTTATTCTCTGCTGAGTGAGGTGAAGAAAGTTTAATACACTACAAGAAAATGGGGTCTTTACCTACCAATTGTAAGCGTAGGTAAAACTAACATAATGGTGGGCAATATATTTTAGCTACCAATATTGAATTGGTAGAAATTGGTAGGTAAAGCTCTATAGAGAAAGAGTTTTTCCTACACTTATTGATATTGTAGGTAAAAGAATCAGTGGACCCCACTACGTATGACTCAAATGATGAGTCATCAGCTGATGTGTTTGATGATGTGTCATCCTACATGGCTGCTGATATGGCTGATGATCTGTCACACGGCATGGTTGTTGACATGGTTGTCGTAGAAGTATACACATGGCATATATTAATGCCGACACTTGGCATTTAATGGTTTGTTCATGTGTCAAACAATAATTTGTCCATGTGTCATCATCTATTAGTTCACATGGCAACATTTTTTAGGCCATATGGCATTATTTGATTAGTCCATGTGGAATTATTTGATTTGCCATGTGGCATTATGTCATTGGTCTACATTATGTAACGTTATTTTTTAAAAAACCTTTATTATTTTTAATTTAGTAATGGTTTATGTACTTTGCGAATTTGCATTATTTTAAAAATATTTTACTTTTTGACTATTTTACAACACCAAATACATTTAATTTTCATACTCAATATAAAAATATGCAAATTTAACATAATATCACAACAGAAATATCATTAAACCAAATATTTTTTTATAGATACAACATAAAGACCAAAGTTAACAAGTTTTGAAGTTACAACGGTATGTTACACTTCAAAGTTCAGCTGCAATAACAAAAATAAAATTACAACATTCACAAGCATATTAATCTGTACATAACATACTAAGTGCACAGTACAATACAAAGATCTATCCTTAATCGGTACATAGTTCATTGCTTTGAAGCCTTCCTCCATATTGGCTCTTGATTTTATCATTCTTTTGCATCAACTACTTTCAATAACTATTCATTTCTCCAATCGTTGCAAAGAAAAAATAAATAAATAAAACTTGAGTATTCATGATAACTTTTTTTTTACAGAACAAGATTATTTTATAATTGAAATGGTGATGTAGATACAATAAACCTTCAGTTAAAATGATATAATGCAACGAATTCTTACTCTTCTCATACAAACAAAACAACAAAAAAATTCATGAAATATATATAACACTTGGGGAAACACTACTATGCATTTGAAGCATTCATAACTACTCCATAATGTATCACCTAGCACAGTGATGAGAAAGGACCTTAGTTTTTCATTTCAAATTATGAGTAAAAACCTCTATAATGTCTGCCAAAAAGAGATATTGCAAAAATTGTAAAAGTCATAGTAAGGAAAGAAAAAATATGTGCAAGTAACCATATGTTGAATTATATGAACCATCCAGTATCAAAGAAGGAAAAAAAACTCTGGACTAGCACCACCAATTGATAGAATTATGTAACTGTTATATGAGAAAAAGCATAAATTGAAATTCGGATTTCAATTCTAAAGATTTAGGTATGACAAAAGCATTAACTTAGAACTAAAGTAAAGTCCAAACCTGTAAAAAGACCTGAAAGATGAAACTCACAATAATTGATGACTTGAGATTGCTTAAAGATGCAGAGTAAAAAAAGGATGAGCAGTTTTCATTGTAGATTGAGGGGTAAGTGGTTGAGTTATAGCTAATGATTTTCTGGGAGCGTGTAAACAAAATTTTCGATCTATTTTTTCTCTCCATTTTCCCCCTTCTTTTTCTTGTGAAGTGGCGGAGAGGAAGAACGATGATATGGAGTGGAAAAAAGAATGCGGACAATTGGTTATTGCAGATATTAGTAGCGAACGATTGGAATATTTATTATATATTTCCTTATTATATTATTATGCACCTAATATATGGCAACATTTCAATGATTCACATTATCATCGTTTTTACCAAAAATGTCAATGTTTATACAACAATGAAAAGGCACATGAATTAAATCTTAATTTCATTTTACTGTCATATATGAGTATTCAACAATTAATAACAATCTTTTATTTTCATATATGGAAATTTCCTCCATATAAGAGCTCATAGGCAAGATTTACACATAAATATGAGGATTATAGTTTCTACGTTTATACAATTTATTATTTAATTAGTTACCAAAAATTTTAGTGGGGAGATGTGGCTGAAAATCTAAACCCATATATGACTCAATGTTAATATTAGTATTTTGATTCATTCACTTTGTTTCTTATTTTATCATACTCAACTTTTGTTTTCAACTGCTGATTCATATTACATTTTTTACTAAAATTAGTTACATCAAATTAACACATCAAGGATTATATATTGGTGGAAAGGTATAAAAGTAAAATCTCAAATTCATTAATACTGCCATAAGGAATTTTGGGTTAATTAGTAACATATTTGGTTATTTTAATACAATTTTTTTAAATTCCTATAATAGCTGATATGTAATAATTACATATAGTTGGTGTTTGACTATGGTTTAAACTTTTATACATTTTCACATTTAGTTTCCAAAATTTATGCATTAAAGATGTCGCTGAAAAGATAAGAACATTGTAACTCAAATTGTTACTGTAAATAATTACTACCTTAATGTCATATATTGAGTAATGAAAATGTAAATTTTGCTGAATTACTACCTTAATGTGTAACCTCTCTGTTAATGTATTCCTTTCCTTGGATCCCAGTTTATAGTGTTAATCACTTACCATTTCATCATTTGTTCTATTTGGGAGTTAAATGATACAATATGTATTAATCAAATTACTAGAATATGAATATGCATGCAATTATAAAATGGTAAATTCTATTTATACACCGTAAAATACTTTACCTACACCATTAAAAAAATTAAGCAAGTTAAAGACAAAAGTACCCTTATTAAAAAATAATAAAAATAAAATTAAATAATAAAAATTTCATGTGTCCACATCATACACAATCATTAAAATTCTTTTATAAAATAATTGAAATTTCTATGAGTCATCAAGTGAATTAATTTAACTTCTATTGATGCGTTAAATTTAATTTATATTCTTTCTTGTTATATTCATATATAATCATTTCTAAAATTATGCATTCCAAATTAGTCACATTTTTTAAACAAATGAAGTACTAAATTAATATGTTTCATTGTGTACTAAGTTCTCAATTCTTTACAGTAGTTAAATCGGTTTTTAATTTAAAATCAAAATTTAAGTATATTAATCTTTTATAATTCAAAATTTAAAGTTAAATTCTAATATATGAATGATTAAATAAATATAAATATAATTAAGGATTTGAATTTGAGTTGCAAAAGTTAATTCATAGATTTTAGAAATCAATATTCCTTAGTTTGATCAATGCACGTGAGAAAGAAACTAAATAAGAAATTTATTTTGTTTTATTCAGGCTTGAGGATAGTTTAGTAATATGTATGGTGTATAGTAAGCAAAAAGTGGTGTAAATGAATTAAAAAAAGACTGGTGTATCTAAAGCAATTTAAGGTGTACAAATAGAATTTTCCTTATAAAATAGATCCAGATCTGATACACCATTAGATTTGAATATGTATGCAATTTTGATAAAGGAAAATCCTATTCAAACACCAAAAATCGCTTAGCGTGCATCGTTTCTTTACTACAAAAATCCATTACTAAAACACCTTTTTTTCCTTAATTTTTTTTACATAAAATTCATGAAACTAACCATAAAATAATGAAATTTGGTTAAAACTACATATTTTAATGAAAACGGACTATAATAAATTGTTGTTATCAAGATTATTGCTGTAACACCCCGAATTTCAATTAACACTAATGGTTAGTAATTAAAGTATAATTAATCTCAGATGTGAGAATCATGGGAAACGGGCTGCGTCATGGCGTTCGTCTCGGAAAAATACGCGAAATAGAGTCCGAGTTTGCGTAAAACGGGTACCTTATGAAAGAGATATGGACGAACGAAGTTAGGCAGAAAAACCCGAAACAGGCCAGAAATGCACTGGCGTACTTGTGAAGTGCGCCAGCACAAAAATACACTGGCGCACTTGGGAAGTGCGCCCATGTCGGGACAGGAAACCTGCACAGTTTCTAGAGAGTTCTGTGGTTGGGTGCACCAGTTTGGGGTTTGGGCTTGGTCTTAGGGCTGGTTTCTGGAAGGTTCCGAAATCTAAGGGTCCTAATCTAATTTAGGGTTAATCTAAGGGCCTAAAACACTCACCTAATCTATAAATACACCCTAAACCTACCCTAATCCATACTAAAAATAGAATTGAGGGCTACATGCCGCCAAATTAAATCTTAGAAGGAGCCTCCACTAATTTATGAAGAGGGTTGCAAGCTAATCACTCTCTAATCAACCTCTAATCCATTCTAAGCATCTTAATCTTCTTCATTTGGAGTGCAAATTGGCTAGTTGTGAGTTTCTATCACTCTAATGATCAATTGCTAAACTAAGTAGATGAGATATGATGAGATCAAATGGTTTTGTTTGTGGATTAATGGGTTTTAAGTCATATGACATGATGTTAGTTTGCTAATGTATGTGGGTTATGCAAGTTTTGTGCTTTGTGATCATATGTTAATATGCAAGTTACATGTATGATAATATGCAAGTTACATGTATGATAATTATGCAAGTTGTATGTTTCTTCATATGCAAGTTTATGAGTTCATATGCAAGTATGTAACATGTTATGCAAGTTCATATGCAAGTTATGTGACATATTATGCAAGTTCATATGCAAGTCATGTATTTGTTAATATGTAAGTTTATGTAACATGTTATGCAAGTTAATATGCAAGTTATGTGACATGTTATACAAGTTAATATGCAAGTTATGTGACATGTTATACAAGATTATATGCAAGTTATGTAACATGTTATGCAAGTTAATATGCAAGTTATGTGACATGTTATACAAGTTAATATGCAAGTTATGTGACATGTTATACAAGATTATATGCAAGTTATGTGACATGTTATGCAAGTTCATATGCAAGTTATGTGTTTGTTAATATGCAAGATGGCACCTTTGAAACATGTTCATACATATGCAAGTTGACACCTTTTATATGTGTTATGTCATGAGAACGAAATTACGTGGGAACGATGGAGTTAATTAAATGCAAATGTTAATAAGATTGTGTGAAATTAATATAATTATGCATAACATAAAATAAATGAACATAGTATGGGAATTTGCCTATTAAGTTAGGTGTACCCATACTATGTGTTGGGAATTTGCCTATTAAGTTAGGTGTACCCACACTTTGGAGTTGGGAATTTGCCTATTAAGTTAGGTGCACCCATATTCCTAAAATAAACATGATAATTAACACAAATTATGGGGGTGATTAATTAGGAGTAATTAATCGATTAAGACACGAGGTTGGACCCGTTTGTAGTGTAAGACTGCCCGGAGTTTACCGGCTTAACCAGGCATCTACAAATGACGGTCCAATGTGAGGGGTCTTAATCATAAATTAAACACGTAACAAGGGTAAATGACACGAGGTTGGACCCGTTTGTAGTGTAAGACTGCCCGGAACCTACCGGCTTAACCAGGCATCTACAAATGACGGTCCAATGTGAGGGGTCCTTTACACGGTTACGGTGTTAATCAATTAAGAAACACTTAACCAGATAAGCATGTAGTGGGGCATGGGGGTTAAGTGGGTACCTTGGGTGGTATGTGGAAATTGCTAGTGGTTGCCAATAGAAAATATGATAAAATACTTAACCAAGATGAAACATGTAATTAAACATGATTAAAGGGTTAAGTGGGAAACACTAGTGTGTGGGCCAAGCTTAGGGGGATGGCTTGTGCTGGGGGCCCATTTCAACCAGTAACCCATACGTATCTTAGTGGGCTCGACCCATGTCGAGGACGGGACACGCATACTGGGCTTGACTATAAGAGGCCAAAATGGGTTAGCGGTGGCAACGCATGACCAACGGGTTTCATATGCGTGTGTGGACCCGGGCTGGTAAATAAGACGTTGTTGCATCGTGTAGATATAAGCCGTGCACCGTTAGTTTTATCAGGTTGCCACGTTGGTGAATGGTACACCCCACGGTGGGGCCATCACGGGTATCTACGTAAGGGAGCCGATCGAATGGGGAGTAGTGTGTACACCTAGTGGATTGTAGGGCCCCGTGGCGTCTACTTAGTCACCTAGGGGTACGCGAGAACTATTAAGTTAATTTTATAAGTCCATGGGTGGGATCAACCTTTAAGTTAGGAATGACTGGTGTGGTGCAGTTTAGTAATTTACCTTTGGAAGGGTAGATGCGTCTTTATCTTTTATCTTAGTTTAGTTGACTGCTTAGTGTAGCCATTCATCCCCATTAGTTACCGTATATCAGTTTATGTCTTCTCTGGTTACTTTAACGATTGTATTGTTAAAGTTATAGGACTCGCTCAGACTTATGTCTGACCCCGTTGTTTTTATCTTTTTTCCCAACCCTCAGGTCCTACGGTGGATCCTAGCAGTAGTGGAGCTTGATCGGATTGCTGTTCCAGTCTTTAGGAGCTTGGATTGATGTAAAGCTCCAGTTACCCAGTTATCTTTTCTTTTGTCATGGCTATTGTATGAGAGTGGGATTATGTACTTCTTTATTTTGATGGATATTGTACTTGACTTTTATTGTGGTTTTATGATGTAACCAGACATGTTTTACTTCCGCTGTTATGAGATGATGTTTTAAATTTCAAGTACTATTTATATCTGTCTTGTTGTAATTTTTTCTGTTCTATATTCACTAAAATACTCCACCGATGCTATGGCATTCCCTTAGTGAGTGACCATAGCGGGAGTGGGGTGTTACACGTGGTATCAGAGCTGAAGGTTACCGGAACAGATAAATTTTCGAGAAAAATACATTTTTTTTTTAAAAATAGTAAAGGTATTATTTTTGGAAACAGTATTTTCAAAAACATGTCTTTTAAGAGAAAAGTTTTTGAAAAAGAAAAGCATATTCCCCAATAGCCATATCTTTATCTTTCGGAATCTCCTTTTTGAATCTTTCCTCTTTCGTTTCAGCATGGCTGAAGATCTTAACATCCCGGAGGGCTTAGTTATACCACTATGGTATAGGAGGTTACAAGAGGCTAGGGCCGCGGCTGCGGGTCCAGCCAATGCTACTACACCAGAGGAAACCGCTCCTCCTCCTCAGCCTAGAGTGGATAATTTTGCTAAGATTTGCAAGGAGTTCAAGGCTATAGGAGGAAAACCTTTTCTAGGTTCAGAGACTTTCGTAGAGACTAGAGATTGGCTTAAGGAAGTGGAAGAGTTGCTAGATATCTTTGAAGTGGAAGAGGGAAAGAAAGTCAAGTTGGCGGCTTGGTTAATGAAGGGAGAGGCCTCATTCTGGTGGGAGGTCACTAATGGAGAACGCCCTGTTGACTCTTGGGCAGATTTCAAGCAAAGATTTGGGGCTAAGTTTCTCTCAAGGGCGGAAGAGAATCTGTTTATGGAGAGGTTCTTGAATTTGAAGCAAGGGAATCTCACGGTGAAAGAATATGTCAACAAATTCAATCAATTAGCAAGGTTTGGCATAGAGTTGGTGAATACACCGGAGAAGAAGGCTTTGAGGTTCGTTAGAGGCTTGAACGAACCATTGCAAGGAATAGCTATGACTCACATTCCTATGGGGGCCACCTTTGAGAAGCTTGTCTACATGGCACTTATGCATGAGGATGATAAGAGTTCTAAGGCACCAGAGAAGAAGGGGGATCAGAAGAAACCGCAACAACAACAACAAGGCAAGGGTGGAAAAGGCAATGGTGACAAGGGGAAGAAGAAGAAGAAGTGCTTCAATTGTGGGACCCCAGGCCACCTCAGCAAGGATTGTCGCAAAAAGAAGAAGACCGGTTGCTTTCATTGTGGTGAAGCAGGACATCTTGTGAAGGACTGCCCAAAGAAGGGGCAGAAGACGGGTTCTACCTTAGGAGGTCAGGTGCAAGCTCTTATGGCACCAGCTCAGGCAGGGGGGCAAGTTCAGGCTCTCTCAGTTCCACCGATTCAGCAGAGAGGTAGAACTATTTCCGTTGAAAATCTGGTTTTTCTGTTTGATCATCCAGTTTGTACTTTGTTTGACTCTGGCGCATCGCATTCTTTTATCTCATCATCGTTAGTTGAGTCACTGCACTTAGACACCAGTCTAGTTGATGATCCCTTGGTTGTTTCAAACCCAATTGGGGGCTCCATATATCTGTCTATGATATGTTTGGGTTTGAAGATTTCTATACTTAGCGTTGAGTTTGGATGTGATGCTTTTGTATTGGGCTTCACGGGCTATGGGTTGATTTTGGGCATGGACTGGTTATCCAGTAATGGTGCCGTTCTTGATTGTGAAAGGAGAGTTGTCAGGCTTATGACCCGCTTGGGTAATACTCTCGAGATCTCTTGTAATCCCATGGAATCTGTTTTGCTAAGTTATCTTGAATCGCTCGATGCTTCGGTCGAGAGTTTGCGTTCTGTCAGAGTGGTCCGGGAATATCCGGATGTGTTTGAAGAGGTGAAGGGTTTGCCTCCGAAGCGGGAGATAGATTTCCGAATTTATTTGGTGGGTAATGCCAAACCAGTGTCTTTGCCAGTGCGCCACATGGCTCCTCGTGAGAGAAGAGAACTTCATAAGCAAGTGGGGGAGTTGCTTGAGAAGGGGTTCATAAGGCGAAGTATATCGGAGTGGGGAGCTCCAGTAGTGTTTGCCACGAAGGCGGATGGGTCCCTCAGACTTTGTGTGGATTATAGAGAACTTAATAAGCTCACGAAGAAGAATAGACACCCATTACCGAGGATAGATGATCTCTTTGATCAGTTGGTTGGCGCCTCAGTGTTTTCGCAGATGGACTTAGCTACAGGGTTTCATCAGTTGAGAGTGGCGGAGGACAGTATAGAGAAGACTGCTTTCCGGACTCCGGATGGTTTTTATGAGTGGCTTGTGATGCCATTTGGGTTGACAAACGCCCATGCATACTTTGTTGATCTGATGAGTAGAGTGTTCAGAGAGTATCTGAATAAGTTTGTAGTGGTCTTTGTGGATGACATCTTGGTCTTCTCCAAGAGTGAAGAAGAGCATGCCTTACATCTCAGAGAAGTGTTGGAGACTCTTCGAGCACATAGTCTTAAAGCTAAATTCTCTAAATGTCATTTTTGGAGAAGAGAAGTGCGATTCTTAGGGCATGTGGTCTCTAAGGAAGGGATAGCTATGGATCCCGCAAAGATAGTATCTATCCAGGATTGGAAAGTTCCTAGAAATGCTACCGAAGTAAGAAGTTTCTTGGGGTTGGCAGGATATTATAGGAAGTTCATCAAAGACTTCGCAAAGATATCAGCCCCATTAACCCGCTTGACGAAGAAGAATCTGGTTTTCTCATGGGACGTAGATTGTGATGATGCTTTCCGACGGTTAAAGAGAGCTTTGACCACCGCTCCAGTTTTAGTGCTTCCAGATGGGAGTAAGCCGTTTGTTGTTTATACCGATGCTTGTGGGACAGGATTAGGCGCAGTCTTGATGCAGGAGGGAAGGGTAATAGCCTATGGAGGGAGGGAATTGAGAGTGCATGAGAAGAATTACCCTACCCATGATCTAGAGTTGGCCGCGATTGTTTTCGCACTTAAGTTTTGGCGCCATTATCTTCTTGGTGAGAGATTCGAGTTGTTCACTGACCATAAATCATTGAAGTACTTATTCTCTCAGAGGGATTTAAACTTAAGACAGCAAAGGTGGATGGAGTTCTTAGCATCCTATGATTTCGAGATAGCGTATACCCCTGACAAGGGTAACTGGTGGCGGATGCCTTGAGTAGAAAAAGGCTATCTTTGAGTCCATTGTTCGTGGAACGGCGAAGCTTGGAGTTTCTTTCTTTGTTCGACTTCAGACCTTCTGTTGACTTTGTACCTGGTTTGTTAGCATCCTTGGAGGTTAGACCTACTCTTTTGGGATGGATTGGCGAGGCTCAGCGAGACGACCCACAGTTGGTTGAGTTGGTAGAGAAGCTTATAAGGGGGAAGTCATCCAGCGATTTGGGTAGATACACCATAGATGATAGGGGATGGTTGCATAGAGACGGTAGACTTTGTGTACCGCAAGATGAGGGTTTGAAGAAGGCTATTTTGGATGATGCACATCGTTCAAGAATGACTATTCATCCCGGTGGAGACAAAATGTACCAAGACATGAAGAGCGTTTTCTTCTGGGCCGGTATGAAGAAAGATGTGGCCGAGTATGTGGCTAGATGCTTAGTGTGCCAACAAGTTAAAGCGGAGCAAAGGAAACCCGGTGGGTTGCTACACCCATTGGAAGTTCCGCAATGGAAGTGGGATAGTGTCTCGATGGATTTCATCGATGGGTTACCGAGATCGAGGAAGGGCAATACGGGAATTTGGGTTGTGGTAGACAGACTTACCAAGAGTGCCCATTTTATACTCGTGAAGAGTAAGAGGACCGCTCCATGGCTTGCTTCGGTCTATGTTAGAGAGATTGTTAGATTGCATGGCGTACCATCCAGCATTGTGAGTGATCGAGATCCTATCTTCACTAGTTAGTTTTGGAGAAGTTTGCAAGAGGCGGTAGGGACTCAGTTGTGTTTGAGCACCGCATATCATCCTCAGACGGACGGTCAGACCGAGAGGGTGAACCATATCTTAGAAGATCTTTTGAGGCTTTGTATCTTGGATTTTGGAGGTACATGGGAAGAACATCTTCCTTTGGTGGAGTTCGCATACAATAACAGCTTTCAGTCTAGTATTGGCATGGCACCTTTCGAAGCTCTTTATGGAAGGCCTTGTCGATCTCCTACATGTTGGTGGGAATCTACGGATAAGATCTTGCTTGGGCCAGATATGGTTAGAGAGACTTCAGAGAAGATTGATTTGATTCGAAGAAGGATGAAGGCAGCGCAAGATAGACAGAAATCTTATGCGGATCGGAGAAGGACGGATCTTGAGTTTGAGGTTGGGGACATGGTTTTTGTCAAAGTATCTCCGTTGAGAACTGTTGTTCGCTTTGGGTCCGTTAGGAAGTTAGCAACGAGGTTTGTTGGGCCGTTCCCTATTAAGGAAAGGATTGGACAGATGGCATATAGGGTGGAGTTGCCCGACAGACTTAGTGGTGTTCATGATGTATTCCATGTATCACATTTGAGGAAGTGCTTACATGAGACCGCAGAGGTGGTAGAGCCGAGCTTGCTTAGAGATGTAGAGGTAGAGCGTGATGCGACGATTCGACGAGCTCCTACTCGCATCCTTGGGTCAGAAACTAGGAAGTTGAGGAACAGAGAAGTTCAGCTTGTTAAAGTGCAATGGGGAGATGACGAAAGCAATGCTACTTGGGAGACGGAAGCGAAGATGCGTTCTTTGTACCCATTTCTTTTTGAGAGTATGTCTTTTAACTTCTCCTTTATCGCTTGTCTAGTACTTATCTTATCTTTAGTATATCCTCTCGCTAGTACCTATGACCTTTAGATAGGGTAAAGCCTATGGTTGAAACATGTGTTTGAAACATGTTATGGTTGATGGATGCATGTGGATGCAATTGTTTGCTAGTGGTTGCTCGTGGATGCATATACACACACATTAGGCACTAGATCGGCTCAGTCACTTCATGTTGCATATCGCATAAATGGATGTGGTAGTTAGATTGATGGATGTATCATGACTGTGTTATCATGTGGATGATGCATTTTTGTGTATGGTTGTGCACGCATATAGAAATTGTATGTATCAATAGGGTTTCGCATACATATTGGATGCATGGCACTATCATGGTTTGCATTAAGGAGGTCGACTGAATCAGTAGACCGCCTGATTTTGTATTAGTATACGGACATATACACACACTTTCTGCATATGTTCATACATCATTAGAAGTTTCTAAGGATAATGGTTGCTTGTGGTTGATGGTTTAGTAGATGGTTGTTTGGTTGGTAGGATACGTTCTTCTTGACTTAGAGATTTCGAGGACGAAGTCTTTAAGTAGGGGAGAATGTAACACCCCGAATTTCAATTAACACTAATGGTTAGTAATTAAAGTATAATTAATCTCAGATGTGAGAATCAGGGGAAACGGGCTTCGTCATGGCGTTCGTCTCGGAAAAATACGCGAAATAGAGTCCGAGTTTGCGTAAAACGGGTACCGTATGAAAGAGATATGGACGAACGAAGTTAGGCAGAAAAACCCGAAACAGGCCAGAAATGCACTGGCGCACTTGTGAAGTGCGCCAGCACAAAAATACACTGGCGCACTTGGGAAGTGCGCCCATGTCGGGACAGGAAACCTGCACAGTTTCTAGAGAGTTCTGTGGTTGGGTGCACCAGTTTGGGGTTTGGGCTTGGTCTTAGGGCTGGTTTCTGGAAGGTTCCGAAATCTAAGGGTCCTAATCTAATTTAGGGTTAATCTAAGGGCCTAAAACACTCACCTAATCTATAAATACACCCTAAACCTACCCTAATCCATACTAAAAATAGAATTGAGGGCTACATGCCGCCAAATTAAATCTTAGAAGGAGCCTCCACTAATTTATGAAGAGGGTTGCAAGCTAATCACTCTCTAATCAACCTCTAATCCATTCTAAGCATCTTAATCTTCTTCATTTGGAGTGCAAATTGGCTAGTTGTGAGTTTCTATCACTCTAATGATCAATTGCTAGACTAAGTAGATGAGATATGATGAGATCATATGGTTTTGTTTGTGGATTAATGGGTTTTAAGTCATATGACATGATGTTAGTTTGCTAATGTATGTGGGTTATGCAAGTTTTGTGCTTTGTGATCATATGTTAATATGCAAGTTACATGTATGATAATATGCAAGTTACATGTATGATAATTATGCAAGTTGTATGTTTCTTCATATGCAAGTTTATGAGTTCATATGCAAGTATGTAACATGTTATGCAAGTTCATATGCAAGTTATGTGACATATTATGCAAGTTCATATGCAAGTCATGTATTTGTTAAAATGTAAGTTTATGTAACATGTTATGCAAGTTAACATGCAAGTTATGTGACATGTTATACAATTTAATATGCAAGTTATGTGACATGTTATACAAGATTATATGCAAGTTATGTAACATGTTATGCAAGTTAATATGCAAGTTATGTGACATGTTATACAAGTTAATATGCAAGTTATGTGACATGTTATACAAGATTATATGCAAGTTATGTGACATGTTATGCAAGTTCATATGCAAGTTATGTGTTTGTTAATATGCAAGATGGCACCTTTGAAACATGTTCATACATATGCAAGTTGACACCTTTTATATGTGTTATGTCATGAGAACGAAATTACGTGGGAACGATGGGGTTAATTAAATGCATATGTTAATAAGATTGTGTGAAATTAATATAATTATGCATAACATAAAATAAATGAACATAGTATGGGAATTTGCCTATTAAGTTAGGTGTACCCATACTATGTGTTGGGAATTTGCCTATTAAGTTAGGTGTACCCACATTTTGGAGTTGGGAATTTGCCTATTAAGTTAGGTGCACCCATATTCCTAAAATAAACATGATAATTAACACAAATTATGGGGGTGATTAATTAGGAGTAATTAATCGATTAAGACACGAGGTTGGACCCGTTTGTAGTGTAAGACTGCCCGGAGTTTACCGGCTTAACCAGGCATCTACAAATGACGGTCCAATGTGAGGGGTCTTAATCATAAATTAAACACGTAACAAGGGTAAATGACACGAGGTTGGACCCGTTTGTAGTGTAAGACTGCCCGGAACCTACCGGCTTAACCAGGCATCTACAAATGACGGTCCAATGTGAGGGGTCCTTTACACAGTTACGGTGTTAATCAATTAAGAAACACTTAACCAGATAAGCATGTAGTGGGGCATGGGGGTTAAGTGGGTACCTTGGGTGGTATGTGGAAATTGCTAGTGATTGCCAATAGAAAATATGATAAAATACTTAACCAAGATGAAACGTGTAATTAAACATGATTAAAGGGTTAAGTGGGAAACACTAGTGTGTGGGCCAAGCTTAGGGGGATGGCTTGTGCTGGGGGCCCATTTCAACCAGTAACCCATACGTATCTTAGTGGGCTCGACCCATGTCGAGGACGGGACACGCATACTGGGCTTGACTATAAGAGGCCAAAATGGGTTAGCGGTGGCAACGCATGACCAACGGGTTTCATATGCGTGTGTGGACCCGGGTTGGTAAATAAGACGTTGTTGCATCGTGTAGATATAAGCCGTGCACCGTTAGTTTTATCAGGTTGCCACGTTGGGGAATGGTACACCCCACGGTGGGGCTAGCACGGGTATCTACGTTAGGGAGCCGATCGAATGGGGAGTAGTGTGTACACCTAGTGGATTGTAGGGCCCCGTGGCGTCTACTTAGTCACCTAGGGGTACGCGAGAACTATTAAGTTAATTTTATAAGTCCATGGGTGGGATCAACCTTTAAGTTAGGAATGACTGGTGTGGTGCAGTTTAGTAATTTACCTTTGGAAGGGTAGATGCTTCTTTATCTTTTATCTTAGTTTAGTTGACTGCTTAGTGTAGCCATTCATCCCCATTAGTTACCGTATATCAGTTTATGTCTTCTTTGGTTACTTTAACGATTGTATTGTTAAAGTTATAGGACTCGCTCAGACTTATGTCTGACCCCGTTGTTTTTATCTTTTTTCCCAACCCTCAGGTCCTACGGTGGATCCTAGCAGTAGTGGAGCTTGATCGGATTGCTGTTCCAGTCTTTAGGAGCTTGGATAGATGTAAAGCTCCAGTTACCCAGTTATCTTTTCTTTTGTCATGGCTATTGTATGAGAGTGGGATTATGTACTTCTTTATTTTGATGGATATTGTACTTGACTTTTATTGTGGTTTTATGATGTAACCAGACATGTTTTACTTCCGCTGTTATGAGATGATGTTTTAAATTTCAAGTACTATTTATATCTGTCTTGTTGTAATTTTTTCTGTTCTACATTCACTAAAATACTCCACCGATGCTATGGCATTCCCTTAGTGAGTGACCATAGCGGGAGTGGGGTGTTACAATTGCTGTTTATTTTTAGTGGCAGTCTTTGTGGTTTATATTGTGGCCAATCAAAAGAGACTACGTGGATCCACAAAAGAGATCACGTGGATTGAGATTCGTACCATTAGATTTGATTTAAAATAAGATGTTAAATTTATAGCCGGAGAGGATGGTATGGATTGCATCTCTGCAATGAAGTAGAGAAAATATGTTTTAGTCATTTGAGATGATGACACATTAGTGTGAAATTGTGAAACATTTTAGAAAAATTTAAAGTTAACTTTTATCGCCAATTGCTTGGAAAAAATATCAATGTATGATAAGTTATTAATGAATGATTATTTAATATTAATTATTTACAATTTAATTATTGTTTATCAACTCGTTAACTGTTAATTATTTCATATTTCAAAATAATTATTAGTAATTAATAAAGAAATGATTTTACCAAAAAAAATTGCTATAATATGTAAACAAAATCTTCAATTCAAAAAAATTGCTAGAATGTTTTTTTGACACATCATCACACAACTCATCATTATTTTTAATGAAAGACTAAAATGATATGAGAAAAATATAGGGGATAATCGCAAAAGAACTTACCCTTCTATATATATGTAGATAATACATTTTACCTACCTATAAATATTGATAGATAACCAACCTTCAACAATTTTATAATATTGACAATATTTACCTACCAATAAATTTTACCATTTAATATTGGTAGATAAAGGTTCTCTTTACCAACCTATATTTATTGGTAGGTAAAATATTGGTAGGTAAAGGTCAAATTTCTTGTAGTGATAGTGAGATACAGATACTGCTGGTGGTAGTTTTATCTCTTGTTTGAAGAGAAGTAAATGCTGTTTTGGCAAAGTATGTGGTGCTTGCGGCTTTCAGATTTTCAGATGATGTAGTGAAGTGTTTTAAAATGGATATTGGTTCTGTTCTCTTTTGTGATTTTGTTTTGTCTTGTTAATGCATTATATGTAATCCTGTTAGTTTTGGTGAGTTCCTGAGATTTGTTTGTATCGATTGACAATAGCTGTGTGTAGCTATGAAATCGAATTTTTTTTTATCTGTAATTTCAAATGTAGTAATAAAATTTTGCGCTTAACTTTCGAAACTTATTTATTAATTTATTTTAGGTTTATTACTCATTCCATTTCTGATTTCACACATAAGTAGTACCCATCTACTCCCAAATAGATTAATCTAATAAATCATATATATGTAGTTGTATGCCCAATATATCGAGCTACTCCCCATAGTACCCTCCTCGAGTGGTCCCCATCGCCATACTGCAAGAACGCATGAGACCTCCATTGCCATGTTACGAAAGCGTACTAGACCGTGCTACGAAAACGCACAGCGTCTCCATCATTACGCCATGAAACACTAGTACAAAACCGGGTATTTGCATCCAATATTTTGCATTATTTGCATCTAATCCACTGTAGACGCAAATGAGATGGACGTAAATGCTAATTTTTTTTTGCTTCTGTTATTGACCAGACGCAAATTCTACCTATCTGCGTCTGCTATAACATGTACTGGATGCAAATACCAATGTATTTGCACGTGAACTGGTATTATTTGCGTCCATTATTTTATATATTAGACGCAAATACGAAGGCTTTAGCGTCTATCTTACCAATGCATTGGACGCAAGTGGGTTCTACTCTTCAATGTATCTGCGTCTAGTCTAGAACTACATTGGACGCAAATACGGTTTTTTTTATTTTAAAATAACCAGCTTGCTATAAATGATAGACAATATCTCTATATTTAATAAAATGCAGACAAGGAAAGCAGCTGCATATTGGCAACAATACAAAACAGACCGGACCAACAGCGTGATCACCGCTACTATAAGTGATTTTAAATGCAAAATAATTAATTAGCAAAACAAAGACACATCGTGTACAGTTCATTGATTATCTTAAAATATAATCATACATAATTTGCACCATCTGCTAACTGGAAGTAACTGCATGCGGACTGAGACGCAGCAATTATGGCATCGGCTCCTGCAACAAGCAAAATGAGATCATTTAATGGTCCATTCCAATGGCGATCAAAAGCAAAAGCTGTAAACTGCCTCAATAATTAAAAATTACAGATTTTTATAAACACAAAAACTGAAAACTGCTCATAACATACTACAACAGCTCATAATATAACAAATGTATATTTCTTAAGATTTTTATTTTCCAAAATTATTGCCAAAACCTGTAAACTTTAGAGGACTTTCACATACATGAGGGTACTTTCCTGTTTTCTACAAATGTAAAGTTATTGTCACAAAAAGTATTTCCGGATCCATATGATAGTTAATTCATAATATCAGAATAATTCAAGTGTCTACCTTGCTTACATAACTCGTCCAAATTTACTCCAAGTATCTGCATTCTCAGAGAATCAAATTTTGGATTTTTGGACTAAAAAAACAGAATAATTCATCTGTTGTTCCAGATTAGTGAAAGCATATTAGAACGCAAAGTTACAGTTGGTGCCAAAATGCTTCTCAATTGTTACATTATCCCATTATTCAGCTTCAAATTTGAATCAGTAAGATTAGAGCTTTAAGATTTGTTCTGTTGTGTGTGTGTGTCACACACGCGTGCATGCGAGAACAAGGTTAATTGTCATTATTCGATCCTAGAACGTTGAAATGGACATTCTGAAGAAGATATGTCCTTGATTCAAAATTTCAAACTAAATTTATAACAACGGAATATGCATGTAGAGCAAAAACTGAGACCAGAGATCACTAGCTTGATATCGGAATCGTCGGGTGGGATGAAGGCAGATGATGTTGCAAAAATAGCATTGGATGGCATAAAATCTGGAAAATTCATGGTGCCATGCAATTTTAAAGGAACAATGCTGGCTATAGCAACTGCTGGTCTCTCGCCGCAGCCATCGTGTTTAAGCTCCAATTGTTCATCTATTATATCCAGATGATCATCAGCACACAGTACTGGATGATGGTTGCATGAATTGATACAAGGGTAATACTTTGCTAACAGGTTCAATTTAATCTGTGTATGGACTTTTAGTTTTGTAGATCGGCGTAGAGATCGCTGGTTCCATTTTTCATCACAATATGGATCGGTGCA